>CM023950.1:40234306-40383981 GCA_013407115.1 Glycine latifolia | reverse complement strand
ATATATATATATATATATATATATATATATATATATATATATATATATAATATGTTAAAAATGCTAATGCGTATATTGGAGTATTGGCTAATGCATGTTTTATGAGTGTTACTGCATGTAGTATTTCACTATATAAAGATGATCATGCTGTAATAATAGTAATTAGTATTTTAGTTATGAAATGATGAGCCAAAATTGAAAATATATATGTAAGGGAGACTTTCAAAATCTGGTTCACAATATAATTAAGTGTCTTTCTATATATGGAGGAAAAACCATAAAACGAGCTAGTGTTCTTTTCTTGGGTGAACTTAGAACGAGCTAGTGTAATGTTATTGTGGCAATATTATGTATAATAAGATCTAATAGTAGCTAATATTTATTCTTTTCATTCCCACGTTAAAAAAATCTATTACTAGATACACCCACATACACATGTATATACTATATAGGAATACCAAGGAGATTTTGCTTTATTACTAATGTGAGAAAAGAAAGCTATATATAAATATAAATCACACTAGCTAAATAATATTAATTTAAAGTCAAGATTAAAAAAAATGCACATGATTTATAAGTTTAGGCATATATGTATCATGATTTAAATTTATAAATATTTATCTCATAATAAACATTAATTTCACACAAGTCATCCTGTCTCTCACTGTGTTACATATATATCCCGGTATGTAAATTGTGTTTACTTGAATGTATTAATAGTATGTTTGATTTCATGTTTCGGTTATGATTTTTCATAATTTGAATATGATTTTCATAATCTAATAGTTATAGCTTTTATATTTGGAACGTGATTATTTCATTCTTAACAAGTTTTTAAACACACTATAAATAATTATATAAAATCTTTGTGTTGCATGTATAAATTATATTTAAAAAATCATAATTAATTTTTATATTAAGTAATTATCGTAGTTGAATGGTTGCGTTCTCGAAACACAATACTATTAATATTATTTTTTTGTATTAAATTCACCAATGTATCTCCTAGCTTGACTCACCAAAATGTTTGGTTAGATTGTCATTTTTCAATCAAATTGTGTGCATGGGCGCGTCTCATGTCCCCACTCACGTTTGTGTCTCCAATATGTACACACCAAATAGAAAGATACATTTCTATTTCCCACCCTATAAAAATAACTATTTAAAAAAGAAAATAATAAGTATAAGTTTCCCTGGTCATTATATATGTTGTGCTATTTTTATCAATCATTCAATTTAGTATACAATATTGAGCTTCTTGTGTTTGCTTCTTGTGATTCTGTTTGGCCCTAGCTATTAGTATTACATTAATGGATCTTCACCAAAGGAAAATAAAAATAAATAAATAAATAAATAAAAGGATGCTCATCACCAGTTTTGCATGACCAACCCGTCACTGATGACTACTCACGCTTGTTTGCTGGGTTAACGTCGTGCTCATGCAACTTGGACACTTACCCAAGTGTGTTTGATAAGTTTGTTTTATTTAGTGGTTTATTTACCTAAGTTTGTTTTATTAACTTATTAAATAAATTTGTTTTATTACATTGTTTAGACTTATAATTTTTCATTTTTTTATCATTATAATACTTTAATAAAAATTCTTATGTTCTGCTTTCTTTAGTATTTCACAGTTTATTTAACTATTACATTGTTTATACAATGTATTTTTTATTTTAATAAAATATTTGATCTTTAAATAAAATAATAAGAAGAAGAGTTCAAAATCAACTAAAACCATATACAATATATAATTATTTTAAAATATTTTTTATATGTAAGAATATATATAAATATATTTTTCATGGCATGTTATATTTATTAGCTAAGAGCTAATTTTAATAATAATTATCTTATTCAGTACAAATAATATTCACATGAAAAGAGATTAAATTAAATTTAACAAAAGAATCTATGTGTGACTTTTTAATTTTTTTTTACCAAAAGTATCTTTCACAGTCGTATTGAATGCAACCCCCCAATTACTCTGTAATACAAATCAACCATACCCTCTTATCCCTTAAGCTTTCCCCATGGTTTATCGCTCACTTGACCTGCCACAAATTATAGAAACAAACCCTTGATGCCAACAATTGACAAAACCAAATAAGAACAAACACCTGAAATAAAAACAAGAAGAAATTTAAAAAAAATAAAAAACGTTGTATTTTTTTCATTCTTTTTTAGCCATTCCCTCAAACAACACCTGATGCGCACATACATAAACCCTCCTTTCACACTGACTTAGCTTAAAAGCCCCCAAGTTTGTTCACCCCATATTAAATTACAACTTCCATAACCCATCAAAACTGCACCAAGCCACAGAATTTCAGAATCCTAACATTGAAAAGAAAACCATGCACCTTTTTTACTTGAACGGTCCAACGATAATCGCTGCTACAATAAAACACACTCACTAGCTATGTTATGTTATATATTATAAATGATTAAGTATTATATATTACATACTCGTAACCGAACCGGATAATTTTAGATCCATTAAGGACCGCATTAAATAATATAATGCTGCCATATCCATTTTTTTTGTTGTAGGGTAATAATAATAACAATGTATTATTAGCTTATTTGATAAGAAAAAAAAATCATAATGTGCATGTGTCTGTGATATTATTTAATCATTAAAGAGATTAAAAACTAAAACAACCCTTTATTTCAAAGATGGATATGAATAACTATGCTTGTGATCTACAAAGGCATCTAAGAGAAATACTGATAATCCAGATTCATATCAATGTGAATAACCCTAATTGTATCGGTGTCCTGAAGGGGTATAATGGGGCTGTGATACCTTGCTGATGAATCAATCATTTATATTATGTCCCCATCGTGTAGGTTATGACATTCAAATGTTTTTATTTCTATTTCCCTCATGGAAATGTTCTTAAATTGGAAGAAGTAACTGCCGGAGATAAACGTCTCAAGCTTGTTCCTCAACACGTACACTTTATTGATGTCATAAACTTCTATCATGATTCTCTCTTGGGTGTGCAGCCGCATTACCTCCACCGTAAGCTTCTCAGGCGCCACCATACTGCCACCAGCCATCACCAAACGAGAAGGCTTCAAAAAGACATCAATTTTATTGTTCTTCAAGGAAAGATAATCCTTCAAAATACTATAGTAAAAAAAATTATCTTTACTATATTATTTGTATTTTTTTTCTTGTTAAGGTTACAGTTCCTTTAAACTGTTCTTAAGCCTTGTTTTATGCAAATTTGATAGCAAAACAGGTCTCTACAAACATATGTCAATGGCATATCCATTCTTTCACAACAATCTTCATTTCATTATTGAGTGTTGGTGCAACAATTTAATATAATATGCTTTCTGAATAAGGATTAGTTAATCAGACGATCAATTTTAAACTTATGTGATTCAATTTCCATCAATTTCCATGGATACTCAACATTGAAAAACTTAAATTTACAAGAAATAAATAATGAAGAAAAAATCTTACATAGATTAAAATAATAATAAAAACTTATAAAAACTAAAAAAAAATTATTATTTATAAAGACAAAAAATATATCTAAGCCTAAAACAAATTAAGTTTTTTTATATAAATTAAAACTAACTTACTCAATTAACACTTTTTATTTAACTTTTTTAAAAGTTGAAATACATTTTTTTTGTAAAATTAGTTTATGTAAAATATGAATGTATATTTTTTGTCAAAGTATTTAAGGAGAACTTTATCCCATAACCTTTGTAAAAGTAAATAATAATATATGCTCATTTCTTTAACTTAGTAAAATAAAATGTCAATTTATGTAATCTAACAAGCTGGCCGAAAGTCTAATAGAAAATTTAATGCTAGTTTAGCCGTGGCAATTTATGTAATATATGCTTCTTGAACTGTTTTACAGCTTCTCATTAGAAAGAGAGCAAGAACAAAAAGAAATTAGCAGACAAAAAAAACCTTTGATATAACAGGGCATCGGATAAAAAAAAAAAGTAAGCAAAAAAAGAACCAAAGCTATAAAAAAGAAGATATTTCAAGACTAATGTATTGGCATCATTATTTACATTATTTATGACAAATTATCACATTATTTACATTAGTTTATTTCTAACTAAATTATAACAAGTTCAAAACTAATGTATTAGCATCATTTTTTTTCTTCCTTCAATCTTTATATTTCCTGCCGATCATAATAATCATGTGATATGAACTTTGAAACAAGTGTTATATAAAATATTTAGTGTCATTTCTCATTATTAATTAAAAAGTGTTATATAACTTTTCTACATTGATATATTTTATTTTATTTTAAATGAATTGTTGATATTTATCTGATCACTTTAGTTTGATAGTTCATATACTTGGTCGATCACCACCACTAAATACTGCTAAAATAAAAGGCATGCCAGACCTCAGAAGTTAGCTACATATTTCAAACTTGAATAACCTCTGACAATGAAAATTATGGTTGGGGACAGATATAAATACGAAAATGGAAAAGTGTCAGAATCACAAAATTGACTATGTTTACAGAATACAATGAATATGCTGCTAGTGCAACTCGAATTAAAATAACGGAATGTGTCTGTATTGTTTAATGATCGCTAAGTATATAATATAAAAAGTTCAACGGTGAAAGATATATTACAGGTATTATGGGTTATTTTAATATGAAATTTTAAATTAAATAGACTATTTTAGAGTAAGTGAAAATGACTAATCTTAATTTGTTATAATTACTTTTTTAATAAAATTCTCAAATATTTTCACAGTTATTTATTCAACACTTAGTAATAATTTTAAGTCATTGTATAAGCATAGACTAATACTTTAATTCAAAGCAATAATTCGTCGTTATTATTATTATTATTATTCAAAATTTATGCTAATATTGTACTTTTAAGCTCTTATTTTTTTATAACATTTGCCTTATAGGAAATTTTAAGCATAAATAATATGTTTCATACATTAATTATTGTATTAATTAATTAATTGTGTCTTTGTAAAAAAAAATTGCAATAATTTTCAAATTCAGCTTTCAATGACTTTTGTATATTCATTATGTACAACAAAGCTTATACAATATGACCTGAATCTATTCAGAAAAAAAAAAAAAAAAAAACATGACCTGAATCTTCATTTTTCTTACATGTAGATTTTTCTTGTGAAATTTATGCAGCTTTTTTCCCAATTTTTTTTATGATTTTGGAAAAATATATATTATTATTTTAATTTCTTAATCTTTTGTAATTGAATTATTCAAGTCTTGTTTTTTCGAAGGCCTTAGTAAATTTATCTGAACTAAAAGTAATTATTTTAAATATGATTTTGATTTAATTTAGTCAAAATTTTAATTTTACCCATAGTTAACTTTAATCACTTGGATTATGTTAATATAATAATAATAATAATAATAATAATAATAATAATAATAATAATGGCTTGTGTTGATATAAGTATTAAAGTTAAGTAATATATTTAACCATTGTTTTCATTAAATATTTTTATGATTTTTCTTAATAAAAAACTTGACATGAATTTTATACAAGTTGGATTAGGGTTCTTAATCCATTTAAACATGGCATTTTATGGTACGTAATTTTACTGTCCAAAGGCATGAAATTAAATTAAAGTCTTGTGTCAAAGTTTTAATCTTTATCCATTAAAGCCTACGAAGAGTCAAAGTTCAAGCCTTTAAGCATCCAAATCATACAAAATTAAACATAAAACAAATCAAGAATCCATCAAATAAACATCAATTTGGAGAGTGCGACTTTGACTTCCTTCATTCTCTTAATTAAACATTTTAAATTATTTTTTATTATATTTTTTGGAGCTGTATCACACACCACTCCTACAAGTGTATTTTTCTTTCAATCATATACTCTTTCGTTTTTATCTTTGCTTTGTCATTTATTCCTTTTCAATCTAACATCTTTCACCTTTATATCTAAATTGAATTTTAATATTTTAAAAGAATTTGTCTTTAATTAAAAAATAACCTTATACCACATTTTATTTTGTTTATTAAATTCTAAAATATGATTTATATAATAAATATATTTATTATATTTTTTCATTAAATATGATATTAAAAATTGTATGTTTGTTTTTAAATTAGGAAGAAATTTTCAGTTACGAAATCCAAAATACACATTAAAAACAAAAATTCAAAGATAACATGTAACATCCTAAAAAAAATTATATTTTTAGATTATATTTGTAATTAAAATGTGAAGATATAATAATAATTGGTTACAAACATATAAAAACTTATTTGAACATACATAATTATTGTAACATTATTAAATTTTTATTTTTAGCTATAATTGAATATGATAATTCACGTACCTATAGCCCAAGGTTTATGCATGGGCATATGAAAGAGAAGTCACTAGGAAGTGAATGCAAATGGAATAATACAAGAAATTGGAATAAGCGTTCATGAAACAACTTCTCTAGGTGTTTTCAACGAAGGAAGCAAGCATTAAATGAATAATCTTGCTTTATTTGGATTCAGTCATATAGATATAGACAACTGAAGTGCAAACATTTAGCAACCTTCCACGTAACATAGTTATTTATTACCAACATCTTTGCTTTTGCTTAGTCATCTGTATTTACTATATAAAATTAAAATATCTTCTAAGGTAATGATTACTTAGCTAAAATATAACTAAACTAACTTCTAAAATCAGTTTTAATCCAACCAACACCCTTAAATCCGAACCAATTTAAGTAGTATAAATAGCCTGGGCATTCAAACTTTCTGCACGAAATTTTCAGCCTCAACATATATCATAATACCACTTACTCCTACACCAAGTTTTCTATTTTCTATTAATTCTGCTACCATCTCACCAAACAGCCATTTTCTGCTTTAAAACCTTATTTCCTATAGTATTCCACGAGGAAGACAACCCTTACTTCATCCTTTCTCGAGACACAAACTCGCTACAGGTAGGCTAGGCTTCAATCTCTAATTCAGAATTTGTTTAAGATTAATTTATGTGCTTAGTTGGCCAAACTTAGTTTTTATTTAAGCTGGGAAAATCTATGTTATAAAGGTTATTTTATGATGAGGATACGGTGATGTTAAACCCAGGATAGGTGAAGATTTATAAGTTGAATTATTAGCGTCAGGGAAGTTACACTTGATGATCTATAGGAATTGTTAATATTAACGTTTGGAAGTAGAGGTTGAATGGTACGAAGACCAATGGTTCAAATATGTAAATATTAAATTTGAGGTTGAAGTAATAAGATGGTAGGTGATGATTTATCTATGTACGAGAATAGTGAAACCCGGACAAACCCGTCAAAAATTACCCAGGTTACATCCTTCCCTGTTTCCGCATGCCCCGGCCATCCCGGTTATAATCACTTATGATACCCCATCCAGAAGGTATACAACCGGGTCAATCCGGACTTGGCTATATAAATTATAATTATCCCGGTAATACTACCCAACCCGGATACACTAACCTGATTGTAACCATCCCAGTCACAACTAATGATATTCTATTCCGGATGCATATACCTCGACCAATCCGGAATAGCTATATAAGTTGCAACCATCCCGAGTACACATATCCTGGCTATCCCGGATCTTTCTGTCCTGGTTATAAACATCTAAGTTAAACCTCATCCCTTGAAGCTTTCCCCATGGTTTATCGCTTACTTGCCCTGCCACAAATTATAGAAACAAACCCTTGATGCCAGCAATTGACAAAACCAAATAAGAACAAACACCTGAAATAAAAACAAGAAGAAATTTAAAAAAAATAAAAAACATATTTTTTTTAGCCATTCCCTCAAACACTTGATGCGCACATACATAAACCCTCATTTCACACTGACTTAGCTTAAAAGCCCCCAAGTTTGTTAACCCCAGATTAAATTACAACTTGCATAACCTATCAAAACTGCACCAAGCCACAAAATTTCAGAATCCTAACATTGAAAAGAAAATCATGCACCTTTTTGACTTGAACAGTCCAACGATAACCGCTACTACAATACAACACACTCACTAGCTATGTTATGTTATAGTATATATTATAAATAATTAAATACTATATATTACATACCTGTAACCGAACCGGATAATATTTTAGATCCATTAAGGACCGTCAAGGCATTAAATAATATAATGCTGTCATATCCATTTTTTGTTGTTGTAGGGTAATAATAATAACAATGTATTATTAGCTTATTTGATAAGAAAAAAAAATCATAATGTGTATGTGCCTGTTATATTATTTAATCATCAAAATTAAAGAGATTAAAAACTAAAACAACCATTTATTTCAAAGATGGATATGAAACAATGGGTAATTATGCTTGTGATCTACAAAGGCATCTAAGAGAAACCCTTATGGTATCGGTTACATATCCAAAAAAAAAATGAAGATGTTATCAACATATGTAATGTCGTGCCACCTGCCACCGGCCACCAGACAAGACGGTTTCAAGAAAACGACGATCTTGTTATTCTCTGGTACTGAAAGACAATCCTGCATAACCTTTTCGCCAAGCAGTTCCACCAAGGTTTCATACGACTCCAAGACGATTCTGTAAAATATGTATGTGTCTCATGTATAAAAGTAGTGTTATTTTGATTTAATAAGAAAAAGGGTAAAACGATAATGTTGGTATGAGAGTTATTGGAAGTTATAAAATAGATAAATGTTGATAGATGCAGTTATCATAAATTATAAAAAGACATTTGTTTTCTAAAAAGAAAGATATAGAAACATAAAAAGTCATCATTGTCTGCCCATGAGAGTTGTATCTCATCCCTCTCAAAGAAGATACAAGAATTGAAAGGGTCAAGACTCTGAGAAAGCATTCTAGCATTAAAGGATCTTCTGCAATTATGGACAAAAGTATATTTATGTGAAACTCATGAATTCTCAAGATCATTTTCATGTTCTTGGTATGATTGTTATTGAACATGAAATTATAAATTAATACTTTCATGTGGTATTAGAGCATGTGTTTGAGAATTCATTCATGTTTTTTCATGTATGGTTATGAATGAATTCTTGATTCTTGAGAAATTAAGTTTTCGAAAGTCATGATTAAGATAAAGATACTTTCCATTAACGATGTATGGATTCTTTTGTCAATGTTTTGGTTTTCAGCATTTTCATCAAATCTGATGCAAGTCTACTGATATATTTATGTTATGCAATTATTGTGGATACTTCTATTGAATTCAATTATTGCAAGACCCATTGTTTATGGTTTCATGAATTCGCATTATGTGGCATAAATATATATATAAAAGTTATAGACCTTTTATTGTTAGTTCTTGGTAATTAGAGAACAATTGAAGTTGCCGAGAATATAATAAAGTGTAAAAATCAATTATTATTTATGAAATATTTATAGTTTGGAATTAAAGTATGGTGAATTTGTTAGTCACCAAAGTGACCAAATTTGTATGAGTGATTTAATTCCAAATTGTATGTTCATTTCAACCATCCATAATTATGATGCTATGAATGTATTAAAATTATTATTTTATAAATGAGTTGAAGTTTATTATTATGGGGCAGTTAAGTATCAACTCAAAGGATGATTATTTGTCATCATAATAAATAAACATGAATATTGGCATAATTGATCCATGACTATTTCTATTTACACATCCAAAGATTATAAGTAATTCTAGTTGCTACATATTCGCTTTTCTCAATTATTGCAGTTTTCAATGGACTAAACTTCTTTGAATGGATAGAGCAAATTGAATTTTACCTTGGGATAATGGATTTGGATTTGGCTCTTGGAGAAGAGAAACCTAGTGCCATTACTAATTCAAGCATTGAGGATGAAATGGTCCATTTTAAGAACGGGAAAAGATCCAATAGGTTGAATATGATATACATGCGAATAAGCATTGCAAGCAACATTAAGTCAACTCTTCCACAAACTGAAAGTGCCATAGAAATGTTGAAACTTGTGGAAGAGAGCTCTCAAACTGCTGATAAGTCTCTTGCTGGGACACTTATGAGTATGTTGACCATCATAAAATTTGATGGTTCACGTACTATGCATGAGCATGTTATTAAAATGATAAACATCCTTTGGGTTGATACTCATTACTGTCTGAGTATGGTCCTTTCCAAATGAACTATAATATCATGAAAGACAAATAGAATATGCATGAATTACATAGTATGTTAGTTCAAGAGGAAACCAGAATTAAGAACTAGGGAATTCATTTCATCAATTATGTCAAACATCAAGGAGCTGAAAAGAAAAGTGGTAAGAAGCATGAGAAGAAGGGAAGAGGACCATTAAAGATCAATCAGGCCTCCTCTTCTCAAATCCACAAGAAGGAACATAATGGAAACAGATGTAATTTCTGTGGTAAGGCTGGGCACTTCCAAAAGGATTGCCCGAAACGTAAGGCTGGGTTTGAAAAGAAAGGTAAGCCTTGTGCTTATGTATGTTATGAATCAAACATTGCAGAAGTTCCGTATAATACATGGTGGATTGATTCTAGATGTACTACTCATGTTTCTAATACTTTGCAGGGATTCCTTACGACCCAAACCACTAGGTCAAATGAAAAGTTTGTCTTTATGGGTAATAGAGTGAAAGTTCCAGTGGAAGTTGTTGGGACTTACCGTTTGATCCTTGACAGTGGACATCATTTGGACTTATGTGAAACTCTTTATGTACCTAGTATATTTAGAAATTTAGTTTCTATTTCCAAACTTGATAAAGCTGGATACTCTTTTGAATTTGGTAGTGGTAGTTTCAGTTTGTACAAGCACAATCATTTGATTGGCAATGGTACCTTATGTGATGGACTATTTAAATGAGACTAAGAAGTTTCTCTCAAGTAACTTTGAAATGAAATATATGGGTGAGACATCTTATGTGATTGAGATAGAAATATTTTGTGGTAGATCACAAGGATTGTTGGGTTTGTCTTAGAAAGCATATATTAATAAAGTTTTAGAGAGATTTAGAATACAAAACTGTTGATCGTCTCCAGTACCAATTCAGAAAGGAGACAAGTTTAGTCTCATGCAATGTCCTAAGAATGAATTCAAATGAAAGGTAATGGAAGCAATTGTATATGCATCACTTGTTGGGAGCCTAATGTATGCTCAGACTTGTACGAGACCAGATATTAGCTTTGCAGTTGGAATGTTAGGAAGATACCAGAGTAATCCTACTATGGATCATTGGAAAGCTGCAAAGAATGTTCTAAAATATTTGCAAGGCACTAAAGGTCACATGCTTACTTATAGGAGGTCTAGTAACCTTGAATGATTTTAGCTGGAGAAGTTATATCATGGAAAAGTGTGAAGCAGACTGTAATTGTTGCATCCACTATGAAAGCTAAATTGTGGCATGCTTTGAGGCCATGGTTCAAGCTAAATGGCTACGGAACTTTATTTCAGGACTTGGATTAGTTGACAGTATTGAAAGACCGCTGAAAATTTTTATGTGATAATTTCACAGTAGTCTTTTTTTTCTAAAAATGACAAGTATTCTAAAGGTGCTAAACATATAGAATTGAAATATTTTACAGTTAAAGAAGAAGTTCAGAAACGTAGAGTGTCTATAAAGCATGTTAGCACTAATTTTATGTTAGGTGATCCCTTGACGAAGGGATTACCGCCCAAGATGTTTACTGGTCATATATGTAAAATGGGCATTATGTCAGCTAATGAATGTTGATCATTATTATAATTATTGACTATTGACACTCTGAATTCAATGATGTTTAAGTTTCTGAAAATTATCTTGTTTTCAAATTTATGAAGACATAATAGCATTATTGTGAGACATTATGATGTAAACTTTCATTAAAGTATCATGTTAGGAAGAATAACTAATATAGTGGCACATTGAAGGAATTATGTCGATTTGATAGCATAAAATTGTCATGACTCATTGGTTTTTATTTATGATTATGATGTATGATGAGGCCAATGTATGGAACCTTTAGCCTTATGTATGTGCCTTATGATGAATTTTCATTAAATCATGAAGGGGCACTTTATGACATGAGTCAAGTGGGAGAATGTAAAACATGTATGTGTCTCATGTATAAAAGTAGTGTTAGTTTGACTTAATGAGAAAAGGGTAAAAATGTAATATTAGTATAAGAGTTAGTAGAAGTTATAAAATAGATAGTTGTGGATAGGTGTAGTTATCAGATAGTCTAAGAAGACATTTTGTTTTCTGAAAAGATACATAGAAACATAAAAAAAGTCAACATTGTCTAAGAGTTGTATTTCATTCTATCAAAAAAGATATAAGAATTGAAAAGATCAAGACTCTGAGAAAGCATTCTACCATTAAAGGATCTTCCACAATTATGGACAAAGGTATGTTTATGTGAAACTCATGAATTCTCAAGATCATTTTCATGTTCTTGATATGATCGTTATTGAACATGAAATTATAGATTAATGCTTACATCAAAATCACTGATAAGAGAAACTGTTGCATCAACGTATAGCGATAATCTTGTAGAGGCATCAACGGTGCAGTCTGGCGTCTGTAGCAGGATTGCTGGTGTTGGATCCAGCGTGGTTTGTGTCGGGGGAAGGTTTTCGGCAACGGGGGTTACAACTACGAGGTTAATGGAGAGGCTGGGATCGATTTCAGATGTCAAATGTTGGAGATGATCTTCAAAGACATTGATATTGAAGAGAAAATGCTGATGAGAAACAGGCAGCACAAGTTAGCCCTGGATCTGAAAAGTAATCTCCATGGATGGTTATCACTATAGTGATCAATGAGTGCGTGAGTGTGAGTGTGATTGTGTAGTTTGGGAAACCAGCGTTCATGCGTGTGTAGTTTGGGAAACCAGCGTTCATGCGTTCTTTATATAGTTTATTGAAAGTCTTATTTGCAGTTAGTTAAGTTTGGGTAGTTATCTACCGAACTAACGGCTACTTTGTTAATTTGCTATTACTGTTATTACTGGTAGTTATATAACGAAATAAAACTTATCCGGTAGTTACATACACTATATGTGTATCAAAATTTCTCGTTACAGTTTTATATCTCTCATTATTTTTTTCTGTAGACTTTAGTCGTACGCATTTAATTAACTTATCTAAACTGACCAGCATTTCATGAATCCATGACTCAATAAACACCCCCAACTCCAAAATAACAATATATACTTTACATATTAGATCTTACTTTTCATTTTTATTTTTATAAATAATTATAAAAATATTATTGTACTTTAACTTTATTTGATTTTTCTAAATTGTACAAACGTGAGTAACAGTACACGTCTTTCAAACTTTTAAATTTAATAAAACCAATGTTTTTCCCTCTGTAATTAGGTATTCAATCAAAGGATATTTTCATGTTTCTTAATTTTTTTTCCATCAGTACCAAATTTTAATATAATCAAATTTTGTAAACACACAATTGACAATTTCATTCATCTTACACAATCTTTTTTAAGTGTGGTTGCATCACATAATGAAATAACCATAACCATGCTAACTTATCATAATTTTCCTTGAAAAAATGCCTAGCAGTCGTCTAACACACACACACACTTTGTGAAGGAAGTTTTTTTTTATTAGCGTTAAATATTAATTATTAACTTTTTATTAAATCAAATCTCTGACTTTTTCATTTGTCCTTTCTTCTTTTACCAACCAACCTTATCACTCTTTGTGAATGAAGTGGCAATAGATAATTTTTCTTACAGTTTATTGTAACATTTTTATTATTGGCATTTTTTATAAGTGCATTATCCATTTATACGAGTAATATCTATGTTTTATGTCCTATACCAATTAAATTTAAATTAATAAATTTACTTAAATTATAAATTAATTATGTAAAAATAAATAAATAATTATACTTTTGGCATCTCTGATATCTTCATTTTTCAATTTGAATTTTCAAATGTTATCTATCTTTTAGGTGTAAAATTTTGATCTATTTGATCTATATAGTTGTATAGTACACGGTCATAGCAAGTAAGATTTTGATCCATTTCATTTGAGCATTTCAAGCATACTTTTGGAGCTCCAAATTTGGTGCGTGTTTAGATTGCATGTGAAACTACCATATGTGCGTTCCAATATATATAAATCCAATAAATAAAAATAAAAACAAAAGCAAAAACAATAATTATAATACTTTGACAAAATTACTTTTGCCTCAAAAATACTTTTTGATATGATATTTGGATTCTCCAAAAATTACTTCTACAACCTACAATTGGGACAAACTTGAATTTGGATCAGAAGCAACAAATTTGATTCTTTTAAAAGTAAAAGAAATTTTGATTTGTATATTTAAAATAAACATGAAGTAATTTGCTTTGGCCCTGAGTTATATATTACTATATATTAACTAGCTAATTAATATACAAAAAACACCAAAACAGCTCTATATATAGATAGATCGAAAAATTTACAGAGACCGAGATAAATTACTTTAACCAACATACATATAATATATATCTTTCCCCTAGCCATCTATATCCCAATTCATTTTCTACAAATCTCCACTTCTCCCAATTTTAGCTAAATTTGTTGCATAAGAATAGATGTGATGAGTGCAATTGTAGTTTAGGACAAGCAAGTTTACGAGGATGCCCTGTTTTGGAGTTATTAAAGAGGCTTCTGCATGCCACCAAACTTTAGTGTATTGGAATTTTTTATTGGACTAAAATTATAAAATAATTATATTAATTATTTATTATTAGTAGATTTTATTTTATATGATCAAATTAATTGAGTCTGATAGATAATTAAATAAAATAATATGGATTTAAATGAACGAATGTTAATATTGATCCATTAGAAAATAATAAGAACTATATTAAGTTAACACACTATAAAAGGTTATGATTTTTAATATAGGAGTTGTCACACATGATTTTTTTTTTTCTATCTAAAAGAGTTATGAATATTCCATTGAAGAATAAAAAAATTTCGGTTGATGAAGAACCATAATATCATAATTTTATTTATGATCGTGATGAATAACCTCAAAGATTTTATCATAAATGTCAAAAAAAAACTTAAATCAAGAACCCATTACAAATCTAAATATTTTATTTAATCATTAATAATCAAACATGTTGTAAATCTTATAATTTTTTATCAACTGTCTCCTAGATTATAAATCCATAAATTTTTAACTTTCACATAAAAAATAAAAATTAAAGATATTCCAATATATTGTGTATGAATAGCAGCGGAGGCAAACACAATTAAAATTAACCAAAATAATCCTCCCTTAATCACACTATTAGACGTTAGCAATAGTTAAATGAAGTCAACAAAAACAAAACCGACCCAAATGAAAGAGACATATAAAAATAAAAATAAAATAAAATAAACCAACACAACACTACCAAGAGACCATTCTACAGACCTCGTTTCTTTCTCAGTCAGTTCCTCTTAGTCTTCCTCACTCATGCTTGGCTTAGTTTCTCTTTCTTCAACTTCTCTTTCTTTTCAAACACAGAAATCGTGTTTCTCGTTTCGCCTTACCCATTTCGTTGCAACCCAAACCCTACCCGTATCTCCCTCGCCACTTCTATGATCCTTTTCTCTTCCTCTGAAGCTTCGAAGTTTAGCTGACTCTGCGGTTTGTTTCGTTCAAAACTCACCAAGAGTTTCATCTTTTGCTCCCTTTTCTTCTTCTTCTTCCTCTATTTTCTGCTGATAAATTGAGCATCTTTTGCGTACCCACATGCAGATTTGGTTGTTGTGAATCTCTGATTTTGTTTTTCTATGTTCTAGGGTATTGCACGTGGTGATTTTATGGAGTTTTCTTTTCTGCATCTTATGTTTAGCGTTAATGTGGACATGTGGTTATAGGCAAAAACGGGGGTTGCTGGGTTTTACGTTTTTAGAGAGATTAGTTTGAGATACACTTTCAAAGTTGCAATCTTCGTGTTGAATGATGTCTCAGCAGCAAAACCTATCTTCCGCTTCGCAATCTCTGCTACAACAAACAATTTCTGGAGCCGATTTTAAACCCTTCTCAATAAGGTATTAATGTGCTTGAAAAAGTTGCCATAATATGCATTTCAATTTATGAATGAGGTTTTATTTATTTATTTCCTTTAATATTATGACATTATTGCATGTTCTATTTTTAGATTCGTCCATTGAATTGTAATATCTTTAGCTTGTAAGGTGTGAAGCACATGTTGATTGTAGGCTATTTATATTCTCTGTTCAACAAACTCTTGTTCTTATTTGTTAGTGGGAGGAATTTGAACTCACTATCTCTTTCTCTCTCCTTTTTTCTTCAACCACCAAGTCAACTTGATAACTTAAAATTTGAGTTGTTTATTTTGATTACTGATAGATTACAAGTCATGTTGCAGACAGTGTGTTCTTGCTTCTCGTCACACAAATATCCTTCAAAGCTGGCCATTTCATGAGAAGCACTTGCAACTGTGTCTTAACCAAGGTCTCAAGGAGGTGTTGCCACCATTTGGACGCCAAACTTCACCTGCTGAATCACTCCAAAGTTGTTCCAACTTGATGTATTTGCGAAATGATAATGATGATAAAGAAGCTGATTTTTGTAAAGCTGAAGAAGTGCCACAAAATATTAAAGATGACTATTGTGACTATAAAGTCACCAACCAACCTTCATCACATGAAGAGGGAAATCAGCGGCACAAGTGCAGCATTTCAAGTTCAAGTAATGCTCATAAGAGCAATCCAGTAGTACTATTGCCACCATGGAAGGCAGTGAAAGATAAACGCAGAAGGCGTAGAGGGAGATGCAAGAAACGCTCCATTGTGGATATTTTAGCCGTGGCGCAGCACAGTAGTTTAGAGGAGATCCATAGGATGAACAAGTTTTATTATGCTGCAACTGTGATTGAAGGATGTCAGCAAACGGTGGCTTATGAAAATATTTCCAAGTCTGAGCTAGCCGGTGAGGATGGAAGTGAAGATCGTGGTATGCCTAATGTTCATATGGCACCAAAGGGCCATTCCTTCTTAAGTTCAAGCTCAATGGATGTAGTGTAAATAGGAATTGCAGAACATAAAATGATTCCGTTCAATTTTATTCTATCTTGTTATTATTCATTCTATGATTTTTTTTCTTAAAACTTTCAGATAAAAGCATAAAGGATGGATATACATATATATCCCTGCTGTGTGTGTCGTTGCATGCTTCTATTCCATCCATCAATATTCATATTATGCTTAATTTAGTAGAGAAAATTCTTACCTTGCTACTCAACTCCAAATTCTCTCTTGATTAATTATATATTAATCTATTTATATCTGTGGGAAACTAGAAAAATATATGTTGCATCATCTAAGAAATATTAATTCCTCTAAAAAAAAGAAATATATATGTGTATATTATAAGTTTTGGTTGGTCGGCCAATTTAGATAAAAGAATATAATGCCTTAATATTTCTGAAGACAAAAGAATTGGTTTATATACGAAGTTTCTTTTAAAATACAAACTAATATATTTTGACGTGAATCTTTAATCAAATCACACACGAAAATTTATCTCCTTATAATAAAAGATAGGTGCACCTGCGAACATATTTACAACAGCATTGAATTAGAAACAAACATAGAAGTGGAAATATGGCATCATATTAAAAATTGGAGATGTAATGAAAGCTGATAAATATAATGTTTTATATTATGAGATCTTATGTTTAGATGTGACATGGTGTACTTTTAAGTATTTTTTGTGATGAGATTCAATATTTTTTTTCATATGATGACGTCTTGTGTTATTCTGTAATAAGTTTCTAATTTTTATTATTATATTGAGCTTATATCTTTTTTATGGATTTTATTAAAATGTGAATGTGAATGTTTTACTTATTAAATAATTATATTTATTTAAATGTATAATATTGTTATCATTAGCCACACGAATAATATTATGTGTATAAGAAAATAATTATTTTATATATACGCATATATAATTAAAAACGATCGAAATACCCACAATGGATTGGTCTAATGGTAGAGTCTGGGTAGTTTAATTTGCACAATGATCCTAACTTTTTTGTAACTATTATACACAATAAAAAAATCATTATATAATTCATGTTATTAAAAAATAATAAGTGTTTTTTTCAATAAAAAAGGGAGGGGGTGTCATATTATATCCCATTTGGCCCACAGCTCATAAAAAGTTAGATTGGACTAAAAAATTCAACTAAAAATATGGGAGCTAATTGGGATAGTCTGAATTGACAATATATATAATTGACAAATTTTCTGCCTAATAGCATTAGTGAAATTTGAATCTAGAATTGCATCTAAAGTTCTTAAAATTTTCACCACCTTGCAATTGACAAATAATAATTATGTTGAGTATTTTGTTCTATGGATATTTTTATATTGAGTAAAATTTTAAAATATATTTAAACTATAAAATATGAATAAATATTTTAAATATATATATATATATATATATATATTTAAGAAGAATAGAATAAATTATAAAACAAATTAATGTAAGAACACAAAAAAAATTGACATAAAAATAGTATACGGAATTTTAAATTAATCAGAGAAAAAAAATAACATAAAAATAAAATTAATCAAATACAATTAATGACATGAAATGCTTCTTAGTATACGGAATTTTAAATTAATCAGAGAAAAAAATCAACATAAAAATAAAATTAATCAAATACAATTAATGACATGAAATGCTTTTTAATATATATATATATATATATATATATATAAGTATTAAATGATAATGAAATTACTTGTCTTGAGAAAAAAAATATAATAAAAGTGTTTTCGTGTCTAAGTGAGAATTCAAACATGTAATATATAAGAGTGGGTTATATTTGACATTAAATAGACAATTCAAATTTGTAAAATAAAAAAATATTTAAAATTATAAATCTAAATATAGAATTAACTTATTTTAAAATGAAAAAAAAAATACTTGTTATTTTCTAAAAAAATATTAATTGAGTGACTTTCGAATGAATTTAGGAATGAATTTTAATTTAAAATTAAATTTAAATTTAAAGTATTTTATTTCATGTATAAATTATTTACTATAATTTTTCTATGCCTATATGTATTATGCTAAAAAAAAAGAGATGTACGGATTTAACAAATAATTTTCTTTGGTAACTAATTAAATTTTTTACAACATTTAATTTTGATCTACCTTCGGTCGTATTTATTTTTGTTGTGAATAGTCCTAAAGAATTATATATTAAAGAAAAGAGCGAAATAAGTATCATTCACTAATTACATCTTAACAAAAAGTAATTATATATTTGTAAAAAAACAAAAAACAATTATAAATACATTTTCCATCCCTACAAAATTTATGTGAAATCCTGAGTCAACATAACATGGTTAGTTGATGATGTAAGATGTTATTGTTGTAACTTGTAATGTTTTGTGTGTCAGTGGATGTGAATTTTATTGGTGGATTCGCATTGGCCTCTCGAATTCCCAAATCATCAGTTTCAGCGACCATGGCTTCCAACTCCCTCCGAGTTGCCGCCGCTCAGATGACATCCATCAGCGACCTCGCTGCCAATTTGGCCACTTGCTCTCGTCTCGTCAAAGTATTCTTCTTTTCAATCTTTTCTTTTCTGGGTATGTCTTATGTTCTTCTCTTCTATTATTTTTATATGCAACATGCGTGCTCCCTTCTTTTGTACTGTTTATCAAAGGAAGCAGCATCAGCTGGAGCCAAATTGCTTTGCTTTCCGGAGGCCTTCTCTTACGTGGGTACTAAGGATGGAGACAGTGTTCGTGTTGCTGAACCATTGGATGGACCAATTATGAGTCACTACTGCTCTTTGGCCAGGTTCTATTCATTTCACCATTTTCTTCTGAGTGTCTTCTCTCCCTCGCATAAACAATCTTTATTTTGCATTTTTACATGCTCTATTCCACTACTGCAGAGAATCCAGCATTTGGTTGTCACTTGGAGGCTTCCAAGAAAAAGGATCCGATCCTCAACACTTGTGTAATACTCATGTTATCGTAGATGACACCGGAAAAATTACAAGCTCTTATAGTAAGATACACCTGTAAGTAAGATCACTAACTTGTAATCCTAACAGTTATTAATTGTGTAGTAAATGATTGTTTATCAAATCCTTTTTGTATGGTCCTCCTGAATTGAGATTTTACTGCTTTTTTGTTTGTTGTGCTATTATGGATGTATATAAACTATTGATATTTTATTCATTTTATATTATTTCAAGGTTTGATGTAGATGTTCCTGGTGGAAGGGTATACAAAGAAAGTAGTTTTACAGATTCAGGTAGGATATATACTCTCTATGTAGTGTTAAGACTAGATGAACCTTTGGCCTTGCTTTAGTCCTCAGTGTAACTTCCTTTCTAGAAAATCTGAGGGAAAAGGGGAGGGGGAGTGTTTGAAAGAGAAGATAAGCACACTTGGATATGATATGAACCATGAAGGATGGTGTTTTCATGTGAAATTCTTCTGTTTTGGACATGTTTTCAGGCAAGGATATTGTTGCAGTAGACAGTCCTGTTGGGCGTTTGGGCCTTAGTGTTTGCTATGATTTGAGATTTCCAGAGATGTACCAATTGCTACGTTTCCAACATGAAGCACAGGTAATAAGTGGAAATATTATTTTCCTGCTTAAATGGGTTGGTTGTCTACAATCTAAATTTTCTTGTGTTTTACAACGTCCAGGTACTACTGGTGCCTGCAGCATTCACAACAGTAACAGGTGAAGCACACTGGGAGATTCTTCTTCGTGCCCGTGCAATTGAGACTCAATGCTATGTAAGAATTCATTTTTGCATCTAATAATACTGCCCTCCCCCTTCTTCTCCCATGCTTCCACCATCCCCGGCTGAATGTGCTTAAAGTATAATCATTGGATTCAACATATTAATATCCTTCAAAAGTATGTCTTCTTGTGTATTCATGCTAATTAGTTATAGTTTCTAGAATTATGCCTTTGTTTTTTGTTTTAATGTATTTGAAATTATTAGAACAAGTTACTAAGATAACAATCCGAGGAAATGTGTTTCAAGTTTCAACAAGTTACTGAGATAATTATCAGGTCATTGCTGCTGCACAAGCTGGCAAACATAATGATAAAAGAGAAAGCTACGGTGACACATTAATTATCGATCCATGGGGGAAAATTGTAGGTCGATTACCAGGTAAGAAACTCGATGCTTCCTCATGTTCATTGAATTAATTCATTGAAATTGGAAGTCCACTAACCATAATTCATTCAATTTCTTCCTAGTTTTCTTCTTTCTTATTGATTTTGTAGTTAAGAGACCCTTCACTACTTAAAGGATTTATGCCCAACTGTTCTCTGAGAAACTTACCATTTATAACTCATTGCAAACATGTGAGAAAAGCAGGGGTGAAATGGGAACTTCTGTAGTTTCCTAAATTATATAGTATTTGGAATTTATGGATTTGATTGTCTGTATGACAGTCAAAATAGTTTTCTTTCATGCTTCCAAAATATGAATGGGTGTATGAGCTGTGGTTTCAAATTATTTACCCAAGGGAGTGACCAAGTTAGTGTTATAGGAGAAGACATAATTTTTCTTGAATTTTCTTTGGTAGAAGATTTTTTGTGTGGTGCTTTCATTGTCCTTCTTGGAGGTTTTAGCTGTCATGAGTTTGTTATACATTAAAATTTCTGTTTTATACCATCATACAAATTAATCTATTCTTTATGGTTCACACAATGTATTGCTTGCTGTAGTTTTTATATTGCTATTTTTCTTTTGTTTAAAACCATGATTTACTGAATTCCATGGTTGGTTTTATTTGTCTTTTTCAGATCGTTTATCTACAGGCATTGTAGTAGCTGATATTGATTTATCATTTGTTGATTCAGTTAGACAGAAAATGCCAATTGCTAAGGTAAGTTTGTAACCTCTATCTATAGCCTTCGCACTTATACATTCAATCAGGGATATGAATCAAGCAATGCTAACAATGCATTATTCAACACTTTTTATTATTGCATAAATTCACATAAGTCTCACTAAAAAAGTAACACCTAAGTGAAATTCACATCATAATAAACAATGCGTTCGAAAAATGTGATTAACAGTTCTCTTGTTTTTATTGGAGCAGTACAGCTTTTGTAAGTGCTATTTCCTTACTCATACATTTGTTTCTTTGGTTTCAGCAAAGGAAGCCAATTGACTTCTGGAAAGCTGCATCTCCATAGGTCTTAATTGGACCAGTCAAGAAGCGGTAGCTTATTTAAATATGGGATTTCTATATACCAAAAGAAAAATGAGACTTCCATTATTAGATTCCCTTTAGGATGGTATCTACAATTATGAATTTCAGTCTTCATGGCAATAAGAACTGTCTTATCTTCTACTCATTTGTGCATGCTCCATGTTCTGTGTGCTGCAAGTTCCACAGAATCAAGTATTATTTTCTACCAGTTGAGGTTAGATTCATTGCATCCAAGTTTCTTTTTTGTGCATAGCCTATCGGTGTTTAATCTTGGTGAAGGGAATTATTCTATACTAATTTTTTTACGCTTGGAAATTTGTCAAATTCTATGTTAATAAAAAAATAAAAGGAGCAAAAATTAACTTAACAAGTGATTTGCTTTTAGAATCCTAAATTGATAAGCACCCAAGCAATGGGGGGAGAACCAAGCCACTTAGTGCTCTGCTAAGCTTCTCATACTACTCAATGGGACATAGGCATAATTAGGGATGAAAATGAGTCAGGCCGTCTATCAGGGGTCTTTGGTCTGACCTGTTTAAGGCTTGGTTTGGCCTAGCTTGTTTATTATAAAGGCTAGGTTAAGGCTTTTTAAAAAGTCTGTTTAAATAAAAAAGTCAAGCTCAAGCTTTAGAAAAAGTCTGTTAGACCTATCAGGCTGGTCTGTCTAATATATATATATGAGATGGGATCCTTTTACACCGGTGTAAAACTTGATAATTTTACACCATTTAATAACTTTTTACTGGATAAGTATTTTACAAAATCCACCGTTAGATTGAAAGCTTATATCATGTAGATCATATGTCTCAAATTTCACAAAATTTAAACATCAATATGAATGTAATTAAATAGTCTAATTTTCACATATTTTAGAAGTACATATGCCGTTAATTTTTATATATATCAATTAGGTTTCAAATGATTTCGGATTAATATGAAATTTGAGATATGTGATCTACATGATATAAGCTTTCAATCTAACGGTGGATTTTGTAAAATACTTATCCAGTAAAAAGTTATTAAATGGTGTAAAACTATCAAGTTTTACACCGGTGTAAAAGGATCCCATCTCTATATATATATATATATATATATATATATATATATATATATATTAAAACTTAAAAATAATATATTTATTTTCTAAAAATATTTTTTCTTATTATGAAGGTGGATGATCAACCACTTCAAAAAATTACCTTGAAAATTTCATAAAATGATTATTACTTATTTGAAAATATAAGTAAAATATTGAGACATTTTCTATTTAAAAATTATTTCTTTAATTTTCCTAAATTGATTTAAAGTATTTTGTAAAATTAAATTTTCTATTAAAATAGACTTTTTAATAGGCTCGTAGGTCAAACTAGGCTTTTAAATAGGTCAGATCAAGCCTAAAAAAAATCTATGACAGGTAAATAAGTCAGGTCAAGTTTTATATTTTTAAATTAGGCTAAGGCCAAACCTAACCAAGCCTGGCCTGACCTATTTCCACCCCTAAGCATAATACCCTTGGGAGTTGATGCCTCAACAGTTGACACACTACAGTATTTCACAAAGCCTTTTTAGCTATTGATGTACGAGTTATGTGAGAAAAAAAATAAGAAGTTAGTTCAAAATGAATAAGCAAAGATGAAGGGAAAATTGTTCAAGAAATTTAATTGTTTTCCTCTTTTTCCTTAAGGAAAAGGGAAGTCAACTGGAAATATGAGCATACATGATTTTTTTTTTTTCATTTATCCAATATAGTATAATTCATATTATTGACCTATAAAGGATCTTTGGGTAGAAATTGCAAGTATAAAGGATACAATCCTGCTTAAGTATAATAGACTCGTTATTTAATGTAATTGTATATCTATAAATCATCTAAAAATTGTTTTAAGTTTGTTTGAAAAATTGATAACTTTTATTCCTTTTTTATAAAGATGGTTATAATAATTTATTTAAAAGAAATTGTTTAGATGGATATGATTCATAATGATTGTTCTTTTAACCCAATAAAAAGTTATTAAAATATTATTGTTATGATTTAATTTTTTATCAATTATTATTAGTTCTTAATTTTATTACCTAAAGTCCTAAGATGCAAATAACAAAATTTTATTAAATAATAATTTATTAGCATGAGTATGTTTTGATTGTAGATCATGTTAAATTAAAAGTTTGACCACGTAAAACATATCACATAAACATCATATATATAATGTGAGATTGCAATTCGTGATTGCTATTTCAATCACTTTTTCTGTGCATCCTGACAATTGTTACGTCATATAATGTAAAATCACAATTTGCTATTTTAACTTTTATATGTTAACAAATTATATGTTTCTATAATTAGATGTATATTTAATATATGAAATTTTGTCATTTTATTAGGTATATTTCTAAATTTTTATGTGATATTTTTTAATAATTTGAATAAGTGTATTTTGATGTAATATTTATATTTTGTCAGCATACATTTTTTTAAAAATGTATATTAAATTTTTCTTAACTTGCAAGTTTTCTATGTATTCATATTTTTATACTTATATTTTAAATGCATACCTTAAAAAAATTACAAACTTCAAATTCATAAAAAAGAAGTCATGTGATAACAGATCACATTGGACAACAAACTTGCACCAACTTTAGTTCAACTAAAATTGTAATAATGAATTAAGAGTTATAAAGTTAAATTGATCGTTAAAAATAAGAGTTAGAGAGTTGAAGAAGAGAGAGGACACTAGCATTCTAACAAAAAAAACTACATTGATAATTAAAAAATAGTAATAATTAATTGTAATTTCGCATTATATAACGCTCATGTGACATATTACTTTATCAAACTTTTCGTTTGACTCAATCTATGGTAAAAATCAGTTAACAGACTCATGTCAGTAACAACTTTTAAAAAAGGTCCAATAACAAAAATGTAAAAGGGACCCAAATGGGTCAATCAACCGATTTCCTTATGCCGATTAGCTTGAACTTTCAAGTTTCAACGCTGGTTACTGTGGTTAGTTTACTGCTGCTGGGACTGCTATTTCACAATTCCACAGGTACACTTGTTCACCGGTTAAACAATCTATTTTCATCTGTGCACGATCAGTAGTATCATCATTTCTTTTTGCCATAAAGATAAGAACATTGATTCCCCGAGGAATGGGAGAAAATGTAACTTTGATTTCTTTAACTTGTCTGTCCGATCTTAACACTTCACATATGTAAAGAAAAACGCTGTGAAATAGATTATAAAAGAAGAGCAACAATTAAAAAGAAAACTCATTCACAGATGTAGGTAAACTATGAACAATGAAATAGGCCTACGAGAAAACAAGCTATTAAAGCAATTTTGTACTGAAAAAATCATGCGCAGGACTCCCAAGGAGATCATCGTAGGATCTTTTGGCAAGGGAGTCTTGCAATATGGATATTTGACCTTCCTTCTCGAGGTTGTTTTCTTCAAGTGTCTCTATCTTCTTCTTCAATACATTGACCTCTGCATTCAACAGCATATTCTGCTCGCTATATTGCTTCACTTGCTCCCACATATAATCTCTCTCTTCTGTCACTTTGGGCAGTTTCCCCCTCATGATTGTCAATTCCCTGTTAGACTCTTGCAGATCATTTTGAAGGCAGTTTCTACTCTCATCTTTCTTCAACATCTGAAAATATTTTTTTCAAGGGGATTGGGCAACAGGCTTAAGTAATAGCAATTGAAAAAACTACCAAGCTATTTACCACAAGACAGCCAAAACAACATAGTACCACCATGTATAAACATCCATTAGATGAATTCAATAAATAAATTTCAATACTATGAAAACTTTACTGACCTGAAGTTCATGGTCCTTCAACATGTGGGTTACACTTGAAAGGTTATCTAACGCATTTTGCACCTCAGATCTAAGTATGTCGTTTCCTCTTACTGCTGTAGCAACTTCAGCTTCCATCTGCTCAACTTGGAGCTCTTTAGAGTACAGCTTCTCTCTTAATAAACTTGTCACCAAACATTCTGCTTTAAGTTCAGTTCTTAAAATATCCTATACAAGTAACAACATGACCCATATGAATTTCAATAAACAAATTATGAAAAACAGGTTTAAAATAAATACTAAAAAAATAGATAATAGTAGAATAGAGAATTTACAGTATGCGTACTCCCCTAAAACTACCATTGAAGAAACTCACCTCAGGTGATTGATCATTCAGTGTAGCTAATTTACCAGCGTCTATACACTCTGATTGAAATTTAGAAGTCAATGGATTTGACTTATCTTTCAACAAAGAAGACATCAACTGCAAACTCCTTGTTAAACCCTCAGTGCCACTTTTGAGTCCCTGAATTTTAGTTTCAGATTCAACAATAAATTGCCCATCTAAACCATTTCCAATCACTTCTCGATCCAGCTGAACATTTTGACGAAGACGGCTTCCTTTCCGTTTAACAAATTCCAGTAACTTTGAACACAAGTATGTGCTTTCACTTAGCATTGTTAGTCCTTGATTCTGAAGGCAGTAGATGCGGGCCCATAGTTCTTTATCTAGCCTATAAGTAGCAGCAATACTTTCTTTCCCATCACCTTTCAACCGGTTTAACAGTATTATATTCTCATGGCGAAGAGAATCTGCCTCAAACCTGCAAGACTCTAACTCCTTTCTCAAGCCTAGTTCTACGCCTATTAATCTCATTTGCTCTATTCGCATTTTTGCAATGTCCTTGTCAACACTCTCCACGGGATGGTTCTTATGAAGCTCCTCGCTAAACCCATCTTGTAATCCGGTTATTGACTTCTCTTGCTCACTGCAAGTTCTTAATAATCTGGTTAGGGACTTGTGTAACTCCTTGCACTCCTTCTCCTTCTCTTCAAAATTTCTAAGGAAACAGTCCCTATTTTCTTCTGCTATCTTATATTTCTCTTGTAGTTCCAAGAGATTTTGCTGCAAATCCAAAATCTCCTTTTCCATTATCTCTGTCTTATCAGTCAATCCCTTGAGTTGTTGATCATTATATGCCATCACACTTTTGCTTTCCATTTCCCTCTCACTAAAAGAAGAGACTTCCCTTTGAAGTGATACATTCTGCTCTGCAAGCTCTCTGACTCGTTCACGAAGCCTTTGCTCTTCTAACTGGTACTTCTCAAGCTTAAAGGACCAGTCACTTGACCTCCTGTCCAATTCCTTCTCCAATGCTGACTGCATCTCATTCTTTTCTTTTTCTAGTCGCTGAGTCCGAAACTCCAGTTCTGTCTTTACACGGCTAAGTTCATCCCTGGCAGAGACTCTGTCAGCAATTTGAGACCTTAGATGGGTTGAAACTTCCAGAGCCAAGCTTATTTTCTCCTCTAGTAGATGTCTGATTGTCTGAATCAGTGCTGACACATCATAACCCCCATCAGGAAAAAAGCTATCTCGTTCCAGTTTCTTTGAGAGAAGAATAACCCTCTCCTCAGCCTCCTTTGATCTTCTAATTAGTTCTGCATCCGCATCCTCTTCAGGTTCATCACAGCTTAAACCCTCAAAATTGACATCCATGCCATGATAGCCATTTGTCATTCTGTAGGGTTCATCCAACAAATCATTTTTTGCCTGAGCATCATCAAAGTCAGAGTCATAGTGTCCATTCACAGATCTAGAATAGATATCTTCCATGGTGATTGGATTATCGACGTTAACATTCTTTGAACATGGCTTCGGGAGATCACAAGACTGAGAAAGTCTCTCAATCACATTCTTCGCAAGACTCCTTGGAGACTCTGGTCCAAACCCATTTTCTGTCCAATCTCGGGATGAGAAACGAAGGCGGATAGCTTTAGCTTCTCTAAATGAATGAGTCCTTGGTTTATCTTTGACTCCATGAGTTGGTGAATTAGGTGCTGTAAGCTGAACTTTTGGAGGAAGCCTCACACCATAATTCCCATGTCTACTATTACTTCTTTGTGAATTGTTCTTGGGTCTACTTTCCTCTGGATGCTGCTCTCCATCAATGTAACGATCCACAATCTTACTTGAAATGTTGCTGGAACAAGTGGAAGAGTTCCCTGATGACTCATGATGAGATCTTGAAGAACTAGAAGACCCAGGTCTCTCGTATCTGTGTGAATTTTGGACAGAAGACACTGCAACTTGTGCTGGCTTGTCTCGCTTTGGTTTCTCATAGTTAGGAGCCTGAGAACTAATATTTACACGCAGAAAGTTCAACCAAAATAAATATGTGTAAAACATAACTAAATTATACCACGTGGAATGAATCAGTTCAGTCAATGGACTCACCGAGATGAATGCCCAACTTGTTGATATGGATCACTGACAATGGTACTTGAAGGAGACCTGGTTGGATCTCCGAACTGGTAGGCAGATGATGACAATGACCTGCTCCTTCTAAGATCTGGACCAGCAGAAGAACTCTGGTTATCAGAAACATGCTTTCGAGATTTTGAGAAGAAGCCCTTGGGGCTCTGGAAATAATCCTCAGTTTTACCGTAAGCTTGATTATTATTCATTCCAATGTCTGAAAAACTATCCCAGACCGTTTGCTTATTTGTCGATTTTGGGGGAGCTGCATCGTTGTTACTTCCACTGCTAGATGCAGAAGATTTGAAAAAGAAGAATTTCTTCATGCGTTACCACAAGCTCATAAAATGAGTCAGCTTTCGGAGAATTCAAGGGCCAAGGCTGATGACAACCTACTGCAGAAAACCAAAACAGGCAAAACAAGATTATGCAAACCAGTGTTGCAAACCCACCACCAATTGGAAAAAGAAAATAAAAACAGAAGGGAGAAATAAGATCACACTAAGGAGTAGCAGAAACACACGTGAGACCAAAGAGAAGCATCGATTAGCAGGATTCACTTTTTCAAAATAAGAATTAAAGAAAGAATAACAAAACACAGAGAACAGGCATTAATTTAATATATTGGAAAGAATCCATCCAACCAACAACGACCAAGCTCATGAAGTGAACGAAAAGACCATATTATCCCCCACCCCCGCCGTTATCCGTTACATCTAAAACTCTGTTTCTTGGATGATACTTGATTAATTCAATCAACTAAACAATTACAACAGCAGAAACCATGAGAAAGAAAGCGAATTATGGCTGACCTAGACCCTAAAATCATCCAAGTTTCTTATAATTTATGAACAGAAAAAAGGGGAAGCTAAAGAATGATGTACAAAACTAAAATTACATAACCGTATGTTTGAACCTGAAATTGAGGGGAAAGGTTTACGCTTTCTTGAGGCGTGAGTGAAGGGAAGAAAAAGAAAGTTCAGCTTTTGGGATTCTAATTGTCCTTTTTCAACTTTCCCCGTAAACAAACGGAACAAAAAGAAAATGTGGCATAAGAGAGTGAGAGAGAATGACTCACAAGATTTCAAACTGTCAAAAAATACCCACTCGTACTACTGCGCTTTCTACCAGAAGAAGAGCGAGAACTTCTGAAGCCAAATCGGAAATGCAAAAGTTTAAATAAATAAATAAATGAATAATAAAAGAGGAAGCGAAGGGGCTTGACTGCAAATAGTAACCGAAAATCAATTATGCTTGCTGGGTTGGTAAATAATTCAAAAAATGGAATTCAAATGAATGATTTTACCTTAAAGGGAGGGATTTAATGATTAATAATGAGATAATGAGGTGATTAGAGCAAAACGAACAATCTCTAACTCGGAAACGTTTCTGACCAGACCAAAAAGCAAAGCTGAGTAGTGAGTGGGAATGAATATTATGAAAACGGAAAGGGTAAAAGGGTCATCCAATTAAATTCAAAAGCGTGGTGCCGCGCGGAATATGAGTTGCAGGAGCGGGGCGTTCTTCTGTTTTGTTGGATCAGCCGCAGGCCCGCAGCCTACCACTATCGTTTCAACTGGGCCCCACACCATACATTAACACTATCAATAGCATTATTAAAACTATCCTCTGTATTACAACAAAAATAATTAAAAATTAAAACTATCCTGCCACCGTAACATAACATGTAGGTTATTAGAAATTATTTTACTTCTAATTCTAAATGAAATATTTAAAATTAGTAAAAGTTCATTCAATTAGTAAGGAACATATTCATATTGGATGTGGATTTGATTTTCATATTGAATATAACTTATGAGAATTTTGTTAGTAAATCATTTTTGACAAATATTAACTAATATCTTAAGAAAATTGGTTAAGAAATTTTAAGTATAAATATTTTTATTAAAAGACAAAAAGTTACATTATTTATGATATTTTGTATGTTTTCACAAGATTTACACTATTATTATTATTTTTTAATTCCTTAATCAATATCTTAAATACACTAATTAACAAGACTCATAATCTTTAAATATCTGAACGTATAAACATGCACCTTTTTACTCTTGATATAATTTGTTTTCAGAAAATAATAAGGAGATATTTGTTTCACAAAATCTTGAAGGATTCTTCCAAATATGAAAACAAGAATATATATTCAAATTTTTAAAGTATTATTGGGTATTATTAATGATTGGGAATTGCTATAATATATATATTTTTATTATGTTTTCTTATATTTATATTTTCATTAAGAGGGGTGAAAAAGTTATATTCCCATCTAAATGTGAAAAATTATTGCTTAGTACACATGTAATTTTATTTTTTATTTAAATTATTTTAAATTTAAAAAATATTATTAGGAATACTAAAATATAATCAAACTTATCTTTTATAAATATTCGATCCAATGTTATAATATTGGAAATAACATTTCTTAAAGATAATGTAAGAAAATTCTTTGAAATAAATGGACCTGATAATGATTTTTTTAAATTGATTAGTTTTTAATAAGAGTTTAATGACTATGCAATAATATCATTAGAATGTTTTTGTTAACAAGAGTTTAATGGGTATTTAATGTAGTAAGTTTTTTTAAGTTCATTTTTTATACACTATTAATGTAAAGATTTTTATACCGTTAACTCTTTCAAAATTACCGAAAAAATATATTTAATAGTAATTATTATAAAAAGTTAATAATTTATAATTATATAACAATGCATAATCAATTTGTAATGTAAATTGTATTCTAATTAGATCCAAAAACTAAAGTGGCTATTTCTTAAAATTATTCATTTATAAATAAGTATTATGATATTTTTTTAAAATTTAAATATATTTTTAATCCTTTAAATATGAGATTTTCTTTTTTAGTTTCTCCAATTAAACTTTACATTTTTTTAGTTACTAAACATTCATAACATTCTCTTAAACTCTTTTTAGTTTCTTTTGCAGTAAAGAATCATCACAATATTTGCATTCAAATTGTCAAAGATCAGTTAGGAGGAATTAAAAAAAATATTTCATACATTTTTTAGACTAAAAATATATATTTTAATTTAAGAAAATAAAAAAATTAAAGGACTAAAAATATAATGAAGTATTTTTTTAATATGAAAATCAATTATGAATTATTTTTTTCTCTTTGTAAGATCTATTATTGGGTCCATTTGTTTCAATTTTTTAAAAAATATTTCTAAAAAAATGACTAATATCACATTTTAAAAAAAATCATACGGATAATTTTCGAAAGGAAAATTAACCAAATGAAAAGAAAATATGCAGAAAGAAAGGTGACAGCCACATCTATGTTTGTTTAGTAATGATTGTGGACATTATGCACCAGCTTCAAGACGAATGATTTTTCACTCTAATTATTATTAAGATAACAAAAGGTACCAAATTGAAAAGGTAAGGCCACCCATAATGATGTATCATAAAGGAGAAACACCACCGGTGAAAGAGTGGATGGCATATCATGCTTAAATTTGGGTTTTAATTTGCCAATTGAACCAAAAAACTACTTTAATAAAAATTTATTTTTATAGTATAAAATAGTTTTATAATATTATTTAATTATAAATTATTACATTTTTATAAATAAACATTACTTATTAATTTGTTATTTTTTATCAATAGAATATATTTGAACTTAAGATGTCTTTATCTTTTTCGTTTCTTTATTATAAAGTTAACCTTATAACTCCAATTACATACTATTATATATATATATATATATATATATATATATATATATATATATATTTAATTTATTGATTTTTACAAAAATTATTTTAAAATTTACATCAATCATAATTATTAATTAGTTAATAATGTAAAACTAATTTATATTTATCATAAATTAATAATATATGTATCAAATTTTTTAGTCATTTTAAATTGTTTTTTTTTCAGCTAGTCATTTTAAATTGTTTAAACTTACAATGTATTGTAAATGTATAAAAAAAATATTAATGGTATAAAATAACACTCTTATTCAATTATAAATTATCTTAAATGTACCAACAAATTATTTATTAATAAGGTAAATGTAAGATAAATTTATTAACTTTTAAAAATTATTTTAAAAGTTATATATACTATGAAAGGTTTATATTACCAATGTATAATCATTAGTTTTACATCAATTGATTAGACACAAGTAAATAATGTGTTAAAATTAAGATTAAATTGTTTAGGTATTACTTGAATTTGATTATTAGTAAAAATAATTATTAATTAAACTTTACTAATTATTTGATTGATGATGAATTATAGGACTAATAATAAAAATCATTACTTTTTAAAAAAAATTACAATGTAGTTATCAATTTATTATGAACAATCATTTGCCTTGTATATTAAAAAAATATTTCATTTACTTAAATAAGACTGTCCGTGAAAAAATGTATTTGTTATCCTAAAAAACAAGGAAAAAAAATGTTGGAAAGGTGATTGATATTCAATAATGTCCTTTGATGGTATTATCAAGTGAAAGGGAGAGAGGTGCAATGAGCATGATTGGCGGAGCAGAATGATGAGAGAAAAGGAGGATAAATCTTCTCTTTCACTTCTCAGACAAGAGTGCACAAGCACTACTAAAGATCACTTTTGTTACTGCTATATAAATCTTTGTCTTATTTGTAGCGTGTTTTACAAATTTATCTTAACTTTTTATAACAAAAAATCATCTTAGCCAGACATTAAAATATAATGTTATTTTATTTTATTTTATTTAAATGAAATATTAAATTTAAATTAAGCTACATTTATAATTTAATTTTTAATTTATTTTAGTTTTATAATTTATATATATAACTTATATTATTGTTGCGTTTAATCTAAATTATGTATAATAAGATCTAATAGTAGCTAATATTTATTCTTTTCATTCCCACGTTAAATAAATCTATTACTAGATACACCCACATATACATGTATATACTATATATATAGGAATACCAAGGAGATTTTGCTTTATTACTAATGTGAGAAAAGAAAGTTATATATAAATATAAATCACACTAAATAATACTTAAAGTCAAGATTAAAAAAAATGCACATGATTTATAATTTTAGCCATATATGTATCATTATATGATTTAAATTTATAAATATTTATCTCATAATAAACATTATTTTCACACAAGTCATCTTATTTCTCCACTTTGTTACATATATATCCCGGTATGTAACTTGTGTTTACTTGAATGTATTAATAGTATGTTTGATTTCATGTTTCGGTTTATGATTTTCATAATTTGAATATAATTTTCATAATCTAATAGTTATAGCTTTTATATTTGGAACGTGATTATTTCATTCTTAACAAGTTTTTAAACACACTATAAATAATTATATAAAATCTTTGTGTTGCACGTATAAATTATATTTAAAAAATCATAATTTTATTTTTATATTAAGTAATTCTCGTAGTTGAATGGTTGCGTTCTCGAAACACAAATACACAATACTATTAATATTATTTTTTTGTATTAAATTCACCAAAGTATCTCCTAGCTTGACTCACCAAAATGTTTTGTTAGATTGTCATTTTTCAATTAAATTGTGTGCATGGGCGCGTCTCATGTCCCCACTAACGTTTGTGTCTCCAATATGTACACACCAAATAGAAAGATACATTTCTATTTCCCACCCTATAACAATAACTATTTAAAAAAGAAAATAATAAGTTTCTCTGGTCATTATATATGTTGTGCTATTTTTATCAATCATTCAATTTAGTATACAATATTGAGCTTCTTATGATTCTGTTTGGCCCTAGCTATTAGTATTACATTAATGGATCTTCACCAAAGGAAAATAAAAAATAAAAAAAAATAATTAAATAAAAGGATGTTCATCACCAGTTTTGCATGACCAACCCGTCACTGATGCTACTCACGCTTGTTTGCTGGGTTAACGTCGTGCTCATGCAACTTGGACATTTACCCAAGTGTGTTTGATAAGTTTGTTTTATTTAGTGGTTTATTTACCTAAGTTTGTTTTATTAACTTATTAAATAAATTTGTTTTATTACATTGTTTAGACTTATAATTTTTCATTTTTTTTATCATTATAATACTTTAATAAAAATTCTTATTTTCTGCTTTCTTTAATTAATATTTCACAGTTTATTTAACTATTACATTGTTTATACAATGTATTTTTTATTTTAATAAAATATTTGATCTTTAAATAAAATAATAAGAAGAAGAGTTCAAAATCAACTAAAACCATATGTAATATATAATTATTTTAAAATATTTTTAATATGTAAGAATATATATATATAAATATATTTTTCATGACATGTTATATTTATTAGCCAAGAGCTAGTTTTAATAATAATTATCTTATCCAGTACAAATGATATTCAAATGAAAAGAGATTAAATTAAATTTAACGAAAGAAACTATGCGTGACTTTTTAATTTTTTTTTACCAAAAGTATCTTTCACAGTCATACGATAATTCTGTCTATGGTTGGTCAAAAATCATGAGCGGCAAACTAAGCTCCCCTCCACTATTTAACACAATTACTTAATTATACCCTTTTTATTATTATTATAGTCAGTAAATTATTTTTAATAAACAAAAAAGTTAGACTCCTTCGTCAATTGATCACGCGAATATACGTACTGACATAATCTAATGACATTGTTAATGATTCATTGATTCATATCCATGACATGACATTCTTATGAGTGAAGCATGTTAATAGATTTATTGGTAACTTTAATTTATTTATTTTTACCAAAAATTTAATATATTTAAATCCTTCAATAATTTTTTTAAATATAAAATATGTAAACACCTTTTTTTTTCTTCCCTATTTTACTTTATCTTTATGCTAATATATTTTTCTTCTTTCTCACATAATCACATGATTTGGAATTAATGGGCCCAACAACTATTTTTATTCCGTTTTTGTACTTTCCTCTCAATTTCGGTCCAATAGGGTTCAAAGAAGCCCGAGTGATCATTTTTTTTTTCGCAATTGCTATATCCACTTCCCTTTTTTAAGTAAATAGAGGAGTGTATATTTTGGAAACATATTAAAAAGGGGAGTGAATATAGCAACTGCCTTTTTTCTTCTTCTTCTTTTGAGCCAATTGGATAATCTTTAGGCTCATTATTTTCAGAAAATAAATAACACACAGACAAGAAACACAAACAAATAAAAATGGCCAAGGTAAAGGTCATTGAAATAAATAACCAAACTGGAAAGGATTTAAAATGTTAGGCTTTTATAATAATCAAACAAGAATAAGAATTAAAATAATTATTACTAATAACTCATTGTTATTATTACTTTGAAAATATTTAATTAAATAATCGTAATAATCAAATAAAAAGTAATGATGTTCTCAAGTTGGTTTAGATTTGATAAAATCAAACCCATTACCCGATCAAAATAATATTAGGTTGGACTTGATTGAATTTCTGTAATTTTTCTATCAAATCTGAAATCAAACCAACGAATCAATAATAAATTAGTTTGGGTTGGATCCATAAGACTTTCAAATAGACACCACTTTATTTTTTCAAGTCATTTTTTCTTATAATATGGTTGTATGCATTCTGGTATTTGTGGACACCTTTCAAATCAACTTTGATATTCTTCCTCACCCATCTAAAATTACCAATTTTTATCTTTACATGCATTCTTGATTTTAAATTAGTTTTTTTATTGGGGAAATGAAGGAGAGGTATTTTTATTAAAAAAATTATTGTTTGATTCAATTTAAAGAGGGGAGAGCAATCTCCACCAGTTGTCTATTGTCCCCTTTAGGCCATGTTTGATAGAGATAAGAGAAATAAGGTGGATGAAAAATAAATAAAAAAATGAAAGAAAATGGGTGAAAAAGTAAAGTGAAAATTAAAAGTATTTGATTGAAAAAAAAAAGGAATTATGAGGAGAGTGAAGGAGAGATGATCGAAAATAAATAGATAAAAAAATAAGACATTAAATCTACCATTTTTTTTAAATCATCTTATTTCTCCTCTTTCATACATGTCAAATTATTTTCATCCATATGTGTAGTTCTCATTTACCAAACAACGGATTAATATGGAAGGATTGAGATGTGACGTAGAAATTTAAATTATTTTAACTACTGTGACAAAAATATTATTATTTATATTTTGAAATCCAAAATTCTATAAACATAAAATTAAATTAATTTTTAAAATCTCTTTCACTTTAAAAAAAAAACAGGTAAAAGCCTCGTTGTTTTCTCGCATCTTTTATTTATTCTCTTAACAAGTCTCCATTCCTTGAACCACTTATTTTCTAAATGACTATTATTTTAATTTTCAATTTATTGTATCTTACTTCTATCCTAAATTGAATGTTAATATTATTCAAAAATATTTATTTACTATTACTGTTTATTAAAATATGTATTTAATATTATTATTTATTACAATATCATTTATATATTAATTTCAATTATGTAAAAACAAACCTTTATCATATCATATACAATATTAATACTAGAATACCAGTTATATAAAATTAAATATTTATTCTATGTGATATAATATAATATAAAATAAAAATATATGTCCACATGCGTCTTAATTTAGGCCTTTATCTTTTGTTTCCATAAGAAAGATAAGGTAATAAGATAAGATAATAATTTAAATTTGAGTTGTTAATTTAATTTAATTACACTGTTAAAAAAAAAAAAAAACCCTTTTTTCGTCTTCTCCCAACCCGGTCGAATATTCAATTCATACTCTGCTTCTCAACTCTCTTCACTTGCTTAGTCCCATTTGCAAACCCTAACGCTAACGGCCAAAGCAGCAAGTGGAATTTTCAGAATCGATTAATCCAAGTTTGATTCGAAGCGAAATTGAAGTTTTAGGGAAAGAAAAAAAAAACATGGCGTATGGTGGTTCGGGTTCGGCATCGACAATTAAGCAAGTCAAATTGGAGAGAGAAAGCGAACTGAGAATAGAAGTTGGTAATGACGCACCTCTTCGCCTTCGACTCCTTAACGGCACTGCTGAGATTTTTGGCACCGAGCTTCCACCGGAAATCTGGCTCAATTTCCCTCCCAGGCTCAAGTTTGCTGTAAACTCTTTTATAACCGCATTGCTGTTTTCTTTTTCTTTTTCTTTCCCCTTTTCCCTTATCCCTTAATCATCCAACCCACCTTATATCTCCCAACCGCATTGCTGTTACATTTACATGCCTGTTCTTTTTTCTTTTTATAACAAAATGTTTTTTTTCAGGTGTTTACTTGGTATGGTGCAACCATTGAAATGGATGGCGCTACTGAAACTGATTATACTGCAGATGAGGTAAGCCAACGGAGCCGCCGTATTGCGTGCATTCTTTCTGTCAAACTTATTGGTAAAGACAAAAAAAAAAAAAACCCTCTTGAGAAATCACTGATGAGGAGATTGCAACTTTTTGAGTGCAGACTCCAATGGTCAGTTATGTAAATGTGCATGCTGTGCTGGATGGAAGAAGAAGTCGTGCTAAAGCTTCATCACCAGATGATTCTGTTTCTTCTCAGGTAGTTGACTGGATGGTTGACATCAAGGTTTTAAATTGCGGCTGTGGTTTTGTCGCTTTCCTTTATATTACGGGAAATTGCAGACAATTCCAGCTCATGTGGCCACAATTGTGGTCACAGATTCTCTGAAAACCTTGATGCTGCTGCTGAAATCGTGGACATTTTCTTAAAACCTTGGCTGACATATAAGTTGGCGTGAAAAGTGTTGGTTTTACTTTTGTATGGCTTATAATATTTAATGTTAACATGAACTGTTGAAAATAATGCTTTATTTTACGTAAGTTGTGCCAAGAGACTTGAAAACTTGTGATTTTATCATAGATTGTCATCTTGTGGTTTGTGAATTTTCTGAATTTGGTTGGTCAGGGCCCTAGGGTCATTGTTGTAGGACCTACTGATTCGGGAAAGAGTACCTTGTCAAGGATGCTTCTTAGTTGGGCAGCTAAACAAGGTTGGAAGCCTACCTTTGTTGACCTGGATATTGGCCAAGGCTCTATAACAATTCCTGGATGCATTGCCGCCACTCCAATAGAAATGCCCATTGATCCTGTGGAAGGCATTCCACTTGAAATGCCTCTTGTTTACTTTTACGGGCACGCAACTCCAAGGTGATTAGTGATGTTACTTCTATTATAAATTGGCAAAAATTATATAAACTTTCATTGGTTTGAACTTTTAAAATCATTGGTACCGCATGAAAGAAATGAAAACCTAATCACCAAACATATTTGTTTTTGCAGTAACAATGTAGAATTGTATAAAGTGCTTGTTAAGGAGCTTGCAGGGATGATTGAGAGGCAATTTACTGGAAATGCTGAATCTCGAGCTTCGGGCATGGTGATAAATACTATGGGGTGGATAGAGGGAGTAGGCTATGATGTAATTGGCCTTTGAACTTTAGCTTATTGTTAAATTGATCACTATTCAGACATGTAACTCACTGCTAATTCTGATTAGTATTGATTATAGGGTTCTATCCTCACTCTTTTTTTTTTCCTCCTGTGCATGTGATGTATTCTGTTGCAGTTGCTCTTGCATGCAATTCGTACATTCAAGGCCAATGTTGTCTTGGTTTTGGGTCAGGTATCTGCCTTGTATATATACTATATTCAATATGTGCATCATTGCATCATTCCATATTAGCTATGCATTGAAGCCAGTTCCAATGATCCTCCCTATCATATTTTTTAATATCATACTTTCCTTATGCATAGTTGTTAATTCATGCCTTCTGTAGAAGCTCAGTGTCTCAGGCTTTGCTTTGAATTCCTTGTAGGAAAAACTGTGCAGCATGCTCAAAGATGTGCTTAAGAGTGAGCCCAAAGTAGACGTTGTTAAACTTCAGAGGTCAGGTGGAGTTGTATCTAGGAATGCAAAAGTCCGTCAGAAGGCCAGAAGTTATAGGATAAGGGTAAACCATATCTTGATATTTTTCTTCTGTTTTTTCATTTTAGAGGATTTCAATTTAAACTATGAGAATCTGTTGTCTATTGGCACTTGTTCTGCTGAATTTATTTGTTAATATAGGAGTATATTATTACTCTTAGGCCCCAAAACCAAGACAAACAGTTAATGGTAGAGGGATGGATTTTTTTATTATCTAAGTGGTGATAAATAGATAGGATAAAAAATGATTCATTGTTGAGTAATAGGATAAAAAATGATTCATTGTTGAGTAACAAAAACTGGTGTATCAGAATGACTACAAGTAATGGATTGTCTATTCAGGAAGATTTGAAAAATATGATGAAAATACAAATGTGAATTTGAGTGAATGTTTTAACTGTCAACATAAAACGGTTGTCACTTCTTTTCTTTTTATGGGCTCCTCAATATTTATGTGCCCTTAATTGCTGTTTAAAAAGCATATTTTTGTGCAATCTAAAAACTACATTGACAGTAGGTCACTTTTACGATATGGACAATTTGTTTATTAGCCTTGGGGGTGTAGTATCTGGAGGGTTTTCTTTTCTCTCCTCCCCCCCTGACACTCTTAACACTGAAAATTTCCTGTTCAACTATTTTTGGTCTAATGGAAATTGCTGCTACCTGATTTTGGCACAGGAATACTTCTATGGCCTTTCAAATGATCTTTCTCCACATTCTAATATTGCAAATTTTAGTGATTTGTTTGTTTATCGAGTTGGTGGTGGGCCACAGGCCCCTCGGTCAGCCTTGCCCATTGGAGCAGAACCTGCTGCAGATCCAACAAGAGTTGTACCTGTAAATATAAATCGTGATTTGCTCCATTTAGTCCTTGCTGTCTCATTTGCCAAGGAACCTGATGAGATCATTTCCAGGTAACTATAGTCCTTTTGATGATCAAGTTTTATAATTCTAATTTAAGAATTTTTAAGTTTTAATTTTTTTAGAGCCCAGTGAGTTTGATCCATGTATTTTTGGTTGTTGTAATGTTAAGAAAGCACGTGTGCTTTTTTTTATGAACACTCAAACTTTTTGTATATACGACACCTCCATAATCTAACTTTTTTTGTGGGCTTCATTTTGATGTTCACTATCCTAGTTTTAAAATAGGAAATTACTTTTAAGACTCAGAATATTGTGTCCCCCTTTTCCATTCTGGTTTCCTACAAGTATACCTCTTGGCTCTTACATTGTCATGTCTTTTCTGGTGCAGCAATGTTGCTGGCTTTATTTATATAACAGACATAGACATTCAGAGGTTTGTATCGATAGATTTCATTAGTCATTTTATTTTACTGTCTGTGACGAATGTTTGCATTTCTAACTTGAATTGTAAATTACAGAAAGAAGTTAACATATCTTGCTCCGTCTGCTGGAGAACTTCCTAGCAAGTATTTGATAATGGGATCCTTAACATGGCTTGAAACATGAGCTAATGAACAGTTTTGTACTGGAAAATCTGGCTAAATTTGTTGCTCTGGTTTGCCAGTTTTTGTGTCGTGATCAAATGTAAATACTAATGTAGTTTACAACCCTGTTGTGAGGGATTGTTTGTCGTAGTGAGAGGGTGACCTTTGTCACGGAATATCTAATTTATAATCTTATTATACTCGTTGAGTAGCAAGTTCCTTATGCTTCTTGAAGTTGAACTACAATTGTATCATGTATATCTTAACAGCAGAACTGGGCAACACATGCTGCATAAAACTGTGACTCAGGGAATGAGCATTTGTTTACGTTGGGAGTGGATTATCTCACAAATATGACAAGGCCAACTTTAAATCCTGTGTCCGTGTCGTGATAGACAATCTTGTTATGTTAAATTTTAACATGCAGTGGATCTGTTTGTTTGGATTAGTTTATTTTGTGAAGTGGGAAAAAAATATCTTTATAACAGTTTTTTTGGGAGAATTTTAAAAAGGATGAAGTTTAAGTACTTTTATTACTGCTTTTTTAATTGAAATAGATGTTTTCATTTTTTCTATTGAGGGAAAATTTTAACTGGCTTAAATATGAATTTATTTCATGTAAGTTTGTGTTTTTTAAATTTTGGTCATTAGTTTTTTTTTTGTTTATTTACTGTAAGTTTTTTTTAATTTAATATAGTTTTCTTTTCATAGACATTTTTTATAAAAAGAAATTATGCTCTACATAAAACAATAAGCATGTGTTTGTCTATGCTTTTTAAGTCCCGTGTGTGAAGATTTTCGCATCAAATCAAGCAAAAGTTACATATGGTAGCTTCTAGTAAACTAAAGCACAAGCTACATATTGTAGCTTCTAGCAAAAGTTTTAATATTCATTAGCTGATTAATAACTCACACACTATTAAGTCAACCGAATTAAACTCTTAATAAATATTAAATTAATTTCTTTAGCTAGATCTAATTTCATTAATACAAATAAATTTAATTTTATTGAACATCGAAATAAGTTTATTTTGTAGGCAATATTTTAATTAATAAAAATTTTATAGATTTAGGAGTTTTTAAATGCTATTTTTTTAAAAAAAGTTTATATATTAATATAATTTTACAATTAAGTCAACATAATCTGTAACAGTAGTTATAAGTAATAACAAATATTCCCTTTAAAAACTAATAATAAATATTCATTTATTGAAAGTAAATACTGTTAGACAATAGTTTTTTTAAGCCATGTCACATGTATTTCTTATAAAAAGCAATATGATAAAACTAAGTAGAATTGATATATGTAGTAAATTTCTTTATCCAAATAATAATTATATATATTAACATTCAAGTTTGACATAAATGATTAAGCTGAAAATTTATTTAATAACAATAAAAGTATAAATATATTGTTAAAAACATTTTAATCCTATAGTTAACTAACCTATATGAAAATTAATGAAATTAAACAAAAGCAAAATATAAAAATATATTTTTTGTTTAGTAGAATAGAAGCATCGTCTATCCAATCCATTTAGCAATCTGAGATTTCATTTTCTCCGTTGTTTCCAATGGAAATGGATTCCCTTCCCAACGGCAACAACACCGCCGGAACCCCGATCGCCGCCACCGCCACCGCCACCGCCAACCCCGCGCAGCCTCCGTCGTCGAACCTTCCCCAACTGACGGAGTCTCTGAAGCTGGAGCACCAGTTCCTCAGGGTCCCTTTCGAGCACTACAAGAAAACCCTCCGTGCCAACCACCGCGCCGTCGAGAAGGAGATGTCCGCCGTCATCTCCGGCGTCACCGAAGCCGCCTCCACCGACCTTTCCCCCGACGACGCCGTCAACCACCTTAACTCCCTTGTCTCCCGCCTGCAAGGGCTCAAACGAAAGGTAACTGCTGACCTAATTTCTTGATTTGAATTTCGATTCATCGTTGGATTCTTAAAATTTTTGTATTCTCGCTTCGCATAGTTACGGTGTTGGAAAATTAGTTGAGTTTCGGGTTTCTATTCGTTCAAACTTTTATTTCAGTGCTCAGTGTAATGTGGTTACTGTGTGTAGTTATGATTTATAGCATGCTTCATGGTAATTTTGTTCTGATTACTGATTTCGTTTGTTATTAAGTATTAACTGTTGCGTAATTGGAAATTTATGTTCCCCTTTATGATGATTTTGATTTGTATTTTGTGAAAATATGTTAAGTTGGAGGAAGGAAGTCGGGTAGAGCATTTGCAAGCGCAGAAATGTAGAGTGCGTCTCGATCACTTAGAATCTGCTGATGCAGAAAACATGTCAGAATGGAATAACACTCGTATGAAGCGGATTCTTGTTGATTACATGTTAAGGATGTCATACTATGACACTGCATTGAAACTTGCCGAAAGCAGCAACTTGCAGGTAAGGAATGTGGTGGGGTGGTTGTATGTTGATGCTGGCAATATTTTGCACCTTTTGGTTTTTCTCTGTGTTGTAGTTTGAAATGTGCATTTTGTTTTTATTTCTTCTAACAATAATATCATTCATGTTGGTGCATCAGGATCTTGTTGATATTGATGTATTCCAAGAAGCAAAAAAGGTTATCGATGCTCTGCAAAATAAGGATGTTGCACCTGCCCTATCATGGTGTGCTGATAACAAATCAAGGATGAAGAAGTCTAAGGTTCATACTGCTGTTTGATCTTGTTAATCGTAGCTGCACCATGCTCTAGCTTAGGGTTTTTGGGTTTATTTGGTTCTAGAGTCTGGTAATATGCGTTTCTTTTAATGCATTTAAAATCGGAAATCATCCAAGACATACCTCAACCGTAGAATATATTCGTATATAAGAGGGATAACCACCGGATTGATCAAATATAAAAAAAATGTCTCAAGTCTGTTTAAAATTTGAAAAATAAAATTATAAACTAATGCAAATCCAGACTTTCTCGAATATCCACAAGTACCACTAGAACTTCTCATAGGATGGCACTTGTTAAGATAAATGCATAAATCACAATCAACGCATCAAATAATATTTACTATCATTAATTTCTAGTGGTTTAATGACGACAGAGCAAATTGGAGTTCCAGTTGAGACTTCAAGAGTTCATAGAATTAGTAAGAGCTGAGAACAATTTGAGAGCTATTACATATGCTAGGAAATATCTTGCGCCATGGGGAGCCACTCACATGAAAGAATTGCAGCGAGTCATTGCAACACTAGCTTTTAAAAGGGATACTGAATGTGCCACATACAAGGTGAGCACTTCTTGTGTTTGAGTGTTTTTTTTGCATTAATTTTATTATCTTTTTAATGTTTTTTTTTTATCAGCAAAGATAATATATATATATATATATATATATATATATATATATATATATAAAGATAAAGATAAAGAAACAGTACAAGAAGTACTGCATAGCATACATCCTAGCAAGAACAAAAGTAGAACCTAGGTGGCTTAAAACATGAAAAAGCATGAAAAAAGCCAACTGAGTTCTGACTTAAGACTAGGTCAATGAATGGAATAAAATACATCTTAAGCCCTCCCCCCCCGGATTACAAAAGCCTCCCCCAAATTGGTAGACCAGAAATGGAAAGGAAAATTAAAACCATCCTCCAAATTTTTTAATGTAATAGTGTTAGGATTGTATTCATATTCTTTGTTGTTAGAATTGTAGAATTTGTAATTAGAATTACAACTTGATATCCTTCAGTAAGCTTAAGCTAGTGACTCGTCACAGTTGGCTATGAATTGTGTCTGTGTTGCACAAATCAATGCTCCTCTGTATCATCAGCGTGGATGGTTCTGTGAGTCAGTATCACCCCACTGTTGTTTTACATTTCCCCCCTATCCGCTAATTTTCATCTGAGGATTCAAAGGGGCAGACAGGCTTGAATTGTTATATGAAAGGAATTGAAAGGGTGTTGCATATTACACCCTGTTCCTTTCTCTGTTTTCATTTGGAGGGGCAGGGACCTGTTGTTGACATCTGCAAACCAGTCATTCGACTCTTTGTTTGGTTCTTCTAGTTTTGGGTGCATTTCTTGTTCTTCCGGTTCTGGGTGTTCACACAGTTACTATGAAATGGTTTATCTATATTGAAATTATGACTTTTGAGCTTTACTTATGACATATGACTCATGATGGTTTTAGGGTACTAATGGAGTTCACAATTTTCTTAAGTGATATGTGGCATTTAAGAATACTTGATACTGAATTCATGATTCAAAAATTGAACAATTGATTCTTGGTGTGGTTTGCTACTTGATACCTATATTTGTGTCAATAACACAGTTAAAGAATTTAGAGTTGAAGGTGGAGTGGTTTCATTTTTTTGTTTGTTAAAACATTAACTTCCTTGAAAAATAGCATGCTTCAAGGTTATCCACTTCACTCCAAAGAAAAAAAATGGCTCTTACCTTGCACGTCTTATGTAATTCACAGTCAAGAAAAGTACTTCCTCTATTGATTAGGTAAAAAACAAGAACAAATTATTTGCATTAGTTTTTATTTTCTTCTGATCTCTTACTGAAGAAAATCTTAATGCCTGTTATATTTCCAACAAAGTCTATCAAACATGATATTGGTGAAACTGTATTAATACTTTCTTCTTTGCTATAATTTTTATCATTGTCTATTTTTAGGAGCTTCTATTTTAGCACTAAAATATTTGGAATTTTCTTTTGTATAATATTTTACAGGTTTTATTTGAAGCTAAGCAATGGGATTATCTAGTGGACCAATTCAAACAGGAGTTCTGCAAGTTATATGGAATGACTTTAGAGCCCTTGCTCAATATCTATCTGCAAGCTGGCCTTTCTGCTCTCAAGACACCGTATCCTTTAACAACTTGAACTGTAGATTATCATCTAGAAACTTTTTTTAAAATGCTTACATACATATAATTGAAACACCGCCTCTACCCTTTCCAATATATCTTAAACCACTTGGACTTTCCTTATCCTTTTGAGGGACTTAATGGAATACAACAGTTTGTTATTAATTTGAATTCCTTTGATTGGAGTGGTTCACTTTTTATGCAGGCATTTTAAAACCCTCCAGATTTAAAAGTTCAAAGCCATTCATTGTATGAAATTTCATATTTGTCAGTGATAATCTCCTCTATTCTCCTGCCTTGAGCCTTTATGTAGCAATTCTTGATAATCATAAATTATTTTTGGAGTACAGTATAGCTATCATTTTTCTCTGGCAACTAGGTACACTTGAATTGACTTTTATGTGGTAATTCTCTAGATCTGTTATTACCATTCCCATAATTCATTCGAAGTATGGTTCGTGCTGCTTGTGCTTCTCATTTTTAACTCTTGTTAATTTTCTAATGATGATTTTAAAGCTCATACTTTCTCTTTACTTGTAAATTTGATTGGTTCTCATTCCAACTGTGTTAGTGTATGCATTGCCACAGATAACTCTATTGAGATATGTTCCTTGACTTGATAAAGATATTGTTATGAGGATGATTGCACAAAAGAGGACCCCTTATCACAGGAGGCTTTCCGCACACTAGCCATGCCATTACCATATTCAAAGCAGCATCACTCTAAGCTTGTTTGCTATATAACTAAGGAGTTAATGGACACTGAGAACCCACCACAAGTCTTGCCCAATGGATATGTTTATAGCACTAAGGTCCCTGTTATTCTAGATATTCTTTTAGATGTTCAATGTATAAAGCATATTTTGAGGCTTTTATTATTTTTTCTCCTTTGCAGGCTCTTGAAGAGATGGCGAAGAAGAATAATGGTAGAATCATCTGCCCAAGGACGGGTTTAGTTTGCAGTTACACAGAACTGGTCAAGGCATATATTTCATAAATCTACATACTTGCCTTGGCTTCAAGCTACCATGGCTGTCTGATTGTAATGTATTGGGAAAATACTCTCATGGGCTTCCTGTTGTTACGTCCATTCTTTTACTTGTGTTCCGGTGCTATGTACATATTAAGATGTTTCAAATTGTCACTGGGATATCACGTAAACATGTGCATACATTGATTTGTATTTTTCATTGCAATGAAGTTCTGTCAGTGCCGCCGTGGTTTGAACATACCATGAAGAGGGATTTCAATCTTATAACATTTAGATTAAATTAATCTTATATACACACACACACACACAACGATGCCTATTTTCCCTCATTCTCAACACTAGAAAAATGATTGAATTTGAAGGCCCAGTTAGCTCATTCTCATCAGTTTATGCTAGCCGAGGCGTCATACAGAAGACGGAGAAAGCTAATAAAAAATTATTAAAAAGTAATATAAGAATAACCTTTCTGATGTGAGCTAGAATGATTCGTTTACTCTTTTAGTAACGGGGTTTACTAATATAGAATCACTTAAAAATTAGGAGTATGTAAGCACTTTAGCACCTTTTCTATTAGACAAAAAGCCATCCATCCTTTATTTTAACTAAACATAAATTAAAGGACAATTATGTAATTTTATTATTTAAAAAAAAAAACAAATAATAACTCTTGATTCCCTTTTCTCTTTCCCACGATGACTCTCTTCAGTTATCTTTCCCAGCAATGGCACAAGCATCTGAACATGGAAACCGGTTGCAGTGGCAAAGTTTATTTTCGCGAGAACATTTCAATTTTTCAATCACAGTTTAGAATTCATGCATTCCTTGTTCGCCAAAATATTTTCAATTTGTGATTTATTTTTCTTCCAATTAATTCTCATTTTAAACAATCAAACGGTGCTGCAAATTTTTTTTTATTTTCAAAAACCAATGTTGGAGATTAACGCAGTAATCATTTTGTTGGGGGTGTAGGAATTGAAGGGCAATTGGAGAGTTTGTGTGGGCCACTCACAACCCCCAATTCAATGTAACAAGAAGAACGACGATCGTGGAAAAGAGAAAAGGGAAATTTTGAGTTATTATTTTCTTAAAAAAAATGAAATTAATATTACATGATTGTCCTTTAATTTATGTTGATTCTAGTGAAAGAATAATGGTTTTTTTGTCTAAATAAAAGGGTGTTGAGTGCTACATGTTCCGTTGTCAAATATTCAACAAAAATATTTTTTTTATGTATTTTATTTTGCACGGAGCTCTTACGCAACAAAAATATGATTTGATGTGTATTTTGTCAACATGCTTCCAAATATCAAATGAGGTATGGATTTGTACATGTCATTGTTTATCTATATATACTCGTGTTTCAATTATTCTCTATGCTTTATTAAATTTTTGTATTGTTATTGTTAATTTAACGTTTTCCATCGTCCTACTACAATCCTGGCTGCGACGTATATTGGTTCCATTTTTTTTATATTCAACCGTTAATTATATAAACAACCCTTTCATTTTTATATTACCAATTTTAAGCCTATAATTTACTATGCAACAATTTTCTTATTTTAAAGCAATTATTGTTAACTACGTTAACAGAAGTTTTATTTCTTATAATGGTAATTTTCCTGCATAAATTTAACCTCGTAATGCAATGAGGGAAAAAGGAAATATCATATATATTTATTGGTAATACAGAAGCTAAAAGCATTATTTGGCTTTTTCTTGCAAATAATTGATTAATTAATTAATTACAAGCTTGATTATTCCAAGTTTTCCTTTTCTCCCAGTTGTTGTTATCCCAACTATGAAAAATACCATCTGGTTTCACTAACCAATACCTCCTTCCATGCTAGGATCATATGCATAGAAAATCACACACAATACGTCCGAATACATTACAATGACTTTGCGATCAAAATTGGCGAGTTCAGTGAAAGGCTTTCCAGGTTTCAAATAGATTCGAGTTTCTCCGTAATTGTAAAAGAAGAACACTGGTGGGTCGTTAGGGGACATACCACTAGCAATGGAAAGGAACAATATATTGATGTTTGCGTCGTTTGAGTTTGATGGAAGGTAATTGGTTGGAGTTGAAGACCTATTCAGAGAAGATTCAGAACAATCTGCATTGATTAAAGTTAAACACATGGTAAGAAGAAACAAGAGGGAAACATGGTTTGATGTACATATTGTTTTTGTCATCTGAATTTCACTTCACCAATTCATATGGATATATATGTCTGTCGTATTCTCACTCAACAATTATACAACATTACATAATTAACAACTAAATTTTATCCGTTCCCTTTTTATTTATCAAACTCAAATTAAAAATGATGTTTGTTTCTTTTATAAGACTTAATCAATAATTTTTTATTAATTATTTTTAAATTAAAAATATTCCTCATTAAAAAAGGAAGAAAATGTATTAATAAATTGTTAAAAGATAAAAAAAATATTAATGACAATAACAATTTTTAAAAAAACATAAATTTAAAATAAATTTATTGTTAAAATTAAATCAACTATTTTCTTTAATCGTAATAAACCAGGTAATTGGGTTATGTAGTGACGGAGGGAGTAAGATACTTAATTTGAGTACCTTATATTGTGAAAGTCTTGCATCTAAACGTATAAAATAAAATAGTAGTATTATTTAACTTTTAAAAATTATCCTATATGAATTTATTTAGAATTTACCGATGGTATAAAGACTTAATTTCGATCCTAGGAGCATTTATTTGAAATGGAGGTTTATTATTATATATTTTCATTTAAAAAAGATAAAAAAAATTTAAAAGGGAAATATTTTTGAAAATTTTATCTTGACACTGACAAGAATTTATATAAAGGCAATAATTAACATAGAGTTACGTAATTGACCATAATATTAATGTTATCCCATAAGCTTATATAAATGCTCGTTAATTTAACTATAATCCATTATGGGTGTCAAAACTCAAAAGTTTAATGTATTTCCATAGAATTTAAGTTAAAATCTATATACTGTAGCATTTTACTGCAATAAAAAATGTATGACTTTGCACCACTCCTTTAACACATAAATTGTGCGGGCCCGAGGAATTGGGCCCATCATTTAAGAGAGGTATTGTTTTTGTAAGAGAGTAATAAATATCGGGCTCTGCTTCCTATACTAGGACTTTTTTCAATACGTCCAGATACATTATTTACCCTACGGATTGCAAATCCATAAGAACTTTATATATTCATAATTCGTACGTGTTGAAAAAATTTAAAATTATTTTCAAAATATTATTGGTCAATCCGTATGCTGCTATTTGTTTTTTTAAAATGATTTTATAATAATTAATTTTTATCTAATAATTAAAAATCATAGATTTGAATAAAAAATATTAGGTTCATATATATTAAAAATTTTAATTTTATAAAATCATAGGTTCATATACTTTAGAAATTTATATATGTAAAAAAATATATTATTAGATAAAAATTAATTGTTATAAAAATTATTATGTAAATTTATGTATATTAAATTTACATTAAAATTTGTAATGTTATATATAACAATATTAATTCACTTTTAACATGAATGGTCTAGTATAAAGGTTCGACACCTACTTGAACCATTATTTTGAAAATAATTTTAACACATATGGATTGCAAATCTGTAAGGTTCTTACGGATTCGTAATCCATAAGTTCATACAGATTGTCAATCTGTATGAAACTTACGGATTACAAGAAGGGTAAAATCGATATTACACTATGCATGCTGGGTGTATTGGAAAAAAGTGTTGGCGTAGGAAGCAGTTCCCCGAATCTTGTCAGTGCATTTAATTTTCTTTTTTCAACAATGCAAATTAGCTAAGTAGCAGTAATGGAGCATCATAGAGGAATTGAAGAAGGAAGCAGTGCTTATTTGCAAGAGGCTGACCTACCAATTTGAGAGTAATTTTGCATGTCCTTATGTCATAATTTATGATAAATAAAAAGTTAATCCAAATAACATTTTGTTTTACTTTTCATATATTATTATTAAAAATAATAATCTTATTATATATGTAAGGTTTTGAGTGTCCACGTTGGCATGTTAATATAATTATATTATGATTAAGAGTTAATTGTTTATAACGAATCCAGGTTCGCATTTCCTAAGTCAGCACTGAGGCATCCGGATTCGTGTGACCGGAATGTCGTTTCAATAAGGAGATGGGACATTGCTGACGTGGAGTAGGAACCTAGATGAGGTTGGGTGAGATCGTAGTGCCAAGGCAGGAACCCGAATGAGGCCTCAGCACTATGTAATCGATTGCATAAGTGTGTAATTGATTAAATGAGGAACCTCGGGTTTTATACATGGCCAAGGTAGGACCTCGGACAAGGTTGTCTAGGCTGCGCATATCAAGTGAAGAGGCCAAATGCGCTTGGCTTGCCAACCTGGGTGCCGCCATTGTTTGCTAATGTAAGTCCACGGGAACCCGGGGTATGGGCTTTTCCCAATAGTGGACTACTTAGGATCGTATCCCGCGCATGTTCTACGTTGTTAAACCAACCCGGTAGTTGGTGCCTTCACAAGCTTACCCTACGCACGTGATCTACATTGACTACCAGGTTACTTAAGTGACACATGTCAACTTAAGTGACGTATACAACGTGCGTTAACTCACAGGGTATATAAGTAACGTGCGTGTGGGTCATTTCTTACATAACTCATTTCTTCCACTGTCTTTTCGCCAAAGGCACTCTTTCTTTCTTTCTCTGTTTTCCTCCATTGATGAACGAGGGAAAGCTTCGAGCTTAGAGGAGGAAAGGCGATTTTTGGACTTTCGAGCTTGGAGAAGCTATTCTCTAGCCTTATTAACATTTTTAGAGGTAAGAAACACCGGTCTAACCTCAAAAACTAACTGTTCTGGATTTTTGGGGTTGGGATTATGTCAGGCTAGGCCCTTTTGAAGGTCAGCATGTCACCTGTTGGGTGACTAGTTCTTATAGCTTGGAGATATGGAGTTTCTTTACATGCAACGGTTGAGAACAGTTATTAATCACTTGCATGCATGTATGTAAGGTGTGACACGGAGGGTAGTGGTATTTGTGACCACGACGTCGAGAGTACCGATGTAGCACGTAGAACGAGTAATCTCTCTGTTCTTGCGAGTTCTTCTCCTTGACGGTGTTCCACCACACTCCAAGGGAGTGGTGGTTATTGTATGTCATGGTGCATGTATTGAAATTGCGTGTTACTGCTTTTGATTGAGAACATGTATATGATTTGCACTGTGATGATATGTTGTGATGTATGAGAATTCTCTGGCCAGTATAATGGACTAAATATGGACTTCCCTTTGAGCCAAAGTAATGTGAAACAACTCTAAGTGGTCAATTATATATGTATAAAAATCCTGAGATAGTGTGCCCTTATAAGGATGATCCTCTCTTGGAAGAGCCATATATGTCCAAGTAGAACCCTGAGGGAAAGTGCCCATTAGGTTGGATGATCTTCCTCAGGTAGTGTTTGCGGGAAGTCCTGAGGGATTGTGCCTATTAAGTTGGATGACCTTCCTCAGGCAACAATATCCAGAGAATGTGTCCATTAAGTTGGATGATTTTCTCTTGCTATATCTATGTGATTATATATATGTGATGTGTCTTATGACGGCCAGGATGACCAGCTTGTGTAATGGATGTTTTGATACTATGTATCGTGAAAGTGAACCCGGGGAAGGAGGAGCCTCCAAGGACCCAGAGTTTATTGAGATATATATATCTCACCCCGGGTGGTGATCATATGTCTTTGCAGGTGATGAGTAGAGGGAAGATGGCGGATCCCGAGGCAAGAGGCCTGGGTAGTGAGGCGGTCCAAGGGATTCCGAACATAAGGCCGAGCCAGGACGGGTTCTAGATGAACCTTGGTTTTATTTTGCGAGCGCATTGACTCCTTACTTTATTATGTATATGTATTTTATGCGCTTTGCAACCCGGCCCTGATGGGAGAACGTACCCGGGGTCTTATATGATTGTAAACTCGTGGATAATTACTATACATAATGCACAATTATTATTATTATTTATAGACGTATGATGACGTCATTTTATTAACTACTTTCGACATGATTTTGTTAAGTTAATTATTGTGCTTAACGATCATAATTGAATATTAACAACCGGATGCATACGAAATGTTATAATATATATATATATATATATATATAATAATTTATAATTAGATGACTGTTTTTAAAGACACTTTATACCATTAGTAAATTTATAATCCTAATTCAAATGACAACAAAATCAATTAAAAATAATATAATTTGAAAATTTTAATAGAAAAGAGTGAAAGTGTTGTTAGAATTCTTATATATACATAATAATAAGTTTCACAAAAAATGTATTAACAAAAAAAATTGTTTCTTATTTTCTATACTTAATTATGAAATATAATAAATCATTATTTATTTTAAAAATTTAACTACATATTTATAAAATTATTATTTTTAGTTATTATTATTCGTAAATTATATTTTAAAGTAAGCTTAACTAATGTTAAAAATTCAATTTCAGCATAAGCAATAATATAATATTTAAATTTTGTTTGGCAAGGCATCTCAATTTTTTTTACTAATTAGAAAAATTCTTTAATTATTTAATAAATAATTTTTTTTAGTAATTTTTAACATTTTTTAGGTGCAACTTCAAGTATTATTTTTTAAAGTGTTAGTTTTTATTTTTTTATTCCCCTTTTTCTTAAATATATATTAGATTTTATTTTTAGACTTTTCTATATAAGATAAGATTTTATTTTTTTTACTTGTTTACAATATGTAAAAATATATAATAAATGAAAGTAAAGAATATAATTAAAATATTTACCAAAAAATAATATAATTAAAATAATTAATTTATAAATAAAAAATTACAAGTATTTAAAATTAATTAAAAACTAAAATTATAAAATACCCCAAAATATATTATTATTATCCATGAAATTGAATTGAAATTTATTTCAAAATATATGTAAATATTTCTATTTATATTATTTTACAATTTTCTAGTTTAATAAATAATTTTTATCAATCACGTTTGATTTAATAAATTAGTTTATTCGATTTCAACTATCAATTACAACTTACAAGTGTTTAGCTACTAACATTTTAACTTTTAATCAGTTTTTCAACTAACTTTATCCAACTTGATCTTAATGCTACTACTTAATATTTAAATTATCAAAATTAATATTTAATCATAATAAATATAAGAGTGCTTTAATTTAGATAATAAAAAAGGTCAATTACTATTAAAAAATTGATTTTCGATCGACCAATGAGTGTGAACATTTCAAAACTCTTTTGTTGTATATATAAATAATAGAATGCAATGTGAGAGTATCCAAATAATACCAATTGGTGAAAACACATAAACAAAATGCATACCATAATTCACACATCCCTCTTATTTCTTATAGTAATATGTTTTAATAGCTTAATTGTTATAGATTCTCTCGATACTTCTGAAACTTTACCCATCTTTCAATCTACCTCTTTTCAACTTGGCTTAAATGATTACAAGATCAACCTCTTCTTCCTTTCCATTGTCAATAACTTGCAGCCAAACCCAATAAAAATTACACTTCTTTAGTAGCTTCGTCAATGAATCTGGGATAGAATTGAAACCAGGAAAACCTTTTTATACATTTACCTATTTTGAAGTCCATAGTTGTATAATGGTATGGAATCCAAAATTTAAACAATTCAATTTGAATAATCCTAGGACAGAAGGTAGCCATCAACAATTTTATTGGTCAGTAAGAAACGATGGATGTACTTGGTGTTTCTTTCACACATTGGATGTACTTGGTGTTTCTTTTGTTTTATTAGATTTATTTTTAAAATATTTTATATAGTAATTTATTATTTAATTTAAGAAGAAAAAAATAGTCTCCTCTTCTAATATAAATTCTAGGAGCTGGAGAAACCCGACGCAGTAGTAGTGATGGAGTCGTTCAAGGCTTGATAGCACATTTTATGTCTTAATTTGGAGGAAGCAGTTACAATAAGTTTAAAATGTTACTCCTAATATGAATCTTTTATTTTAATTTAATCTAATGGCTTAAATCATAAATCATATTAAACCATTGAATCTCCTCACGTGACTTGTCTTTCCCGTTCGTAGCGAACATTTAATCTTCAATTCTTCAGTATTGGAAAGGTCTTGGAGCTGGACAACAATGACAACTCACGTCATTTTCTCATTCATTGTTCCCATGAGCTGCAATACTCTCGTATTATGCACTTGCCGAATAGATGCTATACAGTGGTTTATAGGGTACAAGTCTAATCAAGACTTCAAAAGCAGCATATTTGGGAAATATTATATTCCAAGATTTCAGTTGTTTTTGTTTTATGAATAAGAAATTTTGTAGCTTATGATGATTTTTCAACAGTTTTTTTTCCCCAGTTGTTTCATACTGTTTTTACTTTGTATAAGTTGGATATTTTTTTCATCCAAACAAAATTAATTTTCAACAAACTTACTCAAACAAAATTGATTAGGATTATAATCGACTAATCATAATAATAATTGAATATACATATAATTAATTATTAAAACAATTTAATTTTTGTAACTATCCTAACACAACTATAAAGAGTTCACATAATGGTTGACAAGAATCTATATAAAGATGATAATCAACTTGTGTAATTGATAAATAAATTTATCTTTTAAACGGATGATTAGGGTTCGATTTATGATCTGTACATATATAAATATTTGTTAGGGTAATTCAGTCCCTTAAATAAATTTTTATATCTTAATGGATTAGTCATTAACAAGAATACTCCAAAATCACAAAAAATACACACACACAAGAATATATATATATATATATATATATATATATATATATATATAAATGCTCCTGAATTTAAATTTAAATTGATTATGGGTGTAAAAACTCAAAAGTTTAATAATGTATTTCCATAGAATTTAAGTTAAAATCTATATACTAGCATTTTACTGCAATAAAAAAAAATTGACTTTGCATCACTCCTTTAACACATTGTGGTCAATTTCAGCAATTTTGTTCGGGCCCGTAAAATTGGGCCCCATCATTTAAGAGAAGCTATTGTGTTTCGTCAGAGGGTAACAAAGCAGTAAGTAATGGAGCATAGTAGAGGAACTGGAGAGTAAGGAAGGGAGCCGTGAATAGTGATTATTCCCAAGAGGCTGACGTGCCAATTTGAGAGTAATTTTATATGCGCTTATGGAATACTAACTTATATGATAAATAAAAAGTTAATCAAAATAATATTTTGCTTTATTTTTCATGCATTATTATTAAAATACATAATTTTAAAATTATTAGAAAAATTAATGAAATCTTTCTCCCGATTCCTATCTTTGTCATATTAAAGAGAATAATTTTTTAAAAATAAAATTAATGAAATCTTTCATCATATTCTTACTTTCTAAAATTAGTTTTCATTTTTAAAAAAATAATTTTTTTTCTCATCTCATCATCACCTTTCTGGTTAGTATGTAACAATTTTTTTCGATCATCCGATACATATGTTGTCAACTGATTGAAACTTCAGTTCTTTAAACAAATTTTTTTAATTAGTTGTCTTTTAAAAAATAATAAAGAAGAATAAAAAATATCATTAATTTCAATTTCAATTTATTGAAATTTAAAACTGCCAATTACCAAATTCTTGATTAAAATTACCCACTTTTTGAATTTTAAAAATCTACCTTTTTTAATTTAAACTGTTGATGTTTCTATCTTAAAAAATATACCAATTTATTAATTAAAACTTTTTTTTTAATTATAAAAATTCTACCAATTTGTTTATTTAAATTGCCTGTTTTGGTTTTATGATTAGAACCTATCGCAATTAGAAAAGTCTATAATCTACCATCAAGAGGAAGGACAGAACACACTTTTACACTTTTATGCTCCGATTATAGGAGCCCCTCAACCTTTACCGGAACAGATACTAAACGTAAGAAACGAAGTTTTTAGGAAACTAAAAACTTCTTCCATTTTTCATTTTCATATCCACTCAAATCAATGTTTCCAACATTGACCGCATAATTAAATCAGATAGAATAGGCAAAGACCAGAAACTTGTTCTTGGAAAGACAGTGCGCATCGGCCAAAAATCGCACTGGCTATAGCCCGCAGAGTCATTGGTCAAGGCCTAAGGAGACGTTGACAGAAACTATGCTATTTTGTAAATGTCAACTATATGATAACATAGTTACAAATGTTTGATTTATCTAAATTTTGCATGCATGATTGTCAATATTTTGATATTTCATGTTAATCCCAACCTACATCTGTTGGAAGCTTAACCTCTTTGATAATCCTGTGGCTGCAGCCAGTTACTGACCATCAAGTCATGGAAAAACAGTAGCTCTCTAGCCAGGCAGAAGCAGATTTGAGAATGCGAAGCTCACCTTGTAGGAGATCTTGAGCCATTAGTCTTCTAACAGAACATCTTTCACACAAGGAGGGAGAATCCAGTGACTGCACGCAAGTGTGGAAAAGCATATTTTATATCAATAGTAAGAACAATATGGTCTTTGAAGAAATTGAAATAACATAAGAAATGAAGCAAACATTTTAATACTCCTTATATTTTTATTAGATTAGCAATCCGAAAATATGAATGTGATAAAATGGCCCGCCCAAAAAGACTTTTGTCTCAACTAGCTACGGATTCAGTAGCCACCTTGTTTGGATGTTAAAAGACTTAAAACCAATCTTACAACTATATATTAGATGAAGTCCTCAAATCTTTACCATAATAGCCACACTGCGCTCCTCAATTAATTGGATGAATAATGACAACAACATCATGTGTGCTTGTATCTCTTTGCTGATATCCTGTAAAGGGCGCCTAGCCAGCCTACCATCAGTTTGAGCAGCTTCCGCAACCAAATTGTCAATTTCTGATTTTTTTAATCAATAAAAATTCCGAAGTGGATATTGGTTGTTAGGTATAACTTATTTAACAAGTGTACCAGTTTTTTGGGCGGGAAAAATTTTAGCCACTATTGCATTAATAAAACTAAATAAGCAAGATTTTATGCGCACCCTGAGATGTGGTACAAGAAAGAACACGAGCAAGCGCACGAAGTGATTGTGGAAGACCCTTCCCTTTTCCACTATCAGACTTCACCTCCCTATGTGATCACAGCCTCCGTCAGATAGCCAAAAACTGGCAGTATATAAGCAACATTTTAGAGTAACACCATATCAGGAAGTCCTATATTATCAAATAAAAAAAAAATGGAAAAGGATTACGATTATTTAACATGCACTTTTCATGCAGCAAGATGCATAAAACTCAGCAAGATGTACAAGTGAACAGTAACCTGACTCGTAAAGGGAAGCATGGAAAACAGATCAAAATTCAAAAGTAATATTGCAAATCGACCATTGAAGATAAATGGTGGGGATATTGTATGTGCCCCATATGGATCGAAAAGGAAAGGGAGAGGCAAATGATATAGATTACTTCTTTGAAAGTAAGCACTGCATTCATGAGCAATAAGGGCAATTTGGATCCACCAAGCAAAATCATTCTATTATGTTGGTCACAAGACCTCAATACAAAGAATCAATATAGAAAAATTGGACTATATTATATAAATGATTCTGCAAGACAAATAACAAATTAGGAATCAATACAAACTTGATGCTGAAGGAATTCACAGGATGTGACAAGCCCTTCATATCTTCATGTGGAGGTATAAAGTACTGATGCAAGAGTTCCAACTTCATGTCCTGCAGAGGATCATGCTTAGGAATATCAAACTGGATCTGAACCTGGGAACAGTTACCATTATCAACAAAGGATAGTTGTTGCAATCATAACAATAATAAAGCAACAAGCCAAAGGAACAAAAAATCATATCAGCCCACATTGTATGACTTGAAATTCAATTGCAAGGATATACCTGATCGTAAATGTTGTATGGAATTGTAAAACCAAAGTCCAGCATTAATGTAGCATTTGAAAACTTTCCATATCTTATTAGTACCTAAAACCAAAAGCAAAACCTCTAAACCCACGTGAAAAACTTACAAATGATAAGTAATTGAAATATCAGATAGTTATTCAATATAATAACAGGAGGCACAACTGGATTAAAAAGCTTGTTATATTTCTATCATTGCAACTATGCTTTTATAGGCCACTATGAAGAAAATAGATGAGATACTGAAACTCTTCAAATCCAGGAATCTCATGTTTAAAATGTCTCAAGAACCAACTTTACTTTTTTTACCTACTCAAGTATTATGATATCATCTTTTGAAACTCAATTCAAAGCCTGGAGGGCCCGTAAAGACCAAAGGCCAGCCATGTAGTGAAATTTAGAGCTTGTTTACTTTGAGAAAATGTTTGTTTTTTTTCATCAAGTAAAAACAGAAAACATTTTCTGAAATCAAACAGCCCCTTACCTACTTATTTAAAGTTTCCAGTTCTAAATGAAAAGTATATTCATTCCTAAGCTCTAAGTTTTCAACAACAAAAAATAGGTTTAAATACATTTTGGGTCACTGCAATTTAGCCTTTTTTTCATTTTCATCCCTACAATTTTTTTTCTTCGTTTTAGTCCTTGCAAAATGTTTGTTTTGTTTTTCATCCTTAAAGTACTTTAAATAGCACTTTTTCACTGTTCAAAGCACTTTTCAAAACGTTTTCTAAAACACTTAAGGACAAAAAATAAAACAAACACATTTTGGCAAGGACTAAAACGAAAAGAAAAAAATTACAGGGACAAAAATGAAAAAAGCATTAAATTGCAGGGACAAAAAATGTATTTAAGCCAAAAACAAATAAATAGTAAATGACCTGTTCACCAGGGGCATAGTCACGATCAGCAATAATCTGCAATTGAGAAAAATTAAACTTTAAGTGTGTATGTTTGTGTGTGCTGGTGTGTGTGTTAGGTGTAATTTCCTTGTTTGATTAAGCTAAAGTTGTATCTTGATGACTTGTTGGTCATGGGTTCAAATCCGGAAAAAGCCTCTTTGCATATGTAAGGATAAGGTTGTGTACAATATCCCTCCCTCTTACCTGCGCATAGCGTGGAGCCTCTAGATAATGGGGTACGTAGTTTTTTTTAGTTTTAGATAAGCTAAAGATTCTTATTGTAGCCCTGCGCTAGTAGAATTATATTAGTATTTGACCTAATTATTATTTCATGCTTTGTATTTTTTTTTTTTGTTAATTTAATAATTTTTATTGTATACACATCAAAAATATCAACCCCACATCATACCATGATGGGACTAAGAGTGGAAATACAGAGAAAATGGAAAAGAAAACTGAGAGAACTGTTATCCTCAATTCTGCCCTTACATCTTCAAAAGTCGAGTTCATGATACCCACACTTCCTCTAAACAATCCCCTAAATCCCCTCTCTTGACAATCCAATCCTACAAGGTATGAGCTCACTCCTTAAATATGACCCCATCCCCCTGAATATTCTCATCATATTGTTTGTGTGTATAAGCCATAATAATTGAGCACAACATATGAGAGATAAAATATGATAACAAAATAATTAATGCCCAGGATCATAAAAATGAAAACGACTTTCATGTATTAGGAGGAAAAACTGTTTTATAAGCATTTTAATGAGGCTCCAATAACTATTGATAGATTATATACAAGGCAGAAATGTGTGTGTGTTTTTTATCCATAGGAATCGAAGATGGTACCAAGGGATTTACAACACTCACGCACTTTGCTTAACCAACTAAGTTAGACCCCTTTGGTAGAAATGTGTGCTTGTGTGTGTGTGTTTGAGAGAGAGAGAGAGAGAGAGAGAGAGAGAGAGATTGAACTTCTGAGCATTGTTTGTCATCATCGCTCATTACAATTGCTTCTGAAACTCCATCGTGGTTTAAGAAATCTGCAAATGGAATCTATAAAAATATTTTAGTATACTAATCATGAACACCAAGCATAAAATATAAGAGAATTCTCCATACAGTTGCAATACCAGAGCTAAACCATTTGTGCTTCCCCATGCTCGAGAACCAACTGGTAATTCAACATTGAAGTGATCAAATAGAACTAAGAATGAGTTTTCATATTCAATGCCATAACAATAAATGAGGTTTATCAACACCTTTCAGAATTCAGTATGAGAAAAGATACACCAGAGCAAAACATAAGGAAATAGCATGCTTGAGAAGGTCAGATATCCTCCATATAAAGTCAGGCAGATCATAAAAGATGAAAAGACCATCAACTACAATCTACAAAGACTCAAAATCCCCTGTGTGCATCTATGATAGGAATTCTCTAAGGAATCACAAAAGCAAAGCCCCAAACAGAATCCATATAGACTAAATAATAAACATTACCCCCCATTGAAAATCCTAGCTTTTGCCAAACAATACATATTCACCAAGAAAGCATACTCAGGAAACCCTTCCTATCCTATGTTTACATTGTAAAAAGTCCAATGCTCAACAAAAATTCCCAACAGCCAACACAATGTAGCACCAGCAACTATACAGTACAAAAGTAGATGACTATAAGATTCAGAACAACTTAAGTGCATAACATATCAAGATATTTAGCCTTGTTTGTCATTTGAACTGACAAGAAATCATTAGCATTCATCATATTCATCAATCAATACCAAGCAGAACTTACACTGTGTGTGGTTAAGGAGAAATAGGAAAAAATTGACTTTAAAAAACAAAAGTTCAAAATTTTCTCTCCTCCCAGTGGCAGACCCAGCATATATTGAGGGGGTGCACCCTGACTTTGAGAAAAACATAAAGATATACTTAGTGTTATTATATTTTTTCCCCCCTGTATTTATAATTTGACCCCGCTGCATTTAATTTTTTAGTTGTCTTCAATTTTTGTCTTTTATTGACTAGTTTTTTCTTTATATTTTGTTCTTTTACACTTTTTTGGTTGGATATTTTATTTTATTTTATATTTTTTTACATATGTATGATAATAAATATTATTTAGAAAAAAAATTCCCCCACTAACTCTGGGTACTAGTCCTCGGTCCACCACTGTCTCCTCCCTTTATCTAACCCCCTCATTTTCTCTCCACTCAAACAAACAGAGGGTTAGACTTCGAGGTTGGGGATAAATAAGTGAAAAGTAAGACGGATTAACACAGTGTCCAAAGAATAGAAAAGACAGACTGTAGCATCGATTGACAGAAATGCACTTCTTATATTAACCTTTATGAACAGCTCAGCGACCCTATAAATAGATAATAAAAAACTCAAGTAGATGATGGAACGATAATTCTCTAAATTATTCTGAGCACAATACATAATCGATAAATCAAATGTTTGATGAAAGATAAATTAAGCCAGAAACAAGGAAAGTATTGGATCAGTTACTCATTTACTGATTGAACAATCAGATAAATCTGGAATGTGACAGAGTCAAAAGTCAAAACTACAAAGACAGAGATCCAAAAGGAGTAAGAAGATATAAATAAACAATAAGCACATGATTAATCATAAAGAAGTCAAAACGATAACAAATTCCAAAGTTGTTTCTGATGTTAAACAAATGTTGATATTAACAAAAACATACAGAATTATGAGGATACAGTTGAATACAATGTTGGCCCCAAAGGCACCACTGGTTTAGAGTCTTTTATAAACAAGTAACAACAAATACAATCAAACAAAAAATGATCATACACAGCTACCTTCAAAAATAATTTTAGGCATGTATATGATTATCAAAATTCATCAATGTAAAACATATTATAGACAATATCAACAACAAAGTAAAATTAACAATCCTCAAAATTCAACAATATCAAACTTACTTACATGCAGTTCCTTCATCTTGCTATTAAAGATCAATTTAAATCATTGTACCCAACAAAGTGAGCATACAAAGGAAGTATAAATTTTCAAGTGATTGCTTTACCTAGTGTGCATGCATGCATGAAGTCCTTGTAGGTAGAATCTCCAAAACTTTGATGGGAACATTCAAAAATCTGAATAAGAAATACAAATCTGATTATAACCAGTCTCCAAAACAGCCAACTTAGTTTATGTAGTTAATCATATGAGACTAATAATCTGACCCTGTTACCTATTGCATTGTAAAATAAACACTTATAAAATCTTCATTCTGATAGATAAAATCTTCAGATTTTCTATTTATAAAAGTGATCACTTCGCCACGACTTCTCTCATACACCAAGAGAAGCTAACATTTTTCTTTATAGTTATCAGTATTCTAATTCCCATCTATTTTGTACCAAGGTTTCTCATCCTATTATATTTCCCCTAAAGCAAAAGATGACTTGCTTTATTCCAAGCTAGATCATAAAACACAGAAGACAGTCAACTGCATAATTAAAACTAGAGATGCAATTACATACTAACTGGACAAATTAATCACTACAAATGAAGATTGTGTTGCATATAATGCGATAGAGTAAAAATCCAAACATAAATTAATTCAAAAAGAACTTATATATTCAAAAGCACATAATAATGCACAGTACTTACATGCTTGATTGCGAAAAACTCCTTTTCAATTTGAGATTTTTGGTCAATAGTTTCCTGATAAACTGAACTTGGACGAATCATCTCCAACTCACTTTCAGTCCAAAATACCTAAGAAAAGGTTAAAAAATTAACCTACAGTGAAGGTCTTTATGATTATTATTATTATCCAACTTCAAGAAATGTACACAATACTTCAAAGAGAAATTTATTATGAAAAGGACAAAGAATAGTCATAGATTAATTATTTCAAAGTTCAAAATTGCATAATGTACATGAGCAAACTGGACATCAGAATAACATTTTTACCAGGAACAAACACCACTCAAAGTAAGAAAAAGAACAAAAACTTGCCGTATTATGCAGCTCTCCTTGTTGTGGAAGACAGCTGATATAAGGATACCACTCAGAGCCCTATCATCAGACAAAGATGTTATAGATGGATACTCCTGAGCATTTTCAAGTTTCTACCAATTGAAGAGCTCCAAGTTAAATATGTGTCACAAGTCTCAATAGAAAATATATCGAGGGATTGGGTGGCTGTGTTCTATAGATTTTCTCTTTATTACGTAACTTTTAGTTTAGGAGAATTCCTTATCCAGCCCTCTCATTGCAGTTTTTGCTCCATTTGTCTTGATGAATTTCTTATTTAATTAAAAAAACTCTAAGCTAAATCTAGCTATGCAAAATTACATTTTGTCTTATAAGGTTTGCAAGAGCTCAAAAAGCTCCTAAAGTTCAGATGAAAATCATGATAGGAATATAAAATAAGGTTACCTGGCCCAGTTTCTTCTCGATCAGAATAACAGTAGCAAGTTTTGCAATATTTCCAACTTTCTCACCCATCAAAGATCTGATTTCAGGAAGGAGATTATCTGCAGTTATTTGCTGCAAAACCAATTATGAATACCATCAAGAGCAAGCAGTGCCGTAACATAGAGTTGGAGTAGGATTTAAAATGTGAAGCATACCACTCTGTAAGGAACCTTTAAAATGCAATCTCCAGTTTGTATTATCTTAGAGGCAAACAGAGACCTATCAAGAGGGGATGGCAGGAGAGTAAATATATAATTATAATAATAATAATTATTATTATATAACGAAAAAGATGCTTCAACATTCAATTTTGAGTAGTAAAGAATCATATACTGAAACAACTGACCCCAAATTAGTTGTCAACATTTCTTCAATACATACCAAAGCCTCTTATTCAAATGAACAAAAAAAAAGTCATTTGCATCTTGCAGCAATAGCAGTATACCTACAATATTGAGCTTCAATACACACTTGCACAGTCAAATTTTTATTTCAAACAAGACGAAGACAAACCTTCCATACGAAGAATTGCCAATAAAAAGTGAGGACGAAATCCTACAAGCAGCTTTCCGCTCTAACCACTGCAAAAATTCGTCGCCATTGCCAGAAAACTAGCATAGCAGAATATGGTGATCCGTTAGGGTGACGGGAAAACGATTAAGAAAATAAGAACACGGTTTACTTAATTAATTAATTAATAGAGAGAGAGAGAGAGAGGGAGAGAAATTGAACCTGAGGTTTAGACAAAGCGGAATAATAGAAGTTGCGGCGAAGACAATGAGTGTTGAAAAGGGTGTGCAGAGACCACCAGCGACTTGCAGTTGCAGTGCGAACTAGGAATGGCATTGCACAACCTCGGGTGTGGATACGACGTCGTTTTTACTCACTGCATAACTTAGTCGGCTGCCTCTGCTGCAAATAGGGATGGAAAAAAAAATCCCTTATCGCAGATATCCGTGGATAATATCCATAAGGGAATGGTGAATCCTTTGTATCCGTTACCTATGGACATGGGTGTTTTTTTACCTGATCATCAATGGGTATCGTAGGAATATCATAGTATGGGACGGTGGGACGAAGTAAAGCATAAGAATATCATAGTCTTTTGACTATTCGCTTGGGGCTTTTGGAGGGGTAAAAAAAATTTTAATGATTACATGGGGTACTTTTCAAATTATTTATCATTTAAGGATAAGTTGTATATGTTACTTTATTCATGACTTGACTAAACATAATTTTTATTTTTTTTAAAGTGAAGTTGTAACTTTATTTACTGAACGCATAATTTTTTTTACACTCAAAAATCATAAATGCATTTACAAATTTAAAGTTATAAATATATTTATGACTTTGGAATTTTTTTATTTTTTATTTTTTCTTTATGTTCAAAAGTTGTAAACATATATACGACTTTAAAATTATTTTTTTTTCTTTTTCCACCCCACGACTTTAAAGTCATGAGATTGTTAAATACAACCCTAGTTTTAGTAAGTTTCTTAATTGAAACTTGTTAATTACATCCCGTTTTATCAAGTATAATTCAATCTTTTCTTTTAAATCTTAAATTCCAAATGGTAATATTTTTAAAATATACCCCAAATGTTTATGACATTGTGTTAACAAAAGTAAAAGTAATTATATTTATAAAAATTCATCGACAAAATCAATATATTTAATTAACAAAATCAAAATAAATATATGTTATTTCATATTTTACAAGTTAAAATTATTACCAAAATATTTTCATCCAACAATAGATCTTTCAAAATTTAAATTTTAACATTACTACAAAAATTTACAAAATTAATTAAAATATCAAATGTAACTCAAAGTAAATATGATATAAATTACTAAAATACTTAATCAAATAATTTAAAATATTTACAAAAAATATTAAATCGTATTAAAAAAATAAAATTGCTTGCATTTTTAAATAATAAAATGAAACTACTTTTATCTATTTTTAAAATTAATTAAAAAAACTCAAAACCAATCAAAAAAACTTCACAATGAAACAAATGAATAAAAGTAATTATAAAATATTCAATATACATCCATATATTTTAATATAAAATTGAAAAAAAAAAATATATATATATATATATCTATTACAAGGAAAAATAAAATGGTTAAATTGTGACTTTAAAGTCGTGAATATATATACGATTTTAAAGTCGTATATATATTTATGACTTTTAAACATACTTTCAAGAAAAAAAATAAAAAAATTTCAGTTTGAAAGTCGTAAATATATTTATAACTTTAAATTCGTAAATGCATTTACGATTGTAAAAAAAATTATGCACAGTAAAATCGTAAATAAAGTTACGACTTCACTTTAAAAAAATGGAAAATATGAAGGTCGTGACATGTGATATGATTTAGAAGTCGTACCATGTGAGATGATTTACCCCCAAATGGTAAATAATTTGAAAACTACCCTCATATGGTAATTAAATTTTTTTTTTACCCCTTTATGGTCGAAAAGCCATGCGCTTGGTAAACATGCACTTTCTTAAGTGGTCTTTCATATCCTCCAATCTGAAATTGAAATACAAAATTAAAAAAAAATGAGACTGAAAATGAATTGTGCTAAAACAAACACAACTTATAATTTTAATCCAATATTAACTACTTGCCCTGGTTTAGACCTCTTAGTCATAGTTGCTCAACATCATCATCCCCATGCAATAGAAATAAAACAATGGTACAAAAATATGAGTTGTTTTATTCAATTAAGTAATAATGATTTCAAGCAATAGCACATGTTCATCCTTAAAATGATTAAGAAACAGAGCCTGCTTCCACTGTGATATCTGGTTCACATTAATGAGTTTCACCTCTTTTATTGGGAAAACTAAGTAAAATATAGAAAAGAGACCAATGCTTGCCAATTGTATAGAAGTATTCCAATAAAGCCTTTCCCGACTAGGTAAGATTGGTTATGTGGATCAAATAGTGCCATAAGTTTCTTGTCATAAATCATGCCCATTAATAAATGACAAATCCTTTGAACCTGAATCTTTCTTAATGGTTTGGATGATAGTTTTTTCTACATCACAGTCTAACTATTTCACTATCATCTATAGGATCTACTCTCCTTACTAGGACTTCTGTAGTTCTTTTCCACACATGTCCAAACTTCTGTATATGGGTAGTTTGGGCCTGAAAGCCAATTAGTAAAAATGTACTTATGTCCACTTAAAACCCTAGAACAGTGTTCTCCAGCAGTTGTGCCCCTTTTTTCTAGTGAGTGACTTTTCTGATGGGATATTCTCTGCTGCACGTCTGTGTCTGTTAGGCCTTATTATCCCTGCTTGCAGCATCTCATCTAGCAGCTTTTAAATTTCATTCTTTTGTGAGTGTGCATCCTAGGGGGCAGAGCCTTTGGCTCTTCAAATACTACAAACAAACTCCTTTAGCATCCCTTGCAATTCTTGTTGTATCCTAGTCAGATGGGCAGCTGATTTCTGCCATAATTGTGGGGAAATGGGCTGATCTAACTTCTCAGATTGTGAATGCACACATAAAATATGGGATATAGCACAAGCAAAAGCCCTTGGAAAATTAACTCATGTTCCCTTAGTAAGGCAATGAAAATGTTAAGATGGATGTGTGATCATACAAGAAAGAGCAAATACAAAATGACTATATACGAAAAAAGATTGGTGTAGTACCCATTGAGAAAAAAATGAGAGAAAATCGGTTAAGGTGGTTTTGACATGTACAAATAATACCACAAGAGGCACTAGTTATAAGAGTATATTGCATGTTGGAGGATATCATCAAGGAAGATCTCAGGCTAAATAATATTCCCAAAACTTTGGTTTTTAACCCTGTCGAATGTCGTAGTGACATCCATGTAGCCGACCTCACCTAGTGGGATAAGACTTTGTTGTTGTTCCCTTAGTAAGCCTTTAGGAGATACCTTGTTCCTGTCTTAACAAGGATCCCATTAAAGCCGCACAATTCTACCATGCTGATCAAAGGTCATCGTGACTTATGAGAGCCCTTCAATTTACCTTCATATATCCCAACATCTCCAGCCACAAAATTCCCAATATGATGTCCACACCAACCAACAGAAATAGGTGAAAACCTTTGACCACTGTAATCCCCTCCAGTTGCAAAGCTAGTTGCTTACAAAGCCCACTTGACTTCTAATGTCCATCCCCTAAACTAACTGTAAACTCAGGAGTCTCCTCACCAGGTAACTTCAGTGCCACTGCTAAGTCATTCGAGATGAAGCTATGACTGGCTCAGCTGTCAACCATCACTAATACAATCCATTTTGCCAATACTTGCAATTTCAGAGCATTTGGCTGGGTAAAGCCTATTCAATAGGGCACATTGCATCACCACTAATCCTGTTTTATATCCTCCTTCTATTTTTCTGCTCCTTCACCCCCTACATTCTCCTTGTCACCTGATTCTTTTCCTTCCGCCAGCACATGACTCAAGTGTCGTTCCAAACACCGGGGTAATGGTCCAAATTGTTGGCCACATCGAAAACACCTACCTTCGTCCCTCCATCATATGTACTTCTGGTATGTTAGGTAATGCACTCCTCGATTCCATTGACCACACAATTTACTACTCCCTACACTACTGTTCACAGTTGCTGTGATGGAGATATGCTCTGTGTAGGGAAAGGGTCATGGTAGTGGGTTGCAAGTTGGTTGGGCTCCCCTCGACCTGAGTTCAATGCCTTGGTTAGTGCAGAATTCCCATAACTCTGCTCTCAACTTCTCACATATCACCATATATCTCTTCTGACTTGTATTTGATATATAAGTCACAAATGGTCAATACAATATTGAATCACAAATATATGTCAGGATCCTCACACACATGAACCCCCTAAAACTAAAGCCCAAAACCAAACCCCCCACCCCAAAGACTAAAACTAAATCCCCAACCTTAAATTGAATTAAGAACATATACAAGTTTTAAATACTGCCTGAAAACAAAACAACAGTGCCTAGGAACCAACCCTGCTGTTGCTTTGGTTCCAGGGCCTTTTATTCTCCTCTAAGAGTGTCTAAAATTAAATGATACCTTTTTATTTTATATATTCAGCACAAGTTATTTTAACAATTCAGCTCCAACATAGATGCATTGCAACCAAAATGACATATCAGAACCATTTTATGTAAATGCTTTCGGACCATTTACTGGCATCTCTGTATTTTATAAACATATTCTTATGAAAGGTAAAAACTTGATATAGACAAAAAAAACAGGAACAAGTTTAGGCTCACTACCCCTACGTAACAATTTATGTGCCTGAAACTTAACGATTCAGCTCCATATAAGTCAAACTCCAAAGGATATAATTAGTCGCCCCATTTCAATGACATTGGGAAATTAAGTCTGAGAACAACATAAATAGGATGCCATACTTGTTTCCTGCTGATGGCATAAAGTCTAAGAGATTTTGTCAAAATCTAAAGTGAATTTTATTAGACAAGTGAAAGAAATTGTTCACAATTTTATTAGGGCTTCTTGGTTTAATATTAATGTTCAATTATTTAATCACATCGCTCATTGTATTAATGCTTTTATTCTTAATGAAATAAAATAAGGAACTGTCTCAATAAAGAAAAGAAAAAACTACACTAATTTTATCACACCTGAATCAAACCATTGATGAAAAGAAAGAATGCAAAACACTGTTAACGCTTTATTTCTGAGATGAATGAAATATAAAAAAAACAACGAACAAACACAGCAACTAGTTTATGATTAGTTACGATGATTGAGCATAAACGAATCCATCAAGGGTTTCAAGGGCTGACATGTGCTTGTATTTACAAAGTTGTATTTATAAGTAGTAGAAACCATAAAATGCATTAAAACGAAGAGATGGTAGTGTATCCGTAACGTATCCAACAAAGACTCTAATGGTGTCACCGTCCCTAACTCCTAACTCCGTGCCAGTCAAACGATTCCTGCTTGTAAATGAAATAATATGCGCAATGTGGGGGAAGAATCTGGAGCCTCCCTTCCCGCTGCTCCATATGGTTCCTCAAGACCCAGGACACATTATCCACAGGATTCACCTCTATCAATTTCTTCGTTATGTTCTCTTGGTCGTAGATCCAGCTAAGACCCACCATCTGATTCCTAGACGCCCTACTACTGCCGATCCAGCTAAGATCCACCATCTGATTCCCAGACGTCCTACTACTGCTTTGGCTCACCGGACCAGACCATTTCAAGAACACGTCCATATTAGGACTCCACCCGCCTCCTCTCGGTAAACACGGACACAACACAATCATATCCACTGTCACACCTTGCATGCCTTCCAGCCAGTGGCGGACCTACACTAGTTTTTGTGTCCGCACGTGCGGACACAAACATTTTATATATATATATTTTTTTATTAATAATATTTGAAATAAAAATATCTAACTTTCTCTTCTTCGTTGACGCTGCTCCGCTCGAATTCCTCTCTCGACTTCAGCCACTCGACCTCAGCCACCGCGTCAGCACCTCAAGCAACCGCGACCTTGGCCTCGTCGTCGACAGCCAGCCCGACACCGTTCCCGCGCCGACAGCCCGACACCGTCATCAATCGCGACCTTCGACCTTGGCCTCGTCCTCCACCGCATCGGCAACTGCGACCTGTCAGCAGCTGAGCCTCGTCCTCCACCGCAAGTCCGCAACCGCAACCGCAACCGCGACCTTGGCTTCGTTCTCAGTAATTTTATCAATTTGTTCTCAGCAATTTTATCAATCTGTGTTTGTGATTTTGGTTGCCACTCTGTGTTTGTGAATATGCCGGAAAGAGAAAGAAAACTATGTTTGGTTATTGCAGATTTGAAAAGCTAGTAAATTCCAATTTGTGTTGTTACTTGGTTGAGCACCATGTGTTTGTGAATATGCCTGAAAGAGAATTTGCCCTTTTTGTGTGTTTGTTAATTGGCTTTACTGTTAGTGTCTTCTTCCTCCTTCTGCCTTCCTTTTATAAAAATAAAAATCTTTGATGCTTCCACAGACTGGAAGTGGTCCAGCTTTTCACACGTGAAGACCTCCTCCCCTGCTATTTTATTCACGTTGTGTGTATCCATGTGGGGGGAATTAAATTGTTAAAAGGTTAGTTAATAACTAAATGGATTAAAATGTATCCATGTGCCTGCAGTATAAGCTAATTGAGGAGGAACATGCTTGCATTCAGATGACAATTCACTATTTATTTTGGAGAGACCAGCAGTGTGATCTTATCTAGCAGTCAAAGACTATAAAAGATGGCATTCCACTGATTTTTTCTCTATAAAAGATGGGCCACGAGGGTGTAGGTGAACAACGATGAGGCCTGTTGTCACGGAAGAAAGGTAGGAGAAGATAATTCCATGATGCAAAGTTTATAAATTGCTGAATTGTACCTTATCCTAAAGGAGGAGAATTGAGTTTTATTTGTTCTGCAAAATAATTCATGGATGATGATGTTACATCTATTGTTTGTTCAATCTTTTAGCTTGATATGTTGCTCATAATTATGGAAACTGAACCTTGTGAATTATGATTTTGTATGTCAGTTATGATTATTTAATAAAAAGCCTGAAGTTTAGACTTTAGACCACAATATTGGAGCATAATACTGTTACTTGATACAGTACTATAGCCAGTATAACGAGAAAACATGGGAATGGTCTAAGTCTAGGCCATTTTGGGCATTCGTATATTGATTTGTTCATTCTTGAAATAGACAATTACAGCAATCTCAAGACAACTGGGGGAGAGAAAGAGATTTCTTAATAGGATTGGAATTGGTGCCAAGTTCTGTACTCCAAAGGATCCCCCGAATGTTCAAGTAACCAAAATCAAATGTCTTGATGCAGAAGACACTTGTAATATTAATATCAGTCTCACCAGTCCTGGTGAGTGAATTTTTTATTTGATTCCACTATCCTCCAAGAGTTTCCTCCATAATATTATTTGAAAATGTGTTTGGTATATTAGTTGTTGATTTTCTTATCAATGTCTGAAATTACTTTATTTACCTTTACTTTAGAAAAGCCAAAGTATCCAAAGATCTGACTCCTCTAAAGAGAAGAATTCATTTTAACGACTAAAGTAAGTTTAATCATTGATGAGAAAATCAAAAGTTAATACAATAGCAAATCATGCATGTGTTGACTTTCTTATGAACTTACTTACCCTTACTCACTTTAGAACAGTAAAGTATATACTAACTTGGGACCACTAATCAACAAAAATTTCCACCACAGGCTGTGATTCTGCATATAGAATTACTCAAAACGCTTGCCATAGTGTTATTAGTACTAACAATAACATATTAGAGAATAAATTGCTCTGCTCCATAATAGTTTTCTTTGTATTTTATTTGCTCTGCTCCATGATTCTCCATGATGACAATTACCACAGGTAGTCAAATAATTAATGTGTATTTAAAATTATGTCAATATACTCTGTATTTCTACAAAATTATTGTCATTTAAAATTCCCATCTATTAAGAATATGCCTGAAAATGTTGGTACTACTTGTACTCCTTTTACATCTTTATATATATATATATATATATATACTATTTTCGCTGATAAAAAAAAAAAAAAAGAATATGCCTGAAAAAGAATTTGCCCTTTTTGTGTGTTTGTTAATTAATTGGCTACAACTATATTTTGAGTAGGTTTATAACTTTGTACATAAAACGTTAATTTTAATTTTCTTTACAAAATTTTTTTCCAGGAGCGCTGCCCCCGAACCCGGCACTAAGTGTGCAAACATAAACTTAAATTCCTAGGTCCGCCATTGCTTCCAGCGCAACAATTTTCTCTTTCAGCTTAAAAACGGTGATATGCTCTGCCACTTCTACAGGTATACGATCTTTGGACATTGGCAATTTCACGTTCAGCGTCACTCTCATTGGCGCCAGATACGACGGAAGCCGTGGCAATGGCTTCGTGTGCACCACCACTCTCCATGGATCCGGAAGCTGTCGCGGCGGCATCTGTTGCAACGTCCCCAGATACAACAATCACAAATAAATCAAAATCTATCACGTAATTTTAAGAAGCAATTTCATGAAGAAAACAAAACCCTGATCTACGACTACATAATCAAAATTAAGGCTTGTTGTAAAACGGATCTGAAATATTTTATGAAAAAAAAAACTTTAATTAGACCTAATTTACGATTATAAAATCATCAATTAAGGTCGTTCTTGCATTAATAAAAGCTGACTCTGATTATGAAAATTAAGAATCGATGAAACTATGTAAAACACAATCAAATCAACATCATGCGGATGAAGAACAAACAAGAAAAAAAATGGAAAAACAGAAGAAATCGACGAACATTTACGGGAGATGTAGGGAACTACGCAAAGAGAATGAACTAATTTGATTGAAATTGAACTGCAAAGAGGGACGAGGGGTGTTGGGCATTTTATAGCATATGTGGTGGAACCGTTCTCCAATCATATTAAAAATATTTTCCTAACTCAACAAATTCTGGTAAGATCTAATTTGTTAGTATCTATGGATTTGTTATTCCTAGAAGTCGGTTATCTTTGTAGGTATCTATGAACAAACTCATACAAAGTTTAAACAATTTCTAATAAGATCCTATTTGTTGAAAGATAATAGTTAGTGTTATTAGATAAAAAAAATAATGCCCCTTCCATTCTAAAATAATAGTTTTTTTAGGTTGATATATACAAATCAAGAAAAAAATAATAAATATATAAAATAATAATAATTTTATAAAATTAACTTTATATTATTATTAATTTATTTTGGTTTTTTACACAATAATTATGATAAAACTGAAGGAATAATTAACTTTGTTAACTTTAATTGATGGTGTAAAACTTGTAACATTAATTTTGAATAGTTATTAAACCTCTTTTTTTTAGAGGGAAATAGGTATACATTGAAAATATAAATTTAACAATAGTGGAATCACAAATCATTATTTATGGTGAGTTTATTTACTTTTACACAACTAACTTAAAGTCATAAAAATAATGTTATGATTAAATGAGTGCATCGTCAAACTTTTTTTATAAATTATTATAAGATTATATTTTATTTATACTTATGAAAAAAAGGAATAACAGAATAAAATTGATAAGATCCCACATCTCGATTTCCATATGTTATAAGATTCTATAATTGTGATAAGTTATCAAATTAATTTTGAAAGTTTGTTAAAAAGGAAGCCAAATTTGAAGGATTGAAATAGGTTTGGTTTGATTGAAAGGATAGAGGATAAGAAGTTGAGAGAATTATGGGAGGTGAGTACAACTAACTGATCTAATCATTTTATTCCCTTTCTACAACTTACATATAATACTATTAGTTTGTGTCATCGAGGATGAGCCTTGATCCTTATCAGGGATCGGCCAGACCACACCTATTTCTAGACAAAGACATATCTTTGAATTTCATTCGATTCAATTCATTTGGGTAGATTATTCTTGAACAGTTTATCCCATGTTGCTTCCTTGTCTGTAAGCAAGGTCGCAAAGGGATCAACCATGATTCCATGCTTCTGTAGGACAACTTCTCTTCAAACCAGGATTCTTTGTTCTCTTCAAACATGGATACTAAAAGTATTGTTTTATATAGAGATATGAGATTCACTTTTTTCAAAAGTTAATCACAATCTTAATCATTCATTTAATTAATTAAAATTGAATGAAAATATAGAAATAGATGATTTGAAACTAAAAGGTGACATTTTAGTGTTTGTCCACTTGCTCTTCGATCACGTTGAACAAGTTTTCAAGAGTGATGGCAACTGCGTGATGGCTTTGTTGTGGTACGTGTTTGCAGAGGCAACCTTGTAGTCCTTCATCCGTCCTGCAAATGGGAAATCTAAGTATAGTGTGGCGAGTTTGCAAATTTGAACAGCATGTGAGGGAAGTCACACGAAAGATGTGGGTAAACCCAGGCGCAATGGGAAGAGAACTAGCGGCGTGTATGGAAAGATGCACAAAGGTAAAATCTGTCACGTGACCTACTTTTAATGAAAGATTAAGAACAGTTAAATCTAAAGGAAATAAATGATCAAGAAAAGGATCAAGAGAAGGATTAACTTTAACTATTTAGTCATTAATCAAGCGGATATTTATATAAAAAATAATAATTTTTAAATCTAATTTTGATATTGTTTTCATTTTTACACTCACCAGGAATAATTCTTTTAGAATTACATTTTATTATTAACATTTATTTTTTTGAGATTAACAATTGTAATAAGTCACTAATTGTATTCATTATATTCTAAAAAATGAATGACAAGAATGAAGTGTAATTCTAAAAAAGTTATTCTTAGTATAAGATGATTTTTCCTCTCTCTATATGTATATTTATTATGTATTTTTAATTTATTTGGACTTATATTTTTCTTTAAACTTATCATTTGAGATATTAAAATTTTATTGTACTTTGAATTTGTGTTTATTTATATTTAAGAGATACTTATTTCATTATTCCAAAAAATAGATGATAATGACAATGATGGTGGTAATGATGTTAGCATCAACAACATTAATGATAGAGATATTAGTGATGGTCGCGGTGACCGTGGTGATAGTGTAGGTGGCATTGGTGGTGGTAGCAACGTCGGCAATGACAGTCAATGTTGGCAACATTAGTGGTGATAGAGGTGGTATTAATAGTGATAATGACAATGTTGGTGGTGACAATAACGGTGGTGATTGTTGCTGCGACAACATTGGTGGTGATTATGACGAAGGTGATATTGTTGGTAGTAACAGTGACATTGATGATGGTGTGATGGATGCGATGATATTGGTGGTGGATGTGATGATGATAATAGAGGTAGTAGTGGTGGTGGTGATAATGACGGTTATATTAGTAATAATGGTGATAGCAGTGGTGGTGGTGACAACTAATTATAGTCGTAACAATGACAATGATGAGTGGTGTGTTGGTGACAATGGCGAAGATGATATTGGTGGTAAGGTGTGGAACCAGAAATTTGATTTTAGAGGACCAAGAATAAAATTGAGTACGAAGGTAATATTATATGAGAAAAATAATTATATGTAGGTATTTCTATATTACCAACATTTCATTAATATTTATGATTTTTCTCTCTCTTTATCTCTCTTATAGTTCTCTTTATATCTTAGAAACATTTGATCATGTTAACTATCATATTTATATATTCATCTCTTTTTATATTTCTAATTATCATCTAACATAATAATTTTTCTATAAATTTTAGGGGAGTCATAATTTTTTTATAGTAATTTAAGTGCATTTAAAAAAATTTGGGGGGAAGGGGGGTCATGACTCTATGGGTCCCCCCCCTCCATCCGACTTGGTGATAGATGGTAAGAGTTAAAAATGTCATTATTAAATGTAAGAAATGCTTATTTTGTTTAACTAAAAATTAAATATAGAAAACTTTTTTTTCTTGATTTTAAAAATAAATATAAAAAGAATTTAAAAATCATTTCAACTCTATTTTTGTCAAACATATTTTATAATATTTGAAACCCAAAAATAAAAATCTTATAATCACCCTAAATAGACACGCTAAAAACATACAAAAGACACCCTAAAAAATATTTATTTATTTATAAATTTTAATTATAATATAATTTATATTTTCAAAAACATATATATTTATAAACTGTAATAATTATATAAAGATTAAAATGTATTTTTTGTCTTTTATTTTCTTAAACTACTATTTGACCCGTGCGCATACGCACGAATTAGTTATACATTACAATGCAAATTATCGCATTGAACAGTTTAAGATAGATCGAAAAGGCAGAGAAAAATATAAAAACAATTTACATAGATAGTATAATCCATACAACTTCTCGACATAGTTAAATAGTGCAAGATAAAGCAAGTTGAAGAGACAGTTGCTACAAACTGGATACAACTTGTAACTTTACCATGAAATTTCTATTAACATGGATCTTTAAAAGCTGACAGGTAATAGTTGTTTTTGACAATAAACACATTCACCGGTGCCCTATGTTGCTAGTTGGGTATGGAATCATATAACCTCTATCACATGGAAATTTGATTTGATAGTTGTCCTATAACAAAGAATTAAACTATTTCTTTTTTGTAAATATATTAATTAAATGTTCTTTATTTTTATAATATCTACCAATTGAGTTTTGGTTATGGTCCCAACGCACAATGTTGGTTAATGAATTTTTATTTTCCTTATTGACTTATAATACATTAAATTACACTTTAAAATATAAATAAAAAATCAATTTTTGACCGTTAAAAGTTGACATAAATTATGAATATCTTATTTGTTGTTTGACTAATATTATGTATAAGATTTAGAAGGAACATTTTATAAATTTAAGGGACTAAAAAATAACCTTAAATTAATGATTATAAACTCATTAGCTATTTTTCCTTTAATTTAGAGGTTTGAAATAAAAATATAAACTCATTAGCTACCTCTACAAAATACAGTAAATGAAGAAAAAATATCATAATTAACTTGTAAAAAATTTAACTTCTACAATATGAGTTTTAAACAAAAAAGTAAATGAAGAAAGGAAAGAAATCTTGGCGGGATATGGATTGCTATGGATTATTTTCTCGAATTGATTGTTTTAGCTATATTCTAAGGATGCTTCAATTCCAACCTCAATTGCTCATCCTTCTTAGTCTTTTTTTCTCTCTCTATGGCCATCCTGCAGGTAGTATCAAAGCATAAATGAGTAATCAGGTGAGTGCTCATGTGTTGTCTGTTGTGTAAAATCCAAGAATTATCGCGTCCTTGTTCAACAACAAAGCTAAATGGTTGTTGATGGCCGTTGACAAATGAATTTAGGTGGAAGATGGCATTCTGAAATGCTTTTATACTAAGAGTGATAATGTTAGGAGAAATTGCCCCATAACTCAAATTAATTCTCACCCTTAAAAATAGACATAAGATAATTATCCTTATCTAGAAAAATTGATTAAGTTATCTTTATATTCACAGATAGGAATAAATTTGTTAAATATGTGAACTTTCCCCACCAAAAATCAGAACCAATATAGTATTTAATGTCTTCAATAACCATCCTTAAAGCATCATACAGGCATTTTAATGCCAAAGCTGTAAAAAATGCATCAGTAGCACACTCAGACTCACCATTCCAGAATTTAATTTTTTTTCCATAGTAGGTTTATGACAAAGAAACCACTCACTCACTATTATGAATGTGTTCCAGCCTTAAATAATATGACTTAATTTCATCCTCAGCTCACTTCCCTTCACTCATGTTTCTCTCTTCCCCACAGTACACCACTCTCCAACACCCACCACAAACTCACATAAATCCTCCAGCACTTTGATTTCTGCAACAATTCATGACAAATAGGAAAGGGAAACACATAGGACCTCAAACTCAAATACATGGTTCCTAAACTCAATTCTACTTATAAAATCACAATAACTCACGAAACATAGGACCCCCAAAATCAATTACATGTAAATTTCCCTTTTAAGAAAAACAAAAGATGCTACTGGATGAAATTGACAAAAGTCATAAAATTTGATGGAGCAGTGACAAAAAAGAAAGACCCTCAATTGGGCAAGTGAAGAACAGGGTATTTGAATACATTGTCACAAGGAAAATGACAACAAATCACACCCTTATTGTTGAATACATTTGATTTGATTGCTTGCTCTAACTTGTCAACACTAGATCATCACTAAGAATAATGCTACTAACAAATTGAATCTGGTATAAAATTTCAAATGGATATCAGGAAAGTGGTTATCAAAAGGACACTAACCTTCATCACATCCAGACCTTCATTGCATCTAGTTTGGAATGATAAACATGAAAACCATCCATGGGAAACACAATAGCAACATTTGACCCAAATTTAGATTCTAGCTTTACAACTCAAACAATGTTATCAAGATGAACGCAAACAGGCACGGGAAACAAAGAGACCAATATGATAAACAAATGATTCAAACTGAAACTTAAGAATGGAAAATGTTGAAAATCAGAATTTGTATTGCAGCTAAGCGGCCTAAATTAGTTGAATCCAACATATGCAAACATCACATATAGCCCATTCAGATAAATAAAATAAAAAACTGCACTCAGTACAAACTAAATTTGATCTCACAACAAATAGAAAGAACACACATCAAACATAAACTTACCAGTTAATTAAAAAAACCAGACTGATGAGGAATTCATACTTGCAGCATGGGGTCGACCATTGTGATGTCAGCGCTCCCTTGGAACCATTTTTAGTTTCTACTTTCCAACCCTGTAAAATAATTATCAAAAAGAAAGGCTCCTTAGAAGATGGAAACAGTAAGCTCAAAGTTGAAAATGAAGATACATTTGAAAGAAAATGATAGACAATTTTTTTAATAAAAAAAAACACCTTGGTTTTTACAACAAAATTGATGCTTATAAACTACCAATATACTATGAATTGAGGAATCCCCCTGCAAGAATACAAATGGTTGTAGTCATTTATCATCTAAAGAAGTGTAAAATAGTGAAGCCAAAAGAAGACAATTCACCCAATTACCTCAAAGCTCCTTCCTTCACTATATGTTTAATTTAATGTTCCTGCATAAGCAACCATAACATATTGAGCAGACACATCTACCAAAGAAATATAATGTAAGTAAAATCATGTCAGTCATATATATCCAAGATTTTCAATTAACTTTGGCTTAAATAAACTGAAGGACCACCAAATTTTTGTAACTCACAACTCTACAGCAAAGTGCAATCTCACTTTTCTGAATTTGTAATCCATTTCTCATTTTTGGGGGAAGGCTAACCTCTTCTCTACAGCTTACCAGGTTCATATAACCAAACCAAATTCTTACAACAGCAAGAGATATACAAAAAATATTACCTTTCTCGTTTTTGGTAACCAAACCAAACTCTTACAGCACTAAGCTCAATTTTAAAAATGATATATTTTCAAGAGAGTAAGCAAAAAGAAGAAAAGATTCATGGCAAGTTCATATCTATCTATCTATCAAGGCATAACAATCTCAACATATGCAGTGAGCTTAAACACATTTAGAATATTGTAAATTACTATTTAAGATTTGAATTGCAAATTAAGAGCTCATTCGGATTTAATTATTATTTAAGATTTAATAGTCTGAAAATTCAAAAGGTCTCCAAGTAAGATTTTGATTATAAGCTATTTTGAATAGAAGATAAACTAAGCCAGCAATAAACTAAGTATGTCACGCATCAGATATCATTCATTAACCAACTAATTGAAAGTTATAACTTTTCCTTTTGAAAAATAAAACAAATTTCCAAATACAAAGGTGCACCTAGAATGAAAAATAATTTATTCCCAGGAACCCAGCTATCAATTTCAGCAAAACCAAAGAAAAATAATAATTCATAAGGATTATCTTCGAATAATAAGGAAACACATAATTAGTTGCTTAGTTTAGCTCAAGTGACAATGATAGAGATCATAGGTTTGATTGCTATGCAAAGAAAGAAAAAAAGAATCACACTTACAAAGGGCCATAATCAAATCTGAAACATAAAAAGTTATGTATGAACAAAACTAAATGAATTTAGTTCTCATTTGATTCAATTAGAAAGAAACAACACCAAATAAGGAAATGAAATCTTTATTTAGAAAAAGGAAAAGGAAAAAAGTGCCAAATTTTCTAGAGGAATTCGATATCAATTATCAACCTCTCACCTTCCATGACCACATCGATGTATTGATATTCACCTGAATTAATCAAAACCACAAATAATTAAAAAAAATAATCCTCAAAATATTTATTCAGAAAAATTGGGGAAAATAAAAGAAAAAGGAATACCGGTAGGGCAGGGCAGGTTGGGGTTGCGTCCCATATTGAAGTGCATATGGAGCAATCGTAACCGAGAGCGAAAAGGCTTTCGGTGACAATCTTTCTCAAATCGTCTATCCGCTTATAAACCTTGTTGTTCTTGTCATCGATATTTGATGTGTTAGTTAAGAGGTTTCTCTAACACTCGCACAAGGAATCAAGCTCTGCAAAAAAATATGCAGTGTGAAGGAAAGCTAACACAAGAAAAATACAGCAAAAGAATTCAAAGAAAGAGAAGGAGAAGGAGAAGACAACCGAGAATGGCCTGAGGTACTGAGAAAGAAATAAAATCAGTGAAAAAGAAAAAAAAATAGAAGGAAAAAAGATTAAAAAGAAGGAGAAGGAGAAGACAACCGAGAAAATGAGAGAGTGAGCGGAAAGAGAGAGAGTTTAAATTTCAAATTTCAAACTGAGGTACTGAGGGAGAATGGCCTGAGGGAGAAGCTGAAAATGGTTGTGAAATTGACACGTGAAGTTTTGAATTTCAAATGAGATGAGGGAGTGGTTGCTGCTTTCATTTTGAATTTGAATTTCAAAAATTGAAATAGTTTTTGAGTTGAGGGAGCGTGGAGGTGAGGAAGAAAAAGCGGAAGTATGAAGGATCAAACTTCTCTGGCTCTTTGAAGTTGTCTGGACTATGGTGGATATTTCTAAATCCTTTGATACTTGTCTTTGATTCCTATGATAATGCACACACACACACAAACATATCATGTTGGCTATAGTACATCACACATTTACCGGCCAGAGAATCCAAAACAATCATTAAGAGAGACAGAACTTGAAATATCACCAAATTGCTCCTTCTTTCTAATGATTTATCAGGCTTTATACCACCTGATATAAGGAACTGCACAAGTCTCTACAAGCTGCGGTTGAAAAATAATAGACTTGCATCTAACATTCCTGATACACATTAGCATGAATGACTGGTATGTAACAATACAAAAGAAGACGTTTATGTATATAAGAATATGTTGAAACAGAACCTATGAGGGAACTGGTTGTATACCAATTTTTTGTATAACTAATTTTTATATTTAAATGAACTAAGTATCTGATAAGCAGTGCTAACAACATTTCTAGCTGTGAATAATTAAGGTTCACCAATAATCATAAAATACCATTATTTTGATACCCAACTTAATCTTGGAATTTTTTTTGGCTAAATTAACCGTTAACCATCAAAGTAAAAAAAAAAGAGTAAAAATAGAAAGAAAAATGATGAAAGAAAGACAACTCACCATTCTCATTGAAAAAAAAATTGTCATGGTAACTAACCACGGAAAAGATGATACTACAACAATGCTCAAAGTAGAGGAGAAGAGATTGGGGCGGAGGGAGAAGAAGAACACAATTAAGCAAAAAATAATTCTTTAAACCCTCAAATAGAAACCCCAAAATGAAGAATCACAATCAGAAAGAATTTATCATAACCAATTGAAGAAAACCGTACCTTATCGAACTGGACCGAACCTGAATCACGAGCTCCGAGCTGAGAGTGCCGTTCTGAACCATCTGGTGGCAACGTTGGAGAGTTTAGAGTGGTCTGGGTTTTGTTTCTTCTTCTTCTGCTGGTGACCTTGTCGAACTTGTGAGAGAGAAAGAAAAACAGAAGAAACGAAGAAGGGTGAGTGTGAAGAAAAGCAATAGAATGGATCTGGGAAAGAGAGAAGGGAGAATAGGCATGGGCAGCGGGACCGAACTCGGGTTACTCATCCGAATCCGTCCAAATTTTAATAGGAAAAAATTGAGTTTTTTGAATTCAGGTTTAGGTTTTCTCCGATAGTCAAAAGCGGGGCAGGGACAGATATGGGATTATTGTTACCCGCTCCGCTCCCGTCCAGTAATAAATAATATTAAAAAAAATTATATATATTATTTTCTAATTTTTTTAAATTGAATTGATTGATTTTGTTTTGTAAATTTTAAATTATGATTCCATATTTTAAATGTAGATTTGTTATTATTATTTTTTTGTTACGTAATTAGCTTTTTATATGATTTTTCAATAAAAAAAGTTATATTATTTATTTTATTTTAATCAAATAGCGGGGGTGGGGCAGGGCGGGGAAAACCTGACCCCCAACGAGGGCAGGGATGGGGATGAGTTTTAAAACCCGACGGGGATCTGGGACGGGGGAGGGAGCCGGTTTGGGGGCGGGGCGAAGACGGGGAATGTAATATCCGCCCCCGCCCCGCCCCGTTACCATGCCTAAGGGAGAATAAGAGAAAATATCAAAACTACTTCCTTGTGTACTGAAATTTTTGGAAAGATGTAACTAAAATTTGAAATTTGAAATTCAAATCGTAAAAGAAGTGTGCTCGGTTCTTTGTGTAGTGCGTGTGAATTTTGTTTTTGGTGCTGGTTCAGTGTAACTAAAATTTGAAATTTGAAATTCAAATCGTAAAAGAAGTGTGCCCGGTTCTTTGTGTAGCGCGTGTGAATTTTGCTTCTGCTGTGGATTTTGCTTTTGGTGCTGGTTCGGTGACTTGTTCCTGTGTGAATGAAGAAGCTGAAAGTTTATGTGAGAAAGACATGTGTATTCCAAAGCTTAAATTTGTTGCTAGCTTGACACGTCATTTACGAAGCTGGAATTGGCTACCAATGTAACAGCTGTCTAGAAAAAAGTTATTTTATTAACGTAGATAGATATGTGATTTTAGTTCTCTTATTTTTTAATTGAGACATTTTATCCTACATTTTAAAAAAATTACAATTTTAGTTTCCTTTGTTAATTTCTAATGTTGATCCTTGGCTCAATTAAACAATGGACTAAAATCACCTGTTTAAGAAAATAGGGAACTAAAATCGCACATTTTTTAAAAGTGGGGGACAAAAGGGAATTAGAATAGTCAAGTCTAAAATTGACGCTGATAAAAAAAAGTCTAAAATTGACAAAGGAAATTAAAATCGTAAATTTATTAGGAGTGAAGAACAAAATGTCTAAATTAAATATAGGAAGACTAAAATCCCAAAAATTTTAAAAGTGAATGACAAAATATCTCAATTAAAAATAAGGAAACTAAAATCATGGATTCGGAAAAATAGAAGAATAAAATCACACTTTAGCCTTATATAAAATAAATATGTATAAAATAATAGTTAATTTAAAATTAAGATGCAATCGACACTTATTTGATATAAAAATAAGTTTAAATATATTTTTAGTCTTTTAAGTTTTGGATTATTATTTTTTCTAATCCTTAAAAAAATCCGTTTTTACTAATCTCTCTATTTTTTGAAAAACTATTTTTAGTTTATCTCATTTTTTATGTTCATGATGTCAAAATTTATGACAATTTTATATGCTCAAAATATATTTTTAATTTAATTTTTTTAAAACTATTTGAGATAATTCAAAATCCATAGAATATGTAAAAAATTACAACAACTCTACGTTCTTACTTTTATTCTTTAAAATCAGCATAGTATGTAAAAAACAAAGATCAAATCATATGAGTAAAATATCTTGGTAGTTTAAAATTGTCAAAATTAATTTTTTTTAAAAAAAAAAATTGGTGGTTAAAAAACCCCATAAAGTATAAAACTATGAGCATAATGAACAAAAAAAAGACTAAAAGTAGCTTTTCCAAAATTTGGGAACTAATAAAAACATTTTTTAAGGATAAAAAATAATCATTCAAATTTAAAGAATTAACAACATATTCAAACCTACAAATATTAAAATTTTATGATTACATTAATTTACGAATTGTTAATCTACAATAATAATAATTATATAAATAGAATATGATGTTTTGACATACATATTTTTATACCTATTTTATCTTTATAATTATATTTATAAGTTATTATTTTATTCTTATTTTAAAAAATACCTATTTTATCTTTATAATTATATTTATAAATTATTATTTTATTCTTATTTTTAAAAATGGATAAGCAATTAGGCACTATTTCTCCTAATATATATATGATATACTATTTATGCTAACTTTTTTTGGTTTCTTTTGTTTATAATACGTTTATGCACATGTAGAATTATCTTCATAGATAAATCCATGTTTTTAGTTAAGAAAAAAAGAATGTAAAATAAAAATGAATTTGATGCAATAAGTAACGACTTATTCTAATTTGTTTATGTAACTTCTCATTGCTAACCTCTTTATTCAACCAACCTCCTAAAACGTACTCCATCGAGAGATCCATGCCTGTGTAATTATTATTCTGTACACAAAAAGTATGGAGTTAGTGCACGACTTGGGATGATGGATAATTAATTTTTCTTTGGTTAATATATCATGAAGTGGTGATTATAAAGAATTAGTATATTTCAAATTCTAAATTTGGTTATTTAATTAAGAATTTTATCTTTTAAAATAATTAATTCTAACTCTATTTATTGTTATAATTATTTTAAATTTAAATACTTTAATTTTTAATTAAAACAATAATTGCAATTATTTTAGAATTTTAAAATCAACTATGTTCTAGAATTCGAATTAATTATAAAAATTTATGACATTAAATATTTCTGATAAATAATTATAAAAAAAAGGGAAAAAGACTCAACTCGTCTTTGAACAATTTTTTGACCCGTCACTGCTAATCAGCATTTTTTGTTACAAAATATATTACTAAACTTTTTTTAGGTTATAACACCCATCATGCGTTTAACTATTCTCTGTTCTTCTTCTTATTATTAATTTTTGTATTTTTTTAAAAATATTTTTTTAATCTTCTCCGGATTTCAATCAAACCACTTGGTGATGTATTAACCAAAACAAAACTAATTATTATATTTCCTCCAACATAATGCATATCACCATTTCCTCTAAAATAATCACACACTATATTTCTTCTCACATAACAACATATCACCTTTCGTCAAATAAAACATGATAGTTTTTTTTTTAAAAAAAGTTCTCTCACTTTTAATTTAAGTATTTTCTCTTTCTTCCATCAAAAAAATTATATATAATTTTTCATCAGTAACAAGTCTCACACTCCATCTCCCACAAGTTTTATTTTTTATTCATCTTCATTGCCTCTCATAAAACTGGAATAGTATTGTTATATTTATTATTATTTCCATCCATTTCTATTTTTATCTAATGAACTTTATGGTTTTTAACATTATTTTATTGTCTAGATATAGATGTAATAATGGACCTTTAATCCAAAGAATGACTTTTCAATATAGATGTATTTTTATGAATCTTTTGTTATTTATTTTTAAAACATTTAGGTATGTGTGAGTACATGATTTTTTGAAGTATTTTTATTTAATTTTATTATGGTTGAATTAAGCATTACAACTACTTTAATTTTATTCTCTTTCTTCAACTTTTAAGAATGAATTTTTATTTTTTGTTTAAAAAATGAAAATTATGATTTTAATTTTAAAACTCAAAGAGCATAAAAAAAAACCTCTTCATCTCATCCAATTTTCAAGTTTTAATATTTTATTTATTTTTTAAAATAAAATAAAATTTAAAATTGTATAACGATAATTATGAAAGTGTGTAATTCACTATTTTGGTTAAAAAAATATTTTATGAAAAAAATTAAAGTATTGAATTCTTTTTAAAATTATGATAAATTATAGAGTAAATTTTAATAAATAAAAGCAGTTTTTTTTTAATTTTTTTTTATTTTTTTAAAAAATTAATAAATTTTAGAAAACTAAAAGCGGAAAAAAAAACCTCTAGAAATGCCACATAATTATAAACTTATTTTTAAAACTAACTTTTTATAATTTTAAAATCAACAATAAAAAAGTAATTTTAAAATATTTTATTTTTTAAAATTAAAAATTATGATTTAAAAAATTCTCATATTTAAAAAAAAAGAAAATTTAATACAATGAAACACAATAACAAATAAATATACGACATATTATTTTAGAGTAAATTACACTCGTACCTCCTGTGTTTTCCTCAAATTTCACCTGATACCCCTTTATTTTTGCACATTACTTTTACCCCTATCTATTAACGCCGTTAACTAACGTCAATTGAAATATGTGAGCAGACAAAATTGCCCTTACATTTTAATTGTAAAACCCAAATTATCAATTCCCAATTAGTTTCAGAATTTATGATTCACGTTTCATTCCTCTTCACCATTAGTGAGTACTGTTCATCTTCCTCTTGTTGGCGAGTTCTTCTTCAACGTCCAGGGGGTGCGAATTTCTCTTTCTCTCACAACATTCACGTTTCATTATTCTTCACCGTTCTTGTTCCAGTTTGTGAATTTCCCATTATTCATTTTCTAGTCCGCGACGTTCATGAGCGTCTTCATTTGTCTTCCTCTTCGACGTTCACGAGCACTTTATTTTTCTTCCTGTTCCACAATTTATGTTCACGCTAGGCTATGCTTGTAAGTGACCACTGGACCTTGTATATAGGTTACTTTTTAAGATTATTTATTTAATTTTGATTGTTTATTGTTGCTTATTTTTGAATGGGGTTTCAATGGGAGACCAGTTTGAGATCACTTATGATTTTTAAAATCATTTGTTTATTATTGTTGATTAAAATAATGTTGATGTTTGGGACAACAGGAAACACAATAGATGAACTGGAAATCATTTATTTATTATTGCTGATTAAAATAATGTTGATGTTTGATACAGCAGGAAACACAGTGGATGAACTGAAAATCATTTGTTTATTATTGTTGATTAAAAATAGTGTGGATATTTGGGACTACATGAAACACAATGAATGAATTGGAAATCATCTATTTATTATTGTTGATTAAAATAGTGTTGATGTTTTGGACCACAAGAACATAATAGATGAAAATGTTTGTTGAAAATCAGAATTCAGTTCATATATAAGTTAGTAGTACAAAGGATGAGAGGAAATGTGTTAACATTGCGTACCAATAAAGTGGGTTCAAAGTTGAGTTTACGTAGAAAAACAAAAAAGAAGAAAAATATTAAAATATTTTCAGGTTGAGAGGAAGAAGATAAGGATATTTTAGACATAAATTTTCATTAAAAGTCATGTGACCAGCATATGTCTAATTTCTGTTAGATTATTAAACGGTGTTTAGAAAGGAGGGGGTCTAAGTATAATGTGAACTAAATAATTAAGGAATTTTTTGTAGGGTGAAAAAAGGAGAAATTCAGATGAAATTTGAGCAAAATAATTTTTATTTTATTCTTAGTCCACTTGAGTGATTGAAGAAAGAAACAAAGTGATAATAAGGAAATTAGGTGTGAGGAAGGCGACACGAAGGTCCAGTGCGAACGGGGCCAAGAACCAGAAACAAAAGTCACGACTTTACATCGAACGGTCGAGATGAAACGATAAGAAACGGAGGATAAAGGGCCACGTGGAAGGAGAGGACACATGGCGATGCGTTAGTTGATGCGTCACGTCGGTGGAATAGAATATATAGAAACGAAGATAAGCTTCCGTTATCACAAAGTCAATAAAATCAGCATAAAAACGCAAACCCTAGTTTTTATTTTTTTCTCTGTATATAAAAAGAGAGAGAGAGATACTTTTTTCTCTTTCTCGCTCCTTCGTTGTTGTTTCGTCCAAGTTGCACAGCTTGACCTCAAACCCTTCCTTTCGTTATCTTTCTTTTCCCTTTCCTTTTTTCCACAACCAAGCAGGTATCTCGTCCTTTTCGTCTTATCACCTTCCTCTTCTTTTTCTTCGTCAAGATCTATAACGTTTTCAGAGTATTTTATTTACCGCGCTTTGATTTCTCCTCGCCCTGCGATTCTCGGTATTTAATATTTTTCCACGATGTCGTGCACTCTACTTTGCTTTAGTTTTTAGGTCTAGATCTGATTCCACGCCACACGTTTCTGAAACCCTTTTATTCGTTTTTACGTGTTCTATCGGTTTTCCCCTCTCTGTTCAAGGTTTTTCCGTCTCATGTTCATTTTGCTGTTGAAAGAGTTTCTGCGTGGGATTTCCACTTGATTTGATGAGCATACCGATGTTACGGAGTAGATCTTTTACTATCTTTTGTTTTGGTGAATTTTGGCTTTGTTGATCGTTTTACGGTGGATTTGTTCTTGGTAATTTACTTGATTTGTGTTTTTTTGCTTACTATCTGCGTTTTGAGATTGTTTTGAAAGTATTCTTAAGGAATGATCTAGGAGTTTGTTTGTTGCGATTATGTGGGGGTCCGTTAGTTTTGGATCTTATATAAACTTTATTAGGGGATTTGGTTTGACCGTGGCTTAATTAAAATTTGCACGGGGCTTGTTTGTTTAATTTGTTTTTGACTTTGATTGTCAACCAATAATCTGTTTAAGGGAGTTTATAATGTGTTGTTTTTTCAGGTCCACGCTACTTGCTTGTCTGTATCTTGGAAGTGAGAGTAAGGCTAGAATTGTTTTTACTTGGAAAGGAGAAGCGTTTTAGAAGATATAAATGCCTACCGATGGTTAATTCAGTGCCAGATTTTTTTAGCCTACTTCAATATATTTTGTTGAGGATTTGCTATTGAATCGTAATAACTGAAGTTTAAAAAGAAGGGTTTTGACTTGTGAGCTTTTTAGCAGACTGACTACTTTGGAATCATGCCTGTTTCAGGACATGAAGAGGTGTTTATTTCCTTTCTGATTTACAGCTAACTACGATTAGAGAACCATGCCAATTTGTTCTTTTTTGGATATTGATTACTTGATCTTCTATTGACAGACCGGGGTAAAGTCCTATGCTGGGCAATTTAGTGGTTTAATTGCAGGTGTGCCTATCAAGAAAAGGAGGTTCCCCACGTTTCAGCCTTCTTCTGCACCTTTGTCTGGGGAACCATGTTCTCTCACTGAAGAAACCGAGTTACAGCGTAAAGAAAATTCAAGCACTTCTCAAGGATCAACTTTACCTAATGCTGCAGGTGCACCAATCAAGAAAAGAAGGTTCCCGTGTGTTCAGCCTTCTTTGGAAGAGGCTTCACGTTCAGAAGAAAGTGATGCCTTGCGAAAGGAACATTCAAGCACATCACCGGGTTCAACTCTTTCTCCCAGTTCTTCTGGTTTATCTGATGCTAATGGAATCTCTGCGTTTGAAGATAAGAAAGCAAGTACTGATGTTACCAATGCTAACATGGTGCAAAGCAACTCCTGCTTCCTTACACCCAAACTTGAGCAATCAAATGTCAGAACTCAATCATGTACTTTGGATGTCATGGATAGCAAAGAGAAGGCGATACTCAGTGAAGGTAGCAATAAAAAATCGGAATCCCAAACTATCAAGGGGAATCCTGAACTCTTATTGGCTGCAAAGGAAGGTCTTGCTCTCAGCATTGGAGCTGACGTAACCAAACAAAATGTCCTAGATATTTGTAAACAAGAGACTCCTTTAGTTTCAGGAAGTACTAGTTTATCTTTAAGCTTAAAGAAGCACCTCTTTCCGGCTGTTGCAAGTATGGAGAACAACGAAAATCGTCACAAAATAGAGAAAGAACAACCTGTTTCATTGGAATTATCTTTAAGCAAAGAAGACTTCAGTACTCACAGTTTAAATACTGATCCTAAAACTGATAGTGACACAACACGTGTTCATTCTAACAGGGCAAACTGGGATCTGAATACTACAATGGATGCGTGGGAAGAATCTGGGACTGAAGCTGGCTCGGTTAAAACAATTATTGATGGGCTGAAAATTTCTGATAGTTCACTTGATGAAAAGCAGTTAGTGTGCTCTCCAGGGATGACACCGCCAGCAGATGTTGTGTCTGTAAAGCCAATGTGTGAAGAAAGTCAGAAAAAAGGTTTCACTTTTCCATCTGGACTCTGTGGACCGCAGTTTAAATTTGTTGACTCAAGTAATCTATCTTTTGCACCATTTATTCAGAAATATACCGAGGAGCCCTCTAGATTATCTGTTAAGCTGAATTCTGGTATTGCTATTCCCAATGTGAGCTTGTCAAGTGTGGCTTCAACCGTGGGTGATGCGAATACTTCTAGTTTTAGGTTGGTAAAACCAGAACCATTTGATGGGAACTCAAAAAAGGATTTGAAGGAAGCTAATGCCTCTCCTGTGGGTTCGTTAGATAGTGTTGCGGTTAAACAAGAACTTGTTCAGGCTTCCACTGCCAACTCTTCAAAGTTGTCAAATGTTAGCAATCTATTGAAAGTTGATGCTGCATCCGTTAAACAGGAACCAGATCACAAGGGTAATCAGGAAGGATCCAATGCTGCAGTGAGTAAAATGGATCAGTTGAATAAAGATTTGCGACAAGGATTGGATAATTCTTCTCCTTCCATGGCGATGCAAGTTATGACTGATACAACACAAATTTCTGCTGAGCCAGCTTGTGCTCCAGTGAAACCTATGTGTACTGCAGAGTTATCAACCAGTGAAAACACAGTAAGTCAGATTGAAAATTCTAGTCCTACAGAAGGAGTCAGTGTTGAGAAAGTTTGTGATGGAACTTGTTTAAATGCTGAACAGGTTATCATAGAAACAGTTGCTATGCCTATGTTCGATAATGGTTTGGTGTTGAACGATCCTGGTCTGCAAACTTCTTCTGTTAGTACTGAGGAAGAACATGCTGCTGATCGTGATGCTTGCAGATTGAAACTCATGAATGAGCCTCCACCTGCTTCACGAGGCAATGGTGAAGGCTGTGCAAGTGATGAAGAAAAGATAACCCTATCTACTGATATGTTAGAGGATGATTCTTACGGTTCTGATTACGAGTCAGATGAGAATCATGCTGTAACTATTGCTGTGGATACTGAGCGCTATGTTGAAGATGATGATTATGAAGATGGTGAGGTTCGAGAACCACTGGATCCTTCCACAGCAGAAGACGTATGTGAGGTAAGGGAAGTAGAGTATCCTGATTGTAGTAACTTAGTAAATAAACAGATGGAGAAAGGAATGGTAAGTGGTGATTGTCCCACTTCATATCAGGTGGTGGAAAAGGACAATATGACTGTAATTCAAAGTGAAATAAATAATGAAGTTGTTGATATGGACATTGAAATGCATGAGAGGTCTGGTAAGGTCATTGATAAAAATGTGTGTGTGCAAGAGTCATTGGATGATGAGAAGTGTAATATTGCTACTCATGGGAACAAACCAGTTAATGTTTTGCAAATGAAAGCATTAGATCTTTTAGAAGGAAAAAATGTCTGTGAAGCTCTGGTGACAGAATCACCTTCCAATCAAGCCACTATTGGAAGCCATGGGGTTGATGTCCAGTGTGCTGACGAGGTTGTCAAAACAACTGACATAGTTAAACAAGCTGACTTAGATTTTGAAACTATGGAAGTGTCTTCAAATGCTGATGATGCAGCCAAAGATGTTAATAATGGTGGTAATCCAGGGAGAATCATAGATCTGTCTCGAGCTACTACTACTTCATCCCCTGGTAAAACTAGGCCCATTTCAGGCAGGTCACTGTCGTCTCGAGCTGGAAGAGATGTATTGTCTGACACACTTGATGGGGATAAATTACTCAGAGGAAGGTATAAGATTTAGTCCTTAAGATTATTTTTCTTTTATCGATTGAGCTGTTTTCTTTTGCTCAAGTCCTTTTCTTCTTGTTTTGATTTTCAGAGATGAAGTTTACATTGATGGCCCTCACAAATTTTCTAGAGAAAGACATCAAGATATCTCCCCTAGAAAAACTAGAATAAATTTTGTTCGAGGTAGAGGAAGACTTAATAATCGATTAGATTCAGTTCGTAGTGATTGGGAATCTGACCGTGAATTTTCTGGTGAGTTTTATAACGGACCAAGTCAGTTTCGTGGGCCTAGGCCTAAATATGCATCTGCTTTTGCCGATACTGATATGGAGTACAATAACGTTGCACCTGATGGGTCATATGTTGGTAATGGTCGATTAGGCAGAAAGCCATTGAATGATGGGTCTTACATTGCACCAAGGAGGCGTTCATCAGGAGAAAGAGATGGCATCCAAATTGGTCATAGAAATCCAAGAAACATTAGTCCAAATAGTAGATGTATTGGAGATGATTCAGACTTGGTTGGAGTGAGGCATAATGAAAAATTTATGAGAGGCTTGCCTGAGGATAACATGGATGGTATGTTCACACGGCCCCAAACATTTGAGGGAATGGATGGTCGGTTTACAAGAGGGAGTAGGAATTTTTCTTCCATGCAGAGAAGGGGTCCTCCTCGAATTCGTTCCAAGTCACCCATCAGATCTAGTAGTCGCTCACCAGGTCCATGGTCATCTCCAAGAAGAAGGTCTCCTAGAAGAAGATCCCCTGATGGTTTTGGTGGACATCCAGAATTAACCCATAGAAGATCACCATTTTACAGGGTTGACAGAATGAGGTCACCTAATCGTCCTGTTTTCCCTGCGGAGAGAGTGGTGAGGAGGCATGGCTCCCCCTCTTTTATGTCAAGACCTTCTAATGATATGAGGAACATGGATTCTGCAAGGGACCATGGCCATCCGAGGTCTGGTCGAATTTTAATCAGAAATAGGAGGTTCGATGTTGTAGATCCCCGGGACCGTGCAGATAATGATGATGAATACTTTGGTGGCCCCATGCATTCTGGTAGGTTACTTGAGCTTAGTGGTGAAGGAAATGGTGAGGATAGGAGAAGATTTGGTGAGAGACGAGGACCTGTGCGTCCTTTCAGGCCTCCCTATAATAATAACAATGTTGGTGAGAGTTTTCACCTTAATGCTGAAGACGGACATAGACATTACAGATTCTGTTCAGATGATTCAGATTTTCATGAAAGAGGAGGCAACATAAGGGAAAGGGACTTTGACAGAAGAATCAAGGGCCGGGCAGCTAATGTGCCACCTAGAAGAACAAGAAATATGGATGAGCAAGAAGAGAATTTCAGGCATGGTGGTGGTGGTGGTGGTGGTGGAGGACAGGTTTGGAGTGATGACAGTTTAGATGATATTTCAAGGGTAAAGAGGAAAAGATTTTGATTTCCCCCCTAATTTTATCTATATATAAAGCCTCCTGCGGAATGTTGGAGGATTATGGAATTTATGTTTGCAGGTTTTTCACCTACAGAATTAGATTAGATTTATGATATTAGTGCTCCTTTTCCTTACTGCCTAGCTTTAGTTTTTAAGCCCATTGAAGCAATGATTGTAAAACCATGCATCATCAAGTAGGGGAAGAAGTAATTGTGAAATGAAGGTTGCTGAACGAATAAAAGTTTAGTTGGGACCTCTGGCACCGAATGATGGAGGGCATTGTGCATGCGAGGGAAGCAAATGGCATTTTTGTTTTTAATAATTTACTGGAACGAAGTTATTGATTCTTTGGACTTTCCTTTTCCTACCAGCAACGGATTATTCAGTCAGCTAAAATAATACTATATACGTAGACACCAAGGCAAATAAAGCATATTTAATTGAAGTACTAAAATAAGAGGGCATATTAAATGCAGAAAAATAACATTGGCTGAAGTAGTAAAAAATCTATCAATTATTATGTGTTCTGGCGTGTGAATTTTTTATATTAGGACGTCTAATTCATAGACTCAGTCAATGGGGAAAGCCAGCCGTCCAGGAGGACTTGTTCATAACAGCGCAAGCTCCATGCTAGTTTCTGGCGACAAATTTAATTTACATTAATGTTACTTATCAATTTTCAAGGGATTTTAGAATAAAATAAATTAATTATGATGATCGAAGTTATTTTGAAATTCAGAATGTTTCCCTGATGTATGTTTGAAACATGACAATCAATCGACGGCTACTATGCCGTCCGAAATTAGAATTTACCCGCATTGCAGTTTGTCTTATTCGTAATAGTCTCGATCCATGGCAGAATCCCAACACGTCTTAATCAAAGGCCGACGAGTCCATGATTTATACATAAAGATAGCAATCACAAGTGATGGTTCAAATTTCAAAGCTAAATATTTTTCAACAGGAATTTCTTGGACTCCAACCTTGGTCACAGTCCAAGCTTTATTTGAAGTTCGGGGGGCTTATTAAAGATGGCTTGAGGGGGTGAATTGGTGATGGATCTCAGATTAACATTTGGCAACATCAATGGTTAAGGAGAATGAATAATAACACTATTAGAGAAACTCCTCACCTTGCAGTATTCCAACATGCTGTCAAAGATTTGATGCTTCCAAACACTTGAGCTTGGGACATTAATTTCATAGCAACACTGGCGCTGCAACAAGTTACTGACAAGGTAGTGCAAATCCCTTTGATAGAGGAGTTGGAGGAGGACACCGGGATTTGGGGTCACACAAAGGATGGATATTATAATTGCAAACATGGAGTTCTAATAATGTTTAGTTGTTAGTGATGCTGGAGTCTGTGAAGGCGTAGAAATGTCAAACTATGGGATTCAATAGAAGAGACAACTGAAGCAGTTTAGATGCGTGCTATTGCTGTTCTTCAGGATTGGAAGTTAGCCCAAAATTCTTGCAAAAGATACCAACTCAAAGTCCCTAACTCAGATCGCGAAACTACTTGTACGAACCTGGGATAGGTTTTGTAAAGTGCAATACTGATGTTGCATGTTTCTATTGGTTGGACTGAATCCAATATGGAGGTTCAACAAGGGGAAGCGTTTGCTATTCTAAAGGCAGTGAGGTGGGTTGAGTAGATGCCTTATTCTGCAATATTTTCGAAATATACTGCAAAGGTTTGGTGGAGCATAATTCTACTGAGGGTGGTGTCGTTAGTCATTTTAGGAACATGCTCAGTTCTCACCCGAGATTTAGTCCCAATTTTTTAATAGAAAAGGCAACTTTGTTGCTCATTATTTAGCCCGCAATTCATTAGAGAATTCTAGTGAATGTTATTTCGATTATGTTCCCAATTATATTTACTGTATTATTTTAATGGAAATGAATGGTTCTCTTTTGTAAAAAAAAAAAAAAAACAGCAATCACAAAAGGAATCATCATTCATCACATATTACTTTTATTTTAATTAAAACTGAATTTTGATATATATAAAAAAATATATTATAATTAAACAATGAAAACCCATTTATCTTGATAATAAATAAATATATATGACCCATTATAAGAGATGGGTTTTATTTTTATTTAAAAGTTGACGAATTAAGAGTAAATTAAGTGATTTTAAGAAAAAGTGTAAAATAAGTTATGTATATGAACTATTAATGATAGTGTATCAAAATTAAAGCTTATAAAATTTAAATTTTATATATAGAAAGCTTTTGTATTAATAATAAGATAAATCCAATTATATAAATTTGAAGAATAATATTTCGATGAAAACGATAAAAAATGACAAAATTAAGATGTTCGTAAGAATAATATTCGATGAAAATAATAAAAAATGACAAAATTAAGATGATCGTGACAAAAAGAGTCACGTGATACATTGGGAAAAAATAAATTAAGAGAAAGATTCTCACTCATAAAAATTAATATTTAATTTAATATATATCAGTATGGTAACTTGTATGTATGATGCATAAGTCAGTTATTATATTTTAAAATTATAAAATTATTGTTTTAAGTTACGTTTATTACATATTAAGGATTATAAACCAAATTTTTATTAACAATGACAAATAATTAATCTAATTTAAAATTAAAAAATACTTAACTAAACAAAAATATGATTTAAGTTACTTAAGCAAAAATATTAACAACATTTAGATTTCATGAAATTTATTAGTCCTAAACATAAAGACTAATATATAAAGATTAAATTTAAATAATAAATTGTTGATGACGACAATGATGATTGGTTTATGCGGATTTTGATTTCTTTTATATATTTTTATTCATTTAATTTCAATTTTAATCGGTAGATTTTTTTATTTATCATAATTTCCTTTCATTTCTTATTGCAACTTTTTAATATTTATTTATTTATTTTACTTATCATAATTTTCTCTCATTTTTTTTACCCTTAAAACCATTTGTTCCTTTAACTATTAGTCATCCTTCAGTTTAAATTTAAATCAATTTAAATTGATGATAATGATGATGATAATTTATTTCTCTTGCTTTTAGTTTAACTAATTTTTATAATAATTCTTTTGTCATGATTGGTTTAAAATTTTCAAATTTTTTTATTTTTAAATTTTTTATTATAATAATCCTTTTCTTACCACAATCCATTGTTATAATCGTTCCTTCATTTTCAATTTTTTTATTAATTGTTTTTAGTTTCATTTAAAATTAATTGAGAGTGATTTTAATTTTGTTAAAAGATTTACCATGCTTTCATTTTATTATTACTATGTTTAACATTTGGCATGTATGGATCACCTCCTTGTTTGCATTTTATTTTTGCTCCACTTAGGTTTTCTCTCTTTGTATCACCATGTTAGTAACTAAATGATAATATAATTTTTTCTCTATTTTCATCAACGGTGAATCTCTATAATAATGCCTCAATAGATAAAAAAAGAATATGTATTAGCCTTGATTATTATAATTAATTCAAAATATATTATTATCTTAATTTAAAACGATATCAATTATCTTTTATTAAATCATATATATGTTTTTATCATAATTTAAAATATTATTTTAACTATATAAAAACAAAGACTAGTAATTAGAGCATGAAGTCAATTTGGGTTCTTACCTTTTTTTTTTTAAACAAAAAGATTAAAATAACCCAAATTAACTTGCTATAACTATATAAGCAATATTGTTTAGTGAGCGGAAAGGAGTGAGTGGATTAAGTTATTGGTTCTTAATTTGGACTTTCCTATTCCTACAAGCGATATGGATTATTCAGTCTTCTCAATGATGCAGACAGATATCAAGCCAAATAAAGCATATATACTTAATGAAAGTACTAAAATAAGAAGGTATGTATATTGAATGAAGAAAAATACAAATCTATCAATTATTGTGCTGTAGCGTTTGAAGATAGTAATTAATAACGATTATGGTGACATCTGCAAACACTTTTGTCCAGGAGAACTTGTTATAATTAATAACAGCGAAAGTACACGTTCCATGCTAATTTCTAATGTAACTTATCGAATTTGAAGAGAATAGAAAATAATACAATTTAATTAATTATAGTGATAAAAATTATTTTGATATTCAGATTAATATTTACCTACTGGATGTACGTTTGAAACACGACGACAATCAATCGACAGCAACTATGCCATATGCAGAATTGCAGTTTAATTGTCTTATTGTTCCCATGAGTCTTCAGTCCTTGAAATGAAGCAGAGACGCGAAGATACGCCTTAATCGAAGTATGTAACGTTGTTAGCGTTTACTAATTTCTTAACAACATATAGGAGTTTTTAAGATCTTTTGAAAGTTAAGTGTTACTTGTACTTCTTAGGGCACCTCCAATGCTAGGAGTTTATATGGATTTCTTACTGAATTTTGGTGGGTCCTCTTTTAAGATACAGTTTCTTATATAAGAAACTCAACTTAAATTTAAGCACTTCAGGAGAGAGAAAAAAGTAAAAAAGGATGCCAAGTCAGCTAAGAAACTCTCCTAAGATACTGCATTGGAGATGGCCTTAGCTACCCAAAAAATTGAGAATAACACGTTGTGATGTGTTAATATTATAAATGAGAGTGAATGGAAGTGACACAGCGAAAACACACATATTATAAAGCTTGTGTATTCACATTTCTATTGCATATATATTAAAAACATTTTTTCTTGTTTTGGACTCACCTTGAATAAGACTAATCAATTTTATCATGTACCACCAAATAAGCATTTTATAACTGTGTGAATATATTAAAATATGTAAAAATGATGAAAATATTTCTAACTAGGGAGAAGTAGAATTGAGTATTGATTTTGATGTTTTTTTTTTCATTATTGATTTTAACATTTTCTTTTAAATGTAATTAGTACGATACACGGGCAAATTATAAACAGTGAATAAAAATTAAATATTATTTCAAGAAGATTTAAATTTAAACTTATTTAAAAATCACGATATACAAATTAATATATCATGCAAATAAAAATTTGTTTTAGCGTGTAATGATTAAGGATAAACATATTTAAAAGTTAAGAAAAAGTAAATTATTTTAAGAATATGATATAAATAAGTTAAAAAAAAAGTATTAATTTAAAATTGATTGGTTTTGTTTCTTATTTAATAAGGCATATATATAATTTTATAGTAATTATTTTGAATAGAATTGAACTATTAATAAAAAAAAAAGATTAGAAATGTTTTGTTTTGTACAGAACTCCACGTGTCATGTAAAAGGGTTTATGGGCACGCAGAGACAGGGGATAACATAACGCGAAGAGTGAAGAAGATTGAAGAGGGAGTGATTGGAATCGTGAAGGATGAGGGGTACCAGTGTTTTGCGATTGGCAAGACGAGCGCGTGTTCCATTTCAATTCCAACGACAAACGCACAGTAACAGTGTGGTGTTCATCCCTCGCTACATCAGCGCAACGCGGTCGTTTCACTTTCAGCGCAATGCAGCAGCGTTTGGATTCTCCAGCGGGCATGGGCAACGCAGGAGCATGTTCATCCAAACGCAGCCCACGCCAAATCCCTCGTCTCTCATGTTTTGTCCCGGAAAGCCCGTCATGGAAGTTGGAAGTTCCGACTTCCCAAACCCTCGTTCCGCTATCAATTCTCCCCTCGCTAAATCGCTCTTCGCAATTGACGGTCTCTTTCTTTTCTTTTCTTTTCTTTTCTTTTCTTTAGGGATTCTGTCTGATTCCTCTCTGCTTCTTGTTGTTGTGTAGGCGTTACTCGCGTTTTCTTTGGATCCGATTTCGTTACCGTTACCAAATCCGAAGAGTCTGCCTGGGAATTCCTCAAGCCCGAAATCTTTGCCGCCGTTGTGGATTTCTACTCCTCCGGTCAGCCTCTCTTTTTAGATTCTCAAGCTGCCGCCGCCATGGATACAGCTATTCACCAAGTAAGCATTTCCTCTCAATTCCTAAGGATTAAAACTTATATTGTTAGATATATCAGAATTCACTTTTTTAATATAGCTTTACACCATAGGTTACTAAACTGAAAATTTAAACCAAACTATCTAAGCATCTAAGTTCTGTTTAATTTGTAATTGGAGCTTTGTTTGAGCTATGCAGCGCTCACTAATAAGTCTTAGAATTTTGGGTTAGCCTTAATTGAATTCCAAAAGCTAATTCTTGAGGTAAGGGTTGCATTTCACTTATATACACTATTTTTACCATATCACTAATCAATTTGACATTTCTAACACCCCCCTCACACCAAGGACTTGGACATGTCCAGCATACGGGTGTTCCAAATTTTGATATCATCTTAAAATTTTGGATTTGGGCTTAACTCAACTCCAAAAGTTAACTCTTGAGATGATGATTGCCCCTCACTTATATATACTATTTTGGCCATATCACTAACAAAAATCATAGTTAATCCTATTATTTGCAAAATGGTCCAAGTGCCCTGGATTTATCTGTCTTATTCATGGAGTACATAGGAAGTTTGAGAAGGCCAAAACTAAATGGTACGTATATATGTTTCCATACAGGATGATTCTGAAACAGTTGCCATGATCAAGGAATTGTTAGAGACTCGAATTCGACCGGCAGTGCAGGATGATGGTGGGGACATTGAATATAGAGGTTTTGACCTGTAAGTTCCCTTCAAATTTTTGTTATTTTGGTTTTGAAACACTTTTATGAAAAGCTTGAGAAAGAGCATGGATATATTATAGATTGACTTTTATAGAACCGGAAAAGAAAAGTAGGTAAATAGATGGGAAAATATTAACTTCATTGCAAAGTCTTAAGAAAAGTGGTAGTACAGAAACATATATCTCAAACTCCAAAGAAATTCTGGAGTTGTTGTCGTGGCTTTCCCTCCCAATCCCTACTCCGAATCTAAAACATCCATTCTATTATTTCCCTCATATTCTTTGTATACACTGTCAACTGTTCTAACTAACCTACTGTCAGTCCAACTGAATTGTCAACAGAGCTGTTATTGATTCTGTTGTGACTAATTGTTAATATTTGGATCAATTATCTTACTGGTATTTTTGCTGACTTGTATTTTTATGTTGTGGTTTTCTCCAGAGATACTGGAATAGTAAAACTTAGAATGCAAGGGGCATGCAGTGGCTGCCCAAGTTCATCGGTGACTCTGAAATCAGGCATTGAAAATATGCTGATGCATTATGTTCCTGAGGTAACAAGTTTTGGAATATCTTTTAATGATGAGCGTGATGCATTTATTATTTTCCTTATAATCTTGAACATTATCTTCCGTTAGCATTGAAATGATTTGCATGTTCTAAAGTTAATTGAGTCTATATTACAGTGGTAAAGTTAGGGAACCAATTAAATTAACTTGTAAAATATGCTAATTGTATTTTATACCTTTTAATTAGATAGAGGGTTCCTGGAAATAGCCTCTCCTGCTTGTGGTACCATCCCTTGACCCTACTTTACCAGGTCACCTCTTTTTAGAGGGCAAGCCGTATAGTGCAATGGTAAGATTGCTGCATTGTGACCTATCTACTTGTGGGGGTATGGCTTGCATACATCTAACTTCCTTGGATCCCATCAGCTAGGGCATTGTACAATGGTTCACCGTACACTATGTGACTACATCTAAGCTGTGGAATATGGGTTACACATACCTATTACAGAGATCATGCCTAATCCAAAATTTCACCAATGATGTGTCATTGGGTCAAGTGTATTATCTTTTTGAGTTCAATAGATAATTATTGTTGGTGTAAAAGTTTTTATATTATAAACTAATAAAAAATCATTGTTGATATCATATGACTTTTAATGTAATTATTGTAAAAGTCAATAAACTTACTCCTATACATAACTGTTAAGAAAATTTTATACTGTGAGTGCATATATTATTTATTCTATCTTTTTACCTTGTATTGTCTAATATATAGAAAAATATATTAATCATTGAATGTTTAATTGTTTGTTCAAGCAGCACTAATAAAATGAATTCCGATTTATAGATATAATTCATTTATACTATAATTACTTAAACATTATTTAATGCTGCTTGCCTCATTTACAGGTCAAAGGTGTGGAACAAGAATTGGATGCTGAGGATGATGGAGCAGCATTAAGTGGACAAATGAAATAGTTGAACTTTTTGTGTTTTTGCTCAAAATTGCTGCCTGCATTTAGTCTCCTCATGCATGCATTTTCACACTCAACAGAGACTTCGAAGTACAGCAGCAGTACATGATGGAAACAAAAAGGTGTGAGTGTACACAAAAAATATATTGAATAAGTCGTTAGTTGGATACATTGTAGTATGGCATGAAATCATCGTTCCAAGCAAGTTGGATCTTGCTAACATAGGATGAAAGTAATTTATGACACGATGCCATTACAGAGAGAGGGTGTACTGTACCTTATTCTTTTCGGTCTGCTTAGCTATGATTCTTGTTTTTTCCTTTGTAGTTAGGTTGTACAAGAGTAAAAGGCATTGTTTGCCTGTTGCCTTACACAACTTTATTGATTCATAACATAAACTAAGCTCATTACACCAATACGATGTTACGTCTAAGCCTATACTTGATCTAAGCTGATATTCCTTGTCAAATTAGGTCATGTATGACAATTCTTGCCATTTCTAGTTTGGCTCCTGCTTCCTACATCAGCCTTTTTTCCAATACACCCAGCATGAATAGTGAAATTTCAATTTTGCCCTATACGTAATCTGTAAAGGTTCTTATAGATTGACAATCTGCATTCGTAATTTGTAAAGCCTCTTATGGATTCGTAATCCGTAAAGCCTCTTACGGATTCACAATTCGTAAGGTGAATCCCTACGAATTAAATTTTTTTAAAATGGTTTTCAAAATAATGGCCCAAGTAGGTGTCGAACTTGTGAGCTTCCGGTTATAAGCATAGTACTCTAACCAATTGAGCTACTAGACCATTTATATCATTCATGCTTTATGGATTACCTCGAACAGATGTGGCTCTGCAGGAGGTAAGGTCTCAGTATTACTTCCTTCGTTGGCCATCTCGCAAAAGTATGACCTTTCGGTTATAGCACAATACTGATATAAATGGTCTAGTAACTTAGTTGGTTAGAGGACTGTACTTGTAACCAGAAGGTCACAAGTTTGACACCTACTTGGACCATTATTTTGAAAACCATTTTAAAAAAAATTAATTCGTACGGATTCACCTTACGAATTACAAATTACGAATCCGTAAGATAGGTCACAAGTTCGACACCTACTTGGGCCATTATTTTGAAAACCATTTTAAAAAAATTTAATTCGTATGGATTCATCTTACGAATTACAAATTACGAATCTGTAAGATTCATACGGATTGTGTGAATCCATAAGAGGCTTTATGGATTATGAAGTTTTTACAGATTCGTAATTCGTATAAGTTTTTATGGATTTACAATTTGTAAGAATATTTATGAATTACAAATTATTTCACTTTTACAAATTTTATTTTATACATTAATTTTTAATTCAAAGAATTTAATATTTTAATAATACATACGATGTAAGTAAATCTTAATTTTTCAGAAGAAATATTTATTGTATTATACTAAAGAAATTAGTAATGCATAAATAAATAACTATTACAGTATCCCGAAATAAAAACTGATACATAATAATAAATTAAAAGTAAACTTAATTTTTATTTGAATCAATAGAGTTTATTATTGTTACACATTATATTTTTAACTTATATATATATTATCTTTTTAAATATTTGAAAAAGTATAATTAGCAAGACTTAAAATAAATTAAAAAAAATCTAATTAGCATAAGCTAAAACTCTTAAATCTACACTTCTTTTAATCATGTTCAAATTTAAAATACCATTCATTGATTTTAAAGTCGTGACTGCCAATGCACCACATCAAGGTTTATATAGATTGACTGGCCAAAGCGTTCTATTAAGATAATTAATTAACTAACGTAAAAAAAAAGATGGTTAATTAACATTTTAACACATAATAATGTATTTTCCTGTATAAAAAAAACTCATAATAATATTTGGCAAAATCCGCAAAGATTATCAATCGATCTTGCTGCACCGCCATCGGAGGGCCCCACCTCTGCACACTCCCTCCCTCCTTCCTCTATTCTATTTCTTCCAACCTTTTTCCTCACAACACAACCCAAACATCTCTCTCTCTCTCTGTTCCGGCGTTTTCGCCCGTAACCCCTTGTTACGTTTTACTAGAAAGTCCTCCCTTTCTTACCTTTTCTATCTATTTTTTTTCTCCATCTTAATATTATTTGCTACTTGTTTTTCTTTTTTTGCTTTTCGTTTATTTTTGTTCTTCTCCCCAATTTGGTTTTTCTGCTTCCTCCGATTCCTAACTGCTGACCTGAATCTCCGCCAATGAACTTTTCCCCATTCGGAACTTTCTGAGATTTTCCGAGGTTTGCTCTGTTATGAGTTGTTTTTATCAACTTATTTTAGGGTTTTTGTTGGATTGAATTATGTGATTTTGTTCTTGTTGTTCAATCAGGGTTTTTGCGAGATGGCCAACGAAGGAAGTAATACTGAGACCTTACCTCCTGCGGAGCCACATCTGTTCGAGGTAATCCATGAAGCATGAATGATTCTCTGACTTAATTAAGTAGTATAAATGCTTAAATTCATGGTGAAGTTTTTGAATCTAGCAGTATTATTTATTGTAATATGAGCTTCAAAATGTGTTGTACTGATTATTGTTAATCATTCAATCTGCATCTTTTAAAACTGTGATCCGTTTGTTACTGAGAGCCTGCTACAATCATTGTTTTGATATTTTTAATGGTTCATAACTCTAAGCATTTTCTTGAGAGTTTTTTGAGCTTGTTCTATGAAACACTTATCTTTTAGGGGGAAATAAGTATACTAAATGGCGAATTCTCTTATGATAGACTGTAGGTGTAAGTGGATACCTAATTATTTCTATTGTTTCTACACCTGAATTTTTCTGTTTTGGATATTTTTTCCTGAATGCTTTTGGCTTTCTCATCCCTGTATCACTCGATGAACACATGGTTCAATTGTGTATACTTTGATCATGTAAAGCATAACTCACAATCCCTTTATTTTGTAGAATCGACATGTGGATGCTAGCCAACATCATCCAACTTCCTATGCTCCCACTACAACTGGGTCTGAAGCTGTACCATGGACTGTTCATAGCTCTACAGGAAATGGAATTTATTCTAATCCAACCTACCAGTATGATCAGCATCCACAGCCACCTGGAAGAAGCATTCAAGATGGTCAAAATGTATCATCAGTTGCTGGTAATTCATCAAATTTGGGAACAGCTAATGTAACCCAAGATTACAATGCATACGCATCATACCCAAGTTCTTCTAATCCATATGGTTATGGCAGCATGGGATACTCGAGCTACTATAACAACTATCAGCAGCAACAACCTAATCATACCTATTCACAGCCTGTAGGAGCATATCAAAACACAGGTGCTCCTTATCAGCCTATTTCCTCCTTTCAGAATACTGGGTCTTATGCTGGATCCGCAAGTTATTCAAGCACTTATTACAATCCTGCTGATTATCAGACTACCGGAGGTTACCAAAACAGCAGCGGATACGGAAATCAAGCAACTATATGGAACACTGGCAGTTATTCTTCTCATCCATATACTAACTACACCCCAGATTCGGGTGATTCTTATAGTTCTGGTGCTGCCACTACTTCAGTGCAGTATCAGCAACAATACAAACAGTGGGCAGACTACTACAACCAAACAGAAGTCAGCTGTGCACCAGGGACGGAGAACTTATCTGTCACAAGTTCATCTGCTTTGGGTTGTCCTATTCCCGCAGTTACTAGTGGTTATGCGACTCCAAATAGCCAGCCTCCACAATCATATCCACCATTTTGGAGGCAAGAGTCTAGCTCTTCTTCCATACCTTCTTTTCAGGTTTGAAGATTACTTTCTGACAAAAAGTGTCGAAAACTGAATACTACTTAGAATATTTGACTTGACAAAACAGATAAATTTTTATTTCTGCATGTCAAGTTACTTTGGTTATGGTTTTTGTTGATTCCAATTCTATTCAAATTTTTGGATGTTGGTTATAATCTTGTTTGGCTTCAGTTTTATAAGATTGTTGCATTTGGTTGGTTAGTTTTTTTTTTCGGTAGTCTGGCTTAGTTAACTTACTAATTTCATGTTTTTTATATGGTCAGCCTGCCGCAGTAAATAGTGATCATGATGGTTACTGGAAACATGGGGCCCAAAGTTCTCAGATACAACAAACTAATCCTATTCAACCAAACTATCAAAGTCCTTTGGATTTAAAATCTTCTTATGATAAATTTCAGGATCAACAGAAGACTGTATCTTCTCAAGGAACCAATTTGTACCTTCCTCCACCGCCCCCACTACCTCTCCCCTCTCAACAGGTGAATATGGCACCTGTACAAAGTGTTCCATCTCCGGATGCAAAACGGGTAAGCAAACTTCAAATTCCTACAAATCCTCGAATTGCTTCAAATTTGACATTTGGACAGCCCAAAGCCGAAAAAGATGTCTCTACAACCAGTTCAGCACCAAAACCTGTATATATTGCTGTTTCGTTACCGAAGCCAAGTGACAAAGTATCATCTCATGATGCTGCTAATTCTATACTCAAGGTGAGACTCAAACAATAATATTCAATGAATTTTGACGTTATATAATGCATGCTAACTTATTATCATCCTGGCAATTTATTTATTTATTCAATTTCATTTTTCACTTTAAAAGGAAAAGAAGGATTTAGAAAACATATCATCTTACTGTAAGTTGACAGAAATTAATTGTTTGGAAATACTGAAGTTTGGGAAGATTTTTTGATAAAGAAATAATTAAGTCGAAGAGAACACATTTACAAAGGATTAGGAGGATAAGGTTAGTCATTAACAGAAAAGGGGAACACATAACAGAGAACAATTAAATACATCAACAAAGAAAAGCTACCCAATCCCTTAAATTATCCAAGGTTAAACCCCCTTGGAAAGACCAATTTTTATGTCAACATGGAGTATGCATGCTAACTACTGTCTTGTTTATCATATTAGTCTCTTCTAAAGTGATAAATAACATTGTTTTGTGACTTAAATGAATATCATGATTTGGAGCTAAGAACCTAATTTTAAATTAACAGTATTGGTTTTCCAGGAATTCGTTAAATGCATGTTGCTTTATAGTGCAAGTTGGTATGCAACCAAATGATGACTACTTTATGTATTAACTCTTTGTAATTACTGAACTATTCTTGCTCACAGCCTGGTATGTTTCCCAAGTCTTTACGTGGCTATGTTGAAAGAGCTTTGACACGTTGTAAAGATGATAAGCAAATGGCCGCATGTCAGGCTGTCATGAAGGAGGTGAGTTTTTTAGTTTTATATTGGAAGAAGGAAATATATTGATACATTATTCCTTTCAGGTAATCACCAGTTCTAAACATTCTGCTGTCTATGCATTGGCTTGATTTGCTTGCCCCTCCCTTATAGTTTTGCAGTTTTCGCATTATGGCAAAATGATACAGTTGAAGCACACATATGATGCTTTTGAAACCCAAGATGATTTATGTGTGTATATAACCCTATTTTGATCAAACATAACAGGGTCTATAGTCTTGGCCTTAGTTATGCTGAGCAGAAAGTATATGATTCTGTAATTTTGTATAATTGCCTATATTTTGTTAAATTTACGCTAGAAACATTGAGAAAAAAGTTGACATTTGTTTATAGAGCTAGTGGCAAGTGATAGATGACATGTAAACAAATAGAAGCTGATAAAAAAAAAAAAATAAACAAATAGAAAAAGACACACCCATACCCACGTTCATAATTATCAAGTTTTTTAATAGAATAAACAATATATGCATTTCTAATGTATATCAATTGTATCAAAATCTAACTCTTCAATAAACGCATGTTGCCAAATCTTTATGTCTGTACCATGTCTTGTTAATTTTCCCTTTTAAAGCACAAAAATTCCATGTGCACCCAAAAGACAACAGGAGAAATGTTGAGGGAGCTGTTGAATTTTATTATCATCTTGCCCTCCTCCATTATCTTTCTTCTCTATGTACATTTTTGTTCCTTAGCGATAAAGGATGGTAACATCGAAGCCAACAAATGTATTGCTTGGAACTATAAGTTTTAACTTGCAATATGGAAATTGTGAAGCTTGAAACAGAACCTGTAGTTGTTAAAATGGTTCTCTGAAACTCTGCTACCACTTCCTTGGTGGGTATCGTAATTCTGCTTTATATGCAAATTGTGAATATTAAGATTACCCACTGGAACCCAGTTTGAATTCTCAGTGCTCCATTAATCAGATGTATTAATTAGTGTTTTGGCGAAGTGTGCAAGAACAACAACAATAAAGTCTTATCTGTGATGTAAGCTACATGAATCACATGTTGCCATTCAGCTTGGTTGAATACCAGAGCTTTAGGCATATTATTTACCATGAGATCTCCCTTGATGACTTCTTCCAAAGTCCTTGGTCTCCTCCTCCAAAGTGTGCAAGAACATTACCGAAAATTATTACAGTTTTTAGCAGCAAATGGACACAATTTTTCTGAAAATATATAAGCTGAAAATTGGACTATCTTTTTACTAGTTTTCACTTGGGGCAATTGAATTTGGAGAAGAATCTTTGACATATTTTTCAGTCTCCATGCTCATAATTCTGGTCATCTGCCAGCTAAGTACTAGGCCACAAGATAATGCACTGTCCTATTAGATCCATTTGGATTGCATTGCTGTGGACAAAAAAATATTTAATTTTTTGCACTGACTACTTGTCCTTCTTATTGATCTTTATTGGCATCAGTCATATAAGTTGTTTTCTAGATTTTGTTTGTCAGTTTGGTTCAATAATCTTATCAGATTCCTTAACCTTCTTTGCAGATGATCACTAAGGCAACGGCTGATGGTACTCTCAACACACAAAATTGGGATATGGAACCACTTTTTCCAATGCCAGATGCAGATGTGATCAATAAAGAGTATGTTGCTCCTGTTTTCCTCTCGTTTTTGTATGTTGACATTTCATTCTTGTATCTGTATAAACTTCAGGTGTTTCTGGTTTTTGCTAATTTTCAAGGTTTGATCAATTTCTATTTGTTCTTCCAGTTTTCTTAACTGGAAAGGGATGGAAGTAGCTTATTTCTTTTTGTGTTGGGAGGGCCAAAAACTGTTGGGCCAAAAAAATGTAAAATGACATAAAATAGAAATATACAATAAGAACCCATATGTTTTAAATGTTATTAGAAGCTCATCTGGATTTCTGTTGCACTAAATTTGACATTTTAGAAACTGCTAATCTTGTCCCTAGATTATAATTGTTGAGATCCCACATAGATTAGGGATATGACCAAAGTAGAGATTATAAAGTTTGGACAATCCCCACCTTATGAACTAGCTGTAGTAAAGCTTGAGCCAAAGTCAAGATGGTGGATCTATTGTAGGTCTGATATTTGGGGCTACCCTGGAGTCTAAATATCTACCTGGCCTTGTGGCTTTCCTAGTCAATGCACCTTTTCCCATGCCTTGGCCAGTGTAATGTAAAATAAAATCAGTTCTACATTCTCCTCGCTCCTGAGGTCCAATCCTTGACATGAGGGGTGTTTGTTGAGATTCCACATCAACATATAGATATGGTCAAAATAGAGCTCCAAAAAGGTTGGATAATTCTCACCTCATAGCAAAATTTTGGACTTAAGTTTATGCCCTGCCCAAATTCATGAGTTTATATTTAGAATCTTTAATGCTGTAAAACACTTGTGCATAAAAATGGGGAAGTATCTGTATAGAGTCTATCTGATACTGATACCAATGCACATACTTAAATGCTTATCCTTAGAGCTTCTATTAAGTTTCTACTTTTTACATCTTTTAAAGATTTTGTTTTGTTAATGTTTAAGGGCACACGTTAAGAAATAAAAACTATTGAATGAAAAAGGAGAAGCATCTAATGTCTTGGAAATTCTGATATCATTGATCTGTTTCCTCTTTAAATAATTAGGACAATTTAATGAAAAGTGATGCATGCCATCTTTTATCCATTAACCTGTGCCGAAGGTTTTAAATTGTGGCCGTGGTTGCGGTCACATTAAGGTTTTCGCAATTGCAGATATTGTGGATTCTGCAATGTGGATTGTGGTTGTTACATCGTGAATTGCCCACAACTTACCACAAAACTATATTAAATTTTCTACATTATATAGTACATAATAAACTATTTTTTCTTACGACATATCTAAGATTAAAAACTATTAAAATATGGCTTAGTATTAGTCATGATAAGTACAACCATAGAATAAATAAACTAAACTTTTAAAAAGTATCATTTTTTCCTTATTAACGGTCAACCAATTATTTTTTCCCGTTTTGTTTCACCAACCCCCTCCCCCCCCAAGCCACATATCTCGTATTTAAAAAGCCACACCTTTCTCAACAGACACATTCAGATTATCCTAAATTCCCACCGTCTCCTCCCTGTAATTCTCACACTCACAACCCCTCTATACCTACACAACCATACCCCAGTCACACAAAATCAAACTCCCCCACCCCTACAAGACTGATGAAAACATAACCATCAAATTTCCTTGCCAACAGTAACAAGGCTGCATTCAGAGGAATCAGTCAATTGCAGTCACACATGGGTTGCAAATTACTCAAGTGACTGAATAGAGATTGTGAAGCTCAAACAGTAGTGGCGTGGTGGGTGAATGGTGATTGGTGAAACTCTACATTGTTTGTATTCTGCCTTTGAGACTTTTTTTTTGGGGGGGGGGGGGGGGGGGGGCGGGGTTTGTGGGGAAGAAATCTCTGTAGCAGCCGAGAAATGCCATTTTTTGTTCACACTGAGCTATCGTTTCGTTGTGCACCAAAAGTGTTTTATGGATTATGACTGTTTATGAATTGAAATCATAAGGTTTAATTGCAGTTTGGTTCCTCGAGTTTCAATTGTCCTAATTGGGTTTATTCCTCAGGTTTCACAAATGTGCGATTTTAGTCCCCGAGGTATTGTAATTTTGTGATTTTTGTCCCTAAAAAATTAGTTCCAATCACACAGCTATGAAATTTAAGGGACTAAAATCACACAATTGGGATAATTGAAACTTGGAGGGACTAAAGTCGCACAATTAAAATACTTGAGGGATAAAAAATGCAATTAAGCCAAATTATGAACTTGTTATAACCTGATGTAAGGCTTCATATTAAGAAACAGCAGAGAACCAGTAATGAACATCAGTTATTTCAGAATACATGTGGAATTTGTGTTTTACACAGTATGCTATTGCACATACCTAGTGATGGATTTATTTTCAAATCAATTTGTGCTAGTTTAACTCACCCTTATGATAGATACATATATGTTTGAGAATTTTCTGTATCATCATATTTTTATTATTTTCATACTTACATCATTTGCACCTGTGTTTCATTTGTAGCCGATCCCTTGAAACATTTAATTATCATTTTAATGATTGAATTTGTTTTATTAAGTGATGCAATATTAAATGATATTATTTGTTAGCATTTCATGCAGTAGTTCAATGTCATCAGCGAAGGATTCTTTATTGCCAAAGTATAAAAAAAGTCCTAGACGATCTAAAAGTAGGTGGGAGCCAATGCCAGAGGAGAAGCCAGTTGACAATCCAATGTTAATCAGTAATGATACTGTAAAATACAATAGTTGGCTACCTAATGAAAAGGACAGAAAGGTATTTATGTACTTAAAGTAATTTATGGATTTTTGAAGGTTCCAGCCGGTGTTATTCTTGTTGCTTTCTTGTCATAAACTCTGAATGGAGTGGAACTGCAGCAGTGCAGCTTAACAAGTTCACTTTTTTCCTGTTTTCCCACTATTTTTTCTTATTATTGGTTTTTCGTCATCTCATGCCATTTTTATCTTATGGGCTGTGTTTGAGGCTATGTGCCGATATGATCAGGGATCTTTACTATTATGATCTGGATAATAATTGCATTTTGTGATCCCATTTTGACCAAATTATCTGTGTTGCCATGTAGTGTCATTGGAATGTAGATGTGATAGGATTACTATTGTGATTAGGCAAAATGATCCTTTACTTTTCTATAGACAAGTTTGAGGCTCACATTCCATATATTTAGTTTGTTGATATTTTTTTCTGCATTTCAATATCCTTCAATTTTTGTGGTGACTTCTGTGAGTGAGCTTATATCATATGACTATTTTATTGATGTGTCATTTGCTTCTCTTATATCTCAGAACTATTTTGCTTGGTAGGTAGAGAAAGCTCTTCAAGAGTTCATTGTCTTATATTTTACCGAACTGTCTGCTTTACTATTTTGATGTTCTTCAATAAGATATGTCATAATTGACAGATAGCATAACTCATTCCATGTTGGGTCTGGAGTTTGGTACCCTTGTTTACAAACACACAAGCTCACATGGATTTATTTTTTTGTGTCTGTTGCCTTATTGTTTTTTGGAAGGACTTTATTATCTGTAAAGTATTCTCCCCTTTACAGAAGTGCCTTTCAAGTACAATCATGTTGAGAATGAGATGTGTGTCAGTGAGTTGCTAAGAATGAACGTTACATTTACCTAATTAAAAAGTGGTATGCAGGTGGCAGTGGAAAACAAAGAAAGCAAGGACGGGTTGAGGAATACTAAATTTTCTCCATTACTGCATAGATTATCTAGTAAGGCTCTTCAAAGGCCATTTAAGAAGCAGCGTGTTACAGATGCTTCTATTGCTTCTGAAAATGGTGATGCATCTAGTGATAGTGACAAGGAACAAAGTTTGACGGCATATTATTCCGCTGCAATGGCTTTTAGTGATACACCAGAGGAAAGGAAGAGACGTGAAAATCGTTCCAAGCGATTTGATTTAGGACAAGGGTATCGAACAGAAAATAATCACTCAAGGAAAAAACGCGCTGGGGCTGGAAGCTTTTACAATAGAAGGGCTAGTGCCTTGGTGCTGAGCAAAAGCTTTGAAGATGGTGCCAGCAAAGCTGTTGAGGATATTGACTGGGATGCTCTAACTGTGAAGGGTACTTGCCAGGAAATTGAAAAGCGTTACCTGCGCCTTACATCTGCACCTGATCCTGCCACTGTAATGTCTCCTCTCAGGAATTTAAATTGTGTGCTGCTACTTTTGTCTGCCTTCCTCTTCCCTCCACTCCTTGACTATGAACCTTATTAAAATTTTATGAACTTACAGGTAAGACCTGAAGAGGTTCTTGAAAAAGCACTATTGATGATTCTAAATTCCCAGAAGAATTACCTCTATAAATGCGACCAGTTAAAGTCTATTCGTCAAGACCTAACTGTTCAACGAATACGCAATCAATTAACAGTCAAGGTACTCATTTGTTTGATATATTCTGACGGATAGCATTCTATCATTGGTTCTGCTTATTCTTAATAGTTTTCAATTTAATAGTTCCTCACCTCCCCTACATCTCTTTTGCTATGCTACTAGTCAATTGTTCAGGGACCTAATTGAATTATAAATTTATATATCCATATTAAAGTAAAGAGCTATTATAGCGGAAGCACGTTGCTCCCAACTTCTATTTATTTATTCTAACGTGTCCTGCATATCAGAATTGGTTTCTGACAGAACATAATAACATCATTTGATCCATTTAGTTTATCTAATCCACTGGGAAGGGCTTTTGGGGTGGTAGTTTGTATAGTCATCAGAATTGGTTTCTGACAGAACATAATAACATTATTTGATTCATTTAGTTTATCTAATCTACTGGGAAGGGCTTTGGGGGTGGTAGTTTGTATAGTCTGTATATCCCTCTAATCCCATATATATTTTCCAACTTTTCTGCACTTGATAACTCTTGAAACAATGCTTCAGGTGTATGAAACACATGCCCGGTTGGCTCTGGAATTTGGGGACCTGTTTGAGTATAATCAGGTTTGTTCTGTATATTTTTTTGAAGAAAAGAGACTTTTATGTTTTAATTCATTTTAGTGTTCAATTACTTTTTTTTTACTCGTTTTTGCTTGTTATGCATCTGATTCATATTTTTTTTTCCTGAGATCAAGGATTAATATGCTTCATTAAAGGCAATCAATGCTATGAAGTAGTGAATTATAATTTTAATCAACGAGTAAACTTTGGTCCCATCTTTGCTTGTTTTGGAAATAGGAATGATTTATTATAGAAGTTGAGGATGTTATTAAACTTTTAATTGGAGTTTAGATATTGACGCTATTTGTGTGAATGCAGTGCCAATCTCAGTTACAAACTCTTTATGCCGAAGGCATTGAGGGGTCTGATATGGAATTTGCTGCTTACAACTTGCTTTGTGTCATAATGCATTCAAATAATAACAGAGATCTTGTATCATCAATGGCAAGGTTAGCCCCATACTTGCATGCTTACTTGATGCTTTTTTCAAAAAAATTGTTAGAACTTAATTATGTCATGTGATTCATCTATCTGAATTTCGTGATATTATTGTTAAAATCTTCATTGTTGAAAGTTACTAGATTGAATCATTTTGGAGTTATATTCCCAGAAACATGCTTTGATAATTATAGTATGTTTCACCTATCAGAATATTTTGCTAATATTTTTATAATCTGTACTGTTGGAATTTTCTAGTTTGGGTCCTTTGGACCTTTGGGGGTTCTGTTCCCTGAAAAATACGTTGATAATTTGGAATATGTTATTGAGAATTTAGAAAATGGTTTGGAGGGCAAAGGCTCAAATTGGTGGCTGTTTGGAACCTTTGGGTCCTTGGGTGGAAAATGATGAGCAAAATAGAGAATTGGATCAACATATATTAAGTCTTTCAATGGCTATACATAAATATATTTCCTTGAATTATTGCGATAATAGTATAATATTGTAGTCTCAATTATTTTGTCATGTTATCATATAATGTCACGAATTTGAATGTCTAGTGTTTGTCAATACCAGGTTATCTCACGAAGCAAAGAAGGATGAAGCTGTAAAACATGCCCTTGCCGTTCGTGCTGCTGTAACTTCAGGAAATTATATTGCATTCTTTAGACTGTACAAAACAGCTCCTAACTTAAACGCCTGCCTTATGGGTGAGTATTTTTAATTAACTGGTTTTTGTAGCTTGTTGGTAACACGTAACATATATGTCAAGGGGGATAAACTGAAATGAATTTTTTAATATCCACAGATCTTTATGCTGAAAAGATGCGTTATAAGGCTGTGAACTGCATGTGCCGGTCATATCGCCCAACTCTACCTGTTTCATACATTTCTCAGGTTCTTGGGTTTTCAACTGGCGTGGCCACAAATGGAGCAAGTGATGAGAGAGAGACAGAGGCATTGGAAGAGTGTTCAGAATGGTTGAAAGCACATGGGGCCAGCATAATTACTGATAACAACGGAGATTTGCTGCTAGATACAAAGGTGTGTTTGATCTCTATCCTTTGTATTCACTGTCCTGTAGGTGCAAATCTAGTCAAGAATTTTTGTTCTCAAGCATCGAGCATTTTGATTTGTTGAATCATCACTCATCTTGAGGAGCATTTACGATTGTGCTGCCTTGAATCACTGCATTTCCTTCTGCCATATTTTGAGAGTTGGTTTGGATTTGCTCTATGAATTGGTTAACCATTAGTTAACCCATACAAATCTAGAATTCCCTAGTTACTAGTCAAACTTTAACAAGTGTATTCTTAACCTGGTTAATGGGTTGTGGGGCGGTGATTTAATGAGAAATGTTTAATTTTGCAGGTTTCATCGTCTAATCTGTTTGTGCCAGAGCCAGAGGATGCTGTTGCCCACGGAGATACCAATCTTGCTGTTGATGACTTTTTAGCACGAGCACCTTTATAGCCAAGTTTATTGTTTTTGTTGCGCATAGTGAGATGTCATTCAGGAAAGTAGCAGAAAATATGCAGCAGCCTTCATGTGCTTATATTGCAAGCAAGCTAGAAAAAGGCTGTGATGGTGATTAGTAAACTGGAATATACAATATGGAAAGAAAAAAAAAAAAAAAAAAAAAAAGCCGCCTAACGTTCCAATGTAACGGGGCTTATAAACATTGGTTGGTTGCTTGCTTGCTAGCTAGCTTACACCATTCTTTCCTGGGGAAGGACAGGACTATAGATGTAATGTAATTTAGTTCTCAAGATAGTAATAAAAGCTCCTTAAATTTCTATTTCTTACACGTTTATCTCATTTTCGCATGGGAATGTCATATGTGCTTTAGACAATTTCAAATCTGATCTATTATATATATATATATATAAACATGTTCTTCAATGAGTTTATTTTAACTGTAGTTATTACTATTTATTTTAATTTTTAAGAAAAATGTCTCATGTTTAAAAAAGTAATGAAAATTTAAATTATAATTACCTATTATAAAAATATATTGTTTTATCATTTTACATTTAAAAATTATTTGATGAATAAACTTTACCCAACAGTTTTATTCATTTTATTGAAGCGAATGGCGTCATCAATGGCTTCAGTTCAGTGGACGAAAGATGTTCGACCTAGTCATGACCTACAAAAGACGCTCATGTTCTTTGTTATTTCATTTCAAAAATTGTTCGACCTAATCCCTTCAAATTTATTATATGCTTGATTTTCAATTTTGTTTAGTTTACTACTCCTAACGTGGTGAAGAGTATGTTTGAAAATACATTAGGCACCAATGCAATTAACAGTTACTTTAACGTGATTTTGCACTAAAAATGAATCCTAAATAAGAAACTATACACGCAAATTTTTTAAATTGTTATATCTAAATCTTTATTATTATAAAATTATGGATTAAAATAATTTAATCCTTCATTGCATAATTTTAAGAATTAAGAGTAACATTTGTGTTATTTCAACGACCAATTTAGTTTGCTATTTTAATGTTTCACTTCTACTCCATAAAGTAAAAAAATAAAATTATTTGTCACTCTCCAATGAGATATATATTGTCATACGTTTCACCTTCTCTGTTTCTTTGTATCGCGTTATTTGTCTCAAATTTAAAAGATGGTGTGAAAAAATTAAGTTGGAATATAGAACTAGAGATCCTACTCTTTTTGTCTCTTTTGATTAACGTTATTGTAGGACCCCAAGAGATGTAAGAAGGGGCAAATATTAGATTCATCAAATAATATTAAATGAAAACTTTAGTTTAAGCAGTTGAGGATTGACGACGACAAGTGTTTGAATGTATAACTAACCTCCTTTTTCATGTTCACACGTCAATAGCTTTTCGTTCTGGGAAGGAATCAAACGTTTTATTCCAATTCTAATCTTTCTCTATTTGGCTTCATATCCTTTTTTTTTTTAATGCCTATTCCCTGAAATTTTCACCCCAACATACATAAAAACAAAAATATTTACCATAAGGAAGTAAAAGATTACAATTGTTTAGCATGACAGAATGGCAACACTGCATGCAGTTGGCAAGAAAAGAACAAATAGAATGGCAGAAATTGAAACTCAGCAGTAACAAAACCCAAACTAAGAAGATGATCGATGATATGCATGTGATCAGCTTCTCTTGTTCTTGCTGCCCACCAACAATGACAAGTAGAATAGAAACCTAAAGAAGAATCCCCAAGCGATCGTGATGAAGAAGCAGTTCCACTTGGTCAAATCGCTGACCGCGTTTTGTTGCAATATATCGGCACCCGTGGTCAAACAAGTGGAGCTGGTGATCTTGATTCCCAGGGTGTTGCTCATGCTCGCCAGCAGCTTCAACTTGAGATCCTCCGCCAGCGACCGAAGCGGCGTGTCATCGAATATCTGGACACCCCTCACGAAGCACTTCAGAGGGTCATCGAACTCGTTCTGCAAAACAGCCTCGTATGGGTATTTCACCAACGACAGGTAATGGAACCATATCCAGTAACTGGGAATCCTATCCCTGTTAATGAAGAAGCCACTGAAGAGCAAGAAGTATGCCAGAATCGCCACCACGATAGTGTAACCCAGCATCACGTGAGGCACCACACCCGAAAGAAACGTCACGAACGAGTTCCCGGCCCAAAACGAAGCGAATATCATGAGAAAGTAAAACAAAAAGCCCGACATTCCACCATCCAGGCCCACGGCCCAAAAGGTGGCTGTCGCGAACGCCAGCGAGAGAAACGCCAAGGCGGGCAACGCAACGAGCGCATGGGAGACCAAATAGGACAACCTGCGATATGCGTTGTAAGCAGTTTCCCTCATGAAGATGTAGCGTTCTTGGAGAAACACGGGAAGCGCGTCAGCGGTGGTGTAAAAGGTTGTCGACATGGCGAAGGCGAAGAATCCCAGCCTCTCCTGCACTCCTTTGGGAGAGTTATCCAGTTGCCAGAACATGGTGGCTAGGATAAACCCCGTCACCATCACCGTACCCAATCTAATCCCAAACAACTCAGGCATCCTCCTCCAGTTTAAAAACGACCGCTTCGACAGCGTCGCCATCTCAACCCAAAACGGATTCGCAAAAGTTTGCACCGTCGACGACGGGTTTGGATTTGTGTTGCTAGCGCCGGATACCAGTTTCCCCCGCGAAATGCTGGCGCTTATTGCTTCCTTCAACGACAAGCCGTTTCTTTCCGCTTCCGTCGTTTCCTGCTTTTTCTTCATGCTCTGCCATGACTTGTTGAACTCCACCAAACTCTTCGTTCCGCCTGGGGAACCTTCGAGTTCGCGAATCAGGTCCAACGCGAACTCCGTTCTGTTTTCGGTTTCTGGTATCGGATGACCGAACTCCGAGAAGTATTGCGGTAGCTGAGACGGTGAACCGCTGTAAACGGTTTGTCCGCGTGATAAGAATATCATGCGGTCGAGAAGCCCTAGGATTCTGTAACTCGGTTGGTGAATGGACATGATCACGATGCTTCCGCTCTGCGCGATTCTCTGAAGCACCTTCACCACCATGTACGCGCTCGTGGAATCAAGTCCCGAGGTTGGCTCGTCCAGGAATAGAAGTATCGGGTCGTGGATTATGTCAGTTCCGATCGATACTCTCCTCCTCTCTCCGCCGGACACTCCGCGGTGGCCTTCGTCTCCGATGACGGTCTTCGCCGCGTTTCGGAGACCTAGCTGATCTATGAGTGCCTGCACGCGTGCGCTTTTCTTTGACTTGGACAGCGTTCGAGGAAGTCGGAACTCTGCAGCGAACATGAGAGTCTCTTCCACGGTGAGCATTGGGAAGAGAAGGTCGTCTTGCATCACGTACGCGGAAATCACCTTCAGAAGACGCGATTCCAAAGCTTCACCGTTCAGCGCCACCGTGCCTTTTAGGCTTCCCTTCGCGATTCTGTTCGCCAGCGCGTCGATTAGGGTTGACTTTCCCGAACCGCTGGCGCCGAGGACAGCCATGATCTCGCCGTCGCGCGCCTCGCCGGAGATGTCGTTCAGCAGCATCTTCGTCCGAGTGAACACGCTCTCACCGACAGCTGGGGCCTCCGCCACCGCACCGAGGCGGTTGCTACGGCGGGGGAAGATTGAGGAGAGGCTCATCTTGCGGCGACTCTTGACGCTGTAGGTGAGGTTGCTGAAGGAGAGGACGAACGGCAGCGAACGAGGCTCGATTCCGGAGGCGTCGGCGATGTCGAGGGCGTGGTGCACCGGGGTCTCGCTTCCGTCGCCGGAGGCTTCCTTCCGCGCGTCTCCGACGTGCTTGAGGAGTTGTCCGAGCGTGGGAATGTCTCCGGCGGCGGGCAGGCGCCTGAGGTCATCCAGTTCCATTAGGTCGAAATACGGCGATGGTGTAGCATTCTCCGCAACGATGCGAGATGACATTGTTTCTGGGAGCTTCAAAGTTGAGAAGCTAGCTAGTTAGTTAAGTTGGAAGGGTGTTTAATTTGCTAGCTGGTTATAATTTAAGTGTGGGTTGAGGTTGGTAATTAAGCTAGCGTTATGATATTTATTTATGGATTTGATGGAGGGTTGCAGAGGAGTGTGGTATTGAGGTTGGGTATTATGAGGTGCGAGAGAGGTGACCTACAACTCCTAAACGTATCTGTTTTATGTTATGAGGAATTCATGGGAGTTAGGTGGGACGTTCATCTACTGTCGCGTAAGCATTGGCCATACAAATACTATATATGCCCATGATCATCAACACTTAATTACTGTCCCTCTCCTTCCCGCTCCCTAAATGACTAACCTATTCCTTTCATACCACACTTTCTCCCGATGTGCCACTGTAAAAATTTCCACACTGAAGGCGAGTGGCATAACTTTGTTGAAAACGATTCATCCTATAAACACATACTTTTTGTTTTCACCCACTGTTTTTTTGCTCTCACCCTGGCTTAAAGCAAAGTAATTAGTGAAACAATTAAATTATATTTTTGCTTTGTCTGTGTGTCTAATCTTCCACCTTAAAACCTATATGAGTGCTATATGATTGATATTATACCTCAACCCCCTCCAAAACTAAAACATAAAGAAACCAATGTAAATTTCTATTTTTTACAAAAGAAATTCTAACTTTCTTTCGCTGGCCAAAGTCAAAGAAACATAAAGGGTTGAAAACGAGGTCAGCGGTGCCGGTGTGTAACCTTTTTGTGATTTTTACAAAATTTGTTTTCTTCCCTCCGTAGTCTTCGGTTCAAGGCTGCATATTGAAGATCTATCCACTAACTTTTACATATTTATCAACGTTTTTGTCAACGCAAGGAGAAGGGTTCTTCAACCTTGCGTGATTGATTGCATGCATAATTAGTTTTAAGTATCAATATATAATATAAATAATTTATATCTTATTATCCAATCATAAATAAATCGCATAATTAATTAATTTTATAATAATTATTTTATAAGTTATATTAATAATAATTTGTTTATATCTGATAATGGATAAAAATTAAGTTTTTTTTAGCAAATAATAATTAAATAGATTTTTAAACATCATATTACGTAAGTTTTATAAGAAGACGAATTAATCATGTTGTTCCTAAACTAGTAAGAACGTTAATATGATTTGTTAGTCACCATATCTTTGATTATATTATTTCTTGTATTTATTATGCTTTTATGAATGAAATAATATAAGATATTTTCTCTGAAACATAATATTATCATTATATTTGTTTTATATTACCATCTAAAAATGAAATGACATAAAAAATAATATAATTTTTTTATGTACAAATTGATTCCATCGGTCTTAATTAGACTGAAATTCATTTTGGGGCATACATGTCAAATATAAATTAATGAGGTTCACACTTAGAGCATTTATGTGTTAAAAGAATCCGTAAATACGTAAACAACTATGTATGATTGAATGGTTACGTTTATCTAAAACCTTTTTGCAAACCGTAGGTATTACTTTATTTGGAAATATAGGAAGGAAAGAAGAATTGGATTGTCTTGTTAGGCATATCGTGCATAGTATTTTAAAGGGTTCCTGTTGACAAGCATGGGCAATTAATTAAACTTCCATGGTAAGTTAATATATATAAAATACAAAGATGGTAAAAAATGAATAGAGAAATTAAAGCACACGTTGCCTTTATTATGTTGAATAGAGTTATTATACATAAAAAGCAGAAACATGGTAGTTAATGCAGATGGTCTACCTTCCTACATTTACCAACTTGGAAGCTAACTCTCACCAATACATAAAAGTAAAACTACTTCAATTCGTGTGTTGGCTGCTTAGTAAAGTAAATTAACCATTCAATCTTAATGTAGATTTGGATTTAACTCCATCTCAAAAACTAATTCTAAATTTAAAATAAAATTACAAATAACTAACAAAAAAAAATATAATTTATAAACAGAAAATTATTATTATTATTTTCCAATATTTTCTCCAATACTCAGAGTCAAAACAGAAATTGGGGGCATCAACGTTGTGCATGTGCACGCACGCTGCACGCCCCTTCATTCAACCATGACCTTATAGATGTTCCTTCAAATTATCTTACACTACTTCCAGAGAGACCTGTTTGTTTGGTCATCTAGTTAACCGTCACTGTCATGTATTTCGAATTTCCTACACAACTTTGTCATTAGGCACCGTCAATTAATAACTCAAGGTGTCAAATGCATCATTTTTCGTTCGATTTGGACTTCTTTTCTTTTTTTGGATATACATAATATAAAATGACCCTCGGGCCAGCCCAAAAAGTAAGTTATGGATGATCATTTGGATATAGTTAAATGTGAAGAAGAAAGTCGGAGAGTAGTGTAAAGCAAAGTGACAGTAATTAAGGAGCCCGATATATGCATGTTTGCAAGGATATTATATATTATTAGAACTTACTTCCAATAAGGTTTAAAAGTGTAAGAAAATGTGTTAGTTGGTTTTTAGTTGTTGGTCCACTTTCAACTGTGTTAAAAAAATTGTAGTACTTTTAGACTCATAATTATCTTCTATTCTAAGATTCTTTCAAATAACTCATTCTTTTTCTTTATCTTGTCTCTTCATTTAATTTATTAAGCTTTTTTTCTTTTTCTTTTTGGTTTACAGACAAGTATTATTTTTTCAGTCTTTCAATTATTTTATTACTTTATTTTTTATTTATTTTAAGTCTTATATATAAACTCTGTTACTGTATTAGAATTTACGTGTGGATTATGGCTATGAGTATAATAAATGAGTGAATGAGTAGATTGTGATCAATTTGAATGAATTTTTGTTTTTACCTTAAAAATATTATGATACTTAAAATTTGTGATTCTCTTTTATATATTTTTTATCTGCTTGTTATATACTGACTCTTACAAGTGGATAATTTTTTTCTTTAACAACTATAATAAAATTAAAAATTTTATCATGTTCAGATTTCACTTTTAAATACGATCCAAATAGTTGAAACTTGCAACATGCCTGACTTTGGAATTAGGTAATGCCCTCTTCTAATAAATTTTCCGGATCTAATTTTTTCCCTTTTTGTTTCCCAACAGATTTTGGAATCAGATTGTTTGCCAATGGGAGACAATGGAACTGATGGAAGGTCATGAAGACGATAATTGCCATGCAGTACGTCCAACGTCAAGGCCTTTTTTCCGAAAAAAGAATTTGGACCCAGTAGAGGCTACTGCTACCTACACTTCCATATTATTTTCAATATCCCACAAATTATCCTTCTTTTGTAAGTTCCTCTCTCATCCTCTTTTCTCCTAAACTTGAGCTACTTCCTTTTCACCCCTAACACTGCACCTCCCTTCAATGTTGCTTCTTTCATCACTCTCTCCCTCCGTCACTCTTGTTTTGTATGAAGTAGTTGTAGGCATCTAGTCTGTGTTTGCATCACTGTCACAAATCGGAAAACCAAAAATCCAGACTATATTTATTAAATTTTTAGACACTAACATTCAAATCTATAAATATGAAAACATCATCATCACCTTCTTTTGCCAGAGGCTTGGTTGCTACTCTGCAACTAATAAATTGTCGCTAATCGTTATATCTATGTTCATTGAGAACCCATATCAATATGAGAGCTACAAGTTAATTTTTGAGGATTAATTGAAAAACAAATACACGATTAAAAACTGATATTTTGAGGAAAATAATGGTTATTTGATTCTTAATTTACTATTAGTTTTTTTTAATATGTATGACTATTAGTTTTGAACAACAATAATATATGTAAAAATCTTTTCATAATTAACCCACAAAAATTGACACAGTGATATCAGATTCTCATGCATTCACTAACTCACTATTAAATAAGAACGACCATGAATTATCTCTAACTCATTCCATTTATTTAATCTAACTATATATTAGTTTAAATAACTGAATTCAAACTTTGTTCAATGACTAAAAATTGATTTTTAAAAAAATAATAATAATCTTTACTGTCAAACTTTTATTTAATAATGAAAAATCAAAATTTAAAAAGTTTAGAAACTAAATATTTAATTAAATCAATGATCAATATAAAGTGTTTAAATCTTAAAAATACAAATTCATTTTTCTTCAATATAAATTTATTTTGAATTATAATTAAGTTAATTACTATTCATAAAAACTTAATTTATAAATTGACTGATTTAAAAAAATTGAAAGTTATGGAAATATATTGATTGATTTGAATGAAATAATGTTTAGAGTAAAGTGTATATTGAACTAAAATTAACAAACACATTAATTTAAAAAATGTTATAAATACAAAAAATAATAGAATAGAATAGAATTACCAACACACAATTGGACAATATATAAAGGAAAAACATATTCTACTAATTGTTGTTTGGGCTCTCTTTTTACAGGACATATATGGACTGAATAATTCTTCTTGGTTGATAAACTCATGTTCTTAGTAAAAGTGTAACTGTCCACTCTCCTCGGTACTGATTTTCTAAATGGAATAACAAACAAATATTTTTCCTTCACCAGCCACGCCATTATCAGGTTTAGAAATGAAGCATCTGTCATCGTTCCGTGTTTTTCCCTTCTTTTCTCTCTCACTCGCAGAAAATTGTCGCAATTCCACAACACAACGCAATAAATTATTTTTCATTTTAGTTTGTTTTTTTTAACATTTTGCAGATTTATGTATCTTAAATTAGCAGATAGTATATTTGTTTGTTTGGAAGTTAAAAGCTAACCCAAATTACAATATAGTAGTAGAGAGAAGAGAGAGAGAGAGAGAGGAGGCATCTCGCAAACCCTGGAATGGACGATATAGACAAATCCGAAAAGAGAAGCAGAAATCATCACCCGGAACGCCATCGCGACTCCGATGAGCACCGCCACCATCGATCGGACAGGAATCACAAGCGCGACCACAAGTCCCGGGACACAGAAGGAAGCAAGGATTATCATGACAATAGAGAAGGAAGCAAGGACAGAGATAGGGCTTACGAAAGAGAATCTAGGTCCAAGGTGAAACGCGATGAGGAGAGGGAAGATTCACTGGAACCACCGCGACACTCCTCGCATTCTCACAAGCGGAAGGAGAGGGAGCACAGCGAGGACAGGGACTTCCTGGATAAGAAAATTAGGGTTTCCGACCACAAGAGGGAACGAAGGAAGTTTGGGGATAAAGTAAAAAGGGAAGAAGAAGATGATGATGATGATGATGTTAATGTTAGAGCCATTCACGAGGCCAAGGTCAAGGAGCAAGTCACCAATTCCAAAGACACTGCATCTCTCCAAAACGTCAGTAGTTTCTTTCCTCCTTTTTCCAACATTTCTTTATAGTTTTCGCAATGTTCTTAATAAATTGTAGGCTTCTTTGCTTTCAGTTACTGCTTACTGAACTATAATGGAATTGCTAGTTTACTCGATAATCCATATAGTAGCTATGTAATTTGATTGACTGTCTCTTAACCTTATTGATAGTTCCGTTTGTGCATAGAGATGTTTTGTTATCTGATGCGTCTTTAATTCCTTGTTAATTACTCCTGTCCCTGTTTTATCCTTGCTTTTTCAGGGTGCATTGGGAGCACCTGCCAGTGTGCCACCTGAGACATCTTTGGCTCCACCTTCTTCCATTCCTATCAAGGTATCTTCGAATTTTCCCACAAATGAAAATAAGGGTGTTAGTATTACCAGGTCTCATGAGGTTACTGGAAAATCTAGTACAGATGGGCCATCTTCAACTGCTGGAAAAACTGGAAGCTTCTCTATTGATGCCCTTGCTAAGGCTAAGAAAGCTTTACAAATGCAGAAAGAGTTGTCAGAAAAGCTCAAGAAAATTCCTCAGGTTTGTTCATGTTTCTCTTTAATAGCTGCCATACAATACTCATTTATTTTATTGCAGCCATGCTTGTTCCTCTGAATGCACTCATTGCATTGCTTTTTTTTATGCAGTTGAATAAGAGTTCTACCCAAACTTTGCAACGAAGCTCAAACTTGGGTTCAAAGACTGAATCTACAATGCCCTCTACCAATGCTGGAGTGGCATCAATAACTTCCAACTCAGATTCTATGGGCCATGTTGCAAATCCTCCAACTAGTGCTACTGGTACTGCAACTGTACCCAACTTTGAAGCTGTCAGGCGTGCTCAAGAGCTTGCTGCTAGGCTGGGATTTCGTCCAGATCCACAATTTGCTCCTCTAATTAATACATTTCCTGGTCAGAATCAGATGGTAACAGATGTTGCTATCCCACAGAAACCCACAAAGGCCCCTGTTCTTCGTCTGGATGCTCAGGGACGGGAAATAGATGAACATGGAAATGTTCTTAATGTGACTAAACCCAGCAACCTTAGCACATTAAAGGTGTTCTGTTTTCTTAATCGTTTTTAATAGTGTTTTTTTTTTTCTTTTTGGGTTTCGTGCCTTGACACTAGAATCTGTTTCTGAACGTTCCAGGTCAACATTAACAAACAGAAGAAAGATGCGTTTGAAATACTAAAACCTGTATTGGATGTCGATCCTGAATGTAATCCTCATTTTGATGCAATGATGGGTATCAACAAAACAAAACTCCTGCGACCCAAGAGAATGAATTTCCAGTTTGTGGAGGAAGGAAAATGGTCAAGAGATGCTGAAACAATAAAATTGAAGGTATCTTTATCTGTCCATCTATCCCCTTCTCCTAGTTCCACTCTCTAGTGACTTTCCCTTTTACTTAATTCTTTTCAATTGCCTTCTACGTGCTTTGACAGTTTTTTTATTAATAGAGATGTAGGAAATTAGTTGGCTTAGGCATATAAGCCAATTATACTTTTTGTAATCTCGCTTTTCTCAATCTAATACACGTTTTAGTAATAATACTTTTCTCTCCTTTTTCTCCTCTGAAACCATGTTTCCTAACAGGCTATCAAAGCGTTGGCATCCACTATGATTTTTTTTCCCATTGCTTCTTTCCATATTATATTTTCTTTTCTATTCATCATTTCCTTTCCCAAGAAAATCCAATCTGTTACTATACTCTTTTTCACTTGCACCCATTTCCTCCTTCTTCTGCTATTTAAAACTACTGTATGTGTTTTCCAATTTATGCTTCCCCAAAACAAAATCAAAACCCTAACCCTATGCCTTATTGATGCTACTCATCTCTTTGAGTGCTGGTTATACTTTCGTCGCTGCTTCTTTCTTCGATGACTCTTGTGCAGCACAGATGCTTTGTCGCCAAGAACAATGCCGTATTTGAGTTTTCCGGCTACCAATGGCCAGAAATTAAGAAACTAAACTGATACAAAGCCTTTCCATTTCATCCGCATCACAACCCACTGATTAGGTTCTTGGTTTGTCACTATCGCTTTGGGAAGTGATTTCCTAACTGTTGTTATTGGCTCATGCAGAGTAAATTTGGAGAAGCTCAAGCAAAAGAGCACAGGGCCAAACAAGCACAGTTGGCAAAGGCAAAGGCTGCTCCTGATATAAATCCAAACCTAATAGAAATAACAGAGAGAGTTGTAATAAAAGAAAAACCCAAGGACCAAATTCCAGAAATTGAATGGTGGTAAGTTTATGCCTACCACTACTGCTTTCTATTTATGTTTGTAAAATGGTATTGATTGTTTTTAAGGGTGTTATTTGAATGTCACATGTTTTAGCATTATAGATTTGGCAAATATGCTGTTGTATATGCCTGTTTAAGACTTCATGTAGTTATGACCTTGTGTTCTTTTGTTTCTGTTTCTAATGATAACTATAATTGTTAGAAGATAAAAAGTGACAAACTGGAATAAACCGGCCTGACAGTTTGAAAACAGACTGCTTGAGTACTGGTTGAATAGTAAGTGTGAAAACACCATTGATAGTTGGTAAATTGAACCTGACAATGAACATTTGACAGTATTTATTTGTGAATCTCAATCTAGTATTGCCTGGTTTGAACATGATCATATTTATTGAATTAATTATTTGAATGTATCAGGGACGTGCCTCTTCTGCATTCTGAAAATTATGGTGATACTGATAACGGAACCATAGGTGAAGATAAACTGAAAATGGAAAAGATCACTTTTTATGTGCAGCATCCTCGTCCAATTGAACCACCTGCTGAGCCTGCCCATCCACCACCTCAACCACTCAAGCTAACTAAGCAAGAACAGAAGAAACTCCGGACACAAAGACGTATAGCCAAGGAGAAAGAGCGACAGGAGATGATAAGACAAGGTGTCATAGAACCTCCAAAACCAAAGGTCAAGATTAGCAATTTAATGAAAGTACTTGGCACTGAAGCAACTCAAGATCCTACTCGTCTTGAAAAGGAAATACGTAGTGCAGCTGCTGAGCGTGAACAGGCTCACATAGATAGGAATATTGCACGTAAGCTTACTCCTGCTGAGCTGCGGGAGAAGAAGGAAAGGAAGCTGTTTGATGATCCGAATACAGTGGAGACACTTGTCTCTCTTTACAAGATAAATGATCTCTCACATCCAAAGGCCCGCTTTAGAGTTGATGTTAATGCTCAAGAGAACCGTTTGACTGGAAGTGCTGTGATTTGTGATGGTATTAGTATTGTTGTGGTGGAAGGTGGAAGCAAGTCAATTAAGAGGTATGGGAAACTTATGCTTAGACGTATCAATTGGACTGACGTTTCAAAAGAGACCAAAGAAAATGAAGATTCAGATGATGATAAGCCTATCAATAAGTGTGTTCTGGTGTGGCAAGGAAGTGTTGCCAAACCAAGCTTCCGTAGGTTCAGTGTTCATGATTGCATCACTGAAGCGGCTGGCCGTAAAGTTTTTGTGGATGCTGGTGTTCCTCATTATTGGGACCTAGCTGTGAACTACGTAGAAGATGAAGCTGTTTGACTTGTCTTCTAGTGTTCGTTATTGGCCTGCTTTACTAAAAGTCTTCTGGTGAGTGATCAGTTTTACGGTTTACATTAAGCAGTGTTTTAAACAAAATAATAAACAGAATATCTGCTAGTGCTCCCTTGTTTCCTACGGCCAATGATATCTACAACTACAATCATTATAAGTTTTCTACACCATTTCGTGGTGCATACTTTGTCATGTCGGTTTTGATAGCGTAAGAGATGCTACGGATTGCAGGTGATACACACCACATTTGTTTAAATTGTTGTCCTTTGGGATTTTACTTTGTTTCCGACTCTTTAAACTCCGAATTTAATATGCTTTTATTGATATCCCTTCTGGACTTCTGGTATAGCTGAATAATTCCCGCTGCGTTTCAAAACTCTATCTGTGGTGATGGATGAGCTTGTGACATCAACCCTTTTATACCGATGATCAATCCACAATCCACTCAGATTCAGAGCTGTCTAAATCGAAGGGTCAAATGGTTCCTATTGGTTCAGTAAATTACTTGTTGGATCGAGTTGGATGCGTATTTGGGCTCGAAACTGATCCAATCTATCTGATGGTCAGCCTTTTATTTTTAGTGATGCAAATCTCATTTTTCAAGTGTTTGTTATACTGACTTAATTAGTTACTATTAGATTTTTTTTTTAATTGTCAAATTAAATATATTTTTTGAAGTTAAGTGAAAATAAATTAAAAAACCTGCCATACATATACAAAAGATTAATTTGATATTACATTGAAATTGAAATGTACATTTTTTTATATTTAACCTAGATTATTTTTGTTTAAAAGTTAAATTAAATTGCACTGCGAACACTATCAACAAGAAGTTATGAAAAATAATATGATAATCAATTTTTCAGATATTACGACAAATAACATAAAAGCACGTGAGGGCTTGATTAGGGTGATTATGAAACAATAATTCAACTAAAATAGAATTAGTTTCTAACTCAATTTCAAAACATTTTAAATCAACTAAAATAGAATTAGTTTCTAACTCAATTTCAAAACATTTTAACCTTATTTTTTCAAAACACTTATCATTGTTGTTGCTATCAAATTATCATGTTTGTGGAATGATTTGTATTTGATTCTTTTCGTGTAAATTTTTTTGAGTTAACGATAGTCACATATTGCAATCATGATTAGTATTTGACTAAATGATTTGAAAGACATTAAGAAGTAAAAATCAGTCATTATCCTTTGTCACTATAACCTCTATCGGCTATCAATATTATCGCCACTTGATTTAATAAGTTATTAAGCAGCATATGATTTGTTAACAATACAAATACAGACAAAGAGAAAGAAATAGAGTGCAAATAAGTGGGAAAAAATATAATATTTAACATTATAATTTAAGAATTACATTTTTTTTTCTTTTAATTTTTTCTTATATAGCTTTTTACTCTTCCTCATCCAATCAACCGTTGATATAAGTGGTAGCGATTTGTGTCTCTTAATTAAATGGTCTAAAATTTGAATCATGATTAACCTTTGGGTATATAATAAATCATATTAAAAAAATACTCACTTTGTGTACGCTCATGGACCCCAATTACATGTTGAATGAAAAAAGAAAAATCTCTCATTCAATATCCTAATTGTCAATCAATTATAAGCACATAATTAAAAACTATTTCATTTTGTTTTTTCACTATTTTATTTTTTATGAAATATACTTTGTCCAATAATATAGCAAATTTAAATATAAGTTTACTAAAATTTTAATAATTATGTATATTCACATATATAAATATGTCCTTTTATGTTTTTTTGATATCACAAATGTTCTCCATAGGAGTTATTTTCCTTGAAGAAATGTCGACGACCCTATATTCTGGTACCATGCATGGGACGGTATATCTGTTCCATTGTTGTAAAAGTAGCTTTTAATTTTGCAAAACCTATCCCAAAATATGAAGTTTCTAATCTTTTCTCCTAGTTTGTTTCTGAAGTTTTATTGGAGCAGAAGCGTTCTCTAGTTTTCTTTTGGCCACCGAATTAATTAAAGAGAAAGGGATGAGAACCCAATAAAGATGGGAATCCAAGCATGAAGACAACCATAAACAATTGTTTTTTTCTTATATTTGGCTCGACCCGGCCTTGCAGATTGAGTGTGTCCTGCAATGAAATCTTCAAGAGTTTTGATCAAGTCAAAACTGTTTAGCACGATACAGCTAACACACTTGACATTTCACACGGTTACTTGATCTCAATCATTTGCATGCCTTCGCAGGTCCACTTTTCCACATCCCCAATATTGCTTTTAGTCAAAATATTCTTTCTTAGATATGATTGAATATACACAGTTGACCCGGAGGGTGTGGACAATAGGTGTGTAAATAAAAAACATGTTGCTCATTGAACCTTCTATATAACCCCTAACACTTCAATTTCATGGCCATAACCACCCAACATTAATAGCAGTAGAAGTACCCTTTGCAATGGCTGCAATAAGTTCTCTCTCTTTGTTCTTCAAACTAAAGTTTTGGTTGATTTTAACTGCATGTGTCATTGGGGTAACTTCGGCTCAGTTATCCACAAAATTCTATGATAAAAGTTGTCTCAAAGCCCTTACCACCATTAGGAAAGAAGTGGATCGAACGTGCTGTGCGCAATGAGAGTCGCATGGGGGCCTCCTCGCTCCGACTCCACTTCCATGACCGCTTCGTTCAAGCAAGTCTCATCATTTTACTCTGAACATGCATCTTTATATATATATATATATATATATATATATATAGATAGATAGATATATATTTGCATAAATACCGATCTTACATTAATTAAAATTAATAACTCTATTGCCTACTACTACATTATGCATGCGTGAGCTACAATTAATATATACCATTCAGCATGTGATTGTGAAATGTTTAATTGTGTGTTGCATGCTTACATAATCCAAGCCTCGCTCGATCAATTACACACGCAAATGCATATTAATATCTGTAACACAATATTATGGTTATACAAGGAGAAATTATTATATATGATCCAGAAATGAATTATATAATGGTCTTAACTAATTTGTACATGACATATATATAGTTGATTCTTTTTCGTAAACTAAAAAAAAAATTCAAGACTAGGTGTAACATAGAAATTGACTGATCAGAAGACATTGAAAATGAAAAGTAAATAGTGTGTTTGTCCTAAGAAACTGATATTCTGTTTAATTTGACGTACAGGGATGCGATGCATCGGTAATGTTAGACGACACGGCAAATTTCACTGGCGAGAAGAATTCATTTCCTAATGCTAACTCCCTTTAGGGGTTTTGAGGTCATAGATAGCATAAAAAAATCTAAGTTTGATGGTATGTGTCAAGGGGTTGTCTCTTGTGCTGACATCTTAGAGCATCTTTAGTGGTAGATCTTAAATTGGGATCTTAGACCACTTTTTGGTGGACCCTATGTACCATATAGGATTAAAGATCTCTCAAGATCTCTCTAATTTTTTCCTTTAATGGTAGATCTCAAATTGAGATCTTAGGGAGAGAGAAAAATGAAGAAAATTTATTCTTTTTTGAATAATGTGCAGATCTTGAGGGATCTTGTACAAGAACCCATCCTCCATGTTGGAGATCTCTCCACTTCCTTTATTGGGAGATCTAGTAAAGATCAGATCTTGAGCTTAAGATCTTTGCTCAAGATCTAGCACTAAAGATGCTCTTAGCCGTTGCTGCCAGAGACGCTGTTGTTGCTGTAAGTACTTAGTACTTACTATACATCTAATTCAACTGATCAAATGAATATGATGGAAGTAATGTAAGAAAACTTTAATTAACTGTCTCAGCTTGGTGGACAAAAATGGGACGTAAGTAGGCAGAAGAGATTCAACCACAGCAAGTTTCGATGAAGCTAATCCAGACTTACCAGCTCCTTTTTGGGATCTTAGTGGCCTCATCACTGCTTTCGCCAAGAAAATTTTCACTACCCAAGAACTTTTTGCTTTATCAGGTAATTACTACAATACCTTCCGTGCAAGTGTATTAAGCATGCATATATAGAAATACTAGATAAAAGTAGTTGAAATGATTGATTTATCTTGTTAATGTTCAGGTGGTCACACAATAGGACTAGTGAGGTGCCGTTTCTTCAGATGCAAGCAGTGTGTCCCTTGGAAAGTGGTGATGACAATTTGTCTCCTTTGGATTCCAGCTCACCGTTCAAATTTGACAATTCATTCAACAAGAACTTGTTGCAGCTAAAGGGTGTAATGCACTCGGACCAACAACTCTTGACGAACCCACAAAGATCAAGTAAACAGCAGAAGCATGGGGAATTTCAACAAGGACTTTGCAGATGAAATGTTCAAGACCACTAACTGCCTCCGACGGTCGGATCAGGCAAAACTGTAATCTAATGCAATTATTTTGTATAATTAATTCATATGCATAATTATCATCATAAAGATCCTTCACATACGTACTATTCAATCTACACAAACGCGTTTTTGCTTAGCCTCGATGACCATTTGTGTTTTTAAATTTGTCATTTTTACATTAAGTAGAGAAAAATTAAATTATTTATAAGAAATAATACTATTTTGTCTTTTCATATTAAACCGAGTTAGACATAACAATAAGTAATAGTTGGTTCAAATGTTACCGGACTTTTGATTTCCTTAAGTCATGTCAACATGTGATTGTTGGGACCGGAGACAGATTCCACCAAAAATTATTAATTAATTTTTTGATGAAGATACATTAATAAAATTAATGAATACTTTATAACTAATATATATTAAAAAAAATTAAGTTAGACATAAAGTTGAATTTATTTAATGTAAAAATTCTACACCATCAGCTAAAAGTAATGTTTTGAGATTTTGATTGCAAGTAACATGCTTGGGAACTACTTATATGAATGTGAAGAAACTGAAAGAAGGTTGTTGTGTGAATATCTGCAGGTCCATTTGAGAAAATGAGGCAGCTTAATTTGACTCCTCTTTACAACAAGAAAATGTCAATTGCAAAGACACTCTAGCTAGCGGATTCATATATTCCAAAGGCTCATTTCTTTGGGTGGATCAACCTAACGGTAAACACTACTGCAAGCGTGAAAGCTTAAATCTGCTGGTGGTTTAGGATTGAAAAGAAAAGCTAGAGATATGAATTGTGCCATGCTTATGAAATATGTTCATCTCAATTTTAATTTTCTTTTGATTCAAACCTCTTTTCTTATTTTGATAAATAAAGCACACTAAAATTATTAGCAATAACTGGTTTGCTCATTAATTGAATGGGGTAAATATCCAAACAAAGTTCACATATGACTGCGGGAGGGGGGGGATTTTTTTGTTGTTCTTGTTTCCAAGGTCCCCTAAAGATTGTTCTCAGTTTTCAATGTTGGGATTGGCCTCTAACTCTTTGAAAAACTGGTGAAACCTTGTAGCCAAACTCTCTTTTAAAGCAGGGGAAACAGGAATCTCTCCGATCATAGTCTCCAGAACTGCCTCCGAAAGTGGCTTGTTGTCTATCGCTGCATGCTCATGTTCTGGTATTGTCTCATCTTTCGAGAAACTAAGCTGCAATTTGTACAAAATTAATAAAACTTATGAAAAAATATAGAAAAAAAAATGTTAGCCACGGAGAAAATTAAACTATATACTATGTGCAATGCAGCTTCCTAGTTTTTAATTTCAGATGCAATTGGTGATTGGTTATAATACTAACCCCCAATGTTCCAGTGGGTGATTGTTTGTAGAAAACAGTGGAGCCTGGTGGGAAATTTTGATCCTTGAAAGCATTTCTAAATTCCTCAATAGCCTTTTCTTCTGCTTCACTGTAAGTCCCAACGGATTCCATATGGGCCACACAGTTCTCTGACACCTTCCTTACGTATTCGCGACCATCCAGTGTTCTTAACTTTGACCCTCGAATTAACTTCTCAAACGGACCTAATTAATAAACAGTCATATTTCATTGAACAATAATGAAATGAAAGTGGGATATTATTCTTGCACCATAAAAATTTATAATACAGCATTTATAAACACCGCATTTTCAAAAATACCCTTCACAAGGTTAAGGTTAACGGATTCATCGATGAAATGTTATTTTTTTATTAATAACCTTCATGTTATTAATGAAATGTTCCAATCAACTGAATTAATAGACTAATTATATTAAAAAATAATTAATGTTAATACATATAACACTAAAATTTTTAATATATATTTAATACACATATAAATTTACATAATAAATTTTGTAATAATTAATTTTGTTTTAATAATTAAAGTATTTTTTTTTACATATAAAAATCATAGATTAAAAAATTAATTATGTAAAAAATCATATTATTGGTGTTGTTGGTTGACAAAGTAAAAATTTTAAATTGATAATATATAATTATTAAACACTCTGTATTTAATAATAATATTTGTTTTTTGGCATTTTATTTGTGTAATTCTCCAAAAAAAAATTTAATCTATGATTTTTTTATTATAATTTTTATTTAAATCTATGATTTTTATTTGTAAAAAAATATTTTAATTATTAGATCAAAATTAATTGTTACAAAATTTATTATGTAAACTTATATGTATATTGAATATACATTAAAAAAATTAATGTTATATATATCAATATTAATTATTTTGTAACATAAACCTATTAGCTTGATTGGAACATTGCATTAATAACGGTCTGTCGATCTATCATACATATATTTTTATAAAAAATATAAATATTAATAATTGTTTAGATTTTAGATTGTCACTTTCTATTTTTTTTCAAGTTTATAATGTTATTTAAAAATTAAAATACACATTTGTTATTTTTTATGATATTTTATAAATGCAATTCTCTAATACTAATAGAAAATGTATACTAAAAAATAGAACAAACTGATTAGCTTTATCATTCCTAATTCTTATCTTCTTATGTTCTCTAAATTAAAAAGGAAACTAACAACTAAGAAAAAATTTAATTTATTATGAGGTAAAAAACAACATATTGCAAAGACAAAATCCAGCTGTCTAAGTTATCATATCTTTAACGCTTGCAAAGAAATCATTTAAATCTTATAATTTTCGTAGTAAAAGGAGATAACATATATATTCGAAGCTTAGAAAATGACAGTGACGTTAATTACTCTTGCAAAAAAGTCCATCAGATTAGAGTGAGAAAGCTACTATGAATTTATTTATCATGTTATAATTAGTACTAGAAGGTACAAGACGTGGAAACATGTTTAATTTATAAAAGCTAGTACCTTTGATGATATCTCTGTAGAAGTCAAGTGAGTCCAGCAATTCAGCTGCACTTTTGCCCTTCCATTTGGCAGCGAGTGATGACACGGCCTTGTCTTCCAAATAAACACCTATTCCCGTGAACTTTACAAATTCTTCTTGAATATTCAACCCTCTCACCCCTAAAATAGTAAATATTTTGTTCAACTAAAAGAAAGAAAAAAACATAATAAACATATATATATATATGAATCCTTTTTTCAAGTTTTAGTTTTTCATTCTATACTCAAATCTGTCTCTTCCAGCAACGGGTCTTAATTAACACTTGGAACTTTCAATACTTAACAAAAGCTAGCTAGCTAGCATCGAAAATTTAGCTTAGATGGTAACCTAAATATAAAAAACAAGGTAGCCATATACATTTCTAATAAGTATATTAAGTGTTGTATATTAGAACCTGCGCCACCAAGGAAATAGGATTTGGTAGAGGCAGGAGGTGTCACCACCGCGGGGAATTGAAGGAACTCCACAGTGACATTGGTGATGGATGCTGGTGGGGCCATAATAAGTAGTACACCACTGTGTCAAATGGAGGAGAGTGATTTGTTTTAATTTGTTCAAGAGCCAAGATGGTTTATATAGAAGGCATTTCAACTGTGACTGGAGCCTGCTCGCACTTGAATCTTGACTAACATGAGCTTGCAATAACATTTTTTAAATGTGTTGCATATGTTTTTATTACTAAAAATATATGGCACGCACGAACACACCAACGTGGACCAATGGTATTTTCTAAAATAAATATTAGTTAAAGGATAAAATATGTTTTTCATCACCCTAAAATACTCAAAGTTCTTTTTTAATCCCTTTAAAATGTGTCTTAATTAAATAAAAACAAACTTTGAATATTTTACCAGCATATTTTAATCTTAATTAAATAAATAAACGGCAGAAATCATGGAACACGTAATGTTTTTTTAATGGTGGCACAACCTCGTGTTGTTAGTGTGTTCCTGGTTGAAGACTTACCAACAAGATTTTAAAGGCTCTTGTCCTGTGTTGGTTGAAGACTTACCAAAAAGATTTTTAAGGCTCTTGTCCTAGGTTAAATTCATTGGTATAGCATAAGATTCCTTCCAGGGGTAAGGTTTGCTTGTATATCTACCTTTTTCGATCTGCTTCCTATAGGAATGAACTGTGTGGATATTACTTTTGTATGTTACAGTTTAACACAAGTTGTGCATTTCTATGAAATTAAATCAATTGCTGACAAAAAAAATTCCCTTTGGGTGTGGGTGAACAAAATGATGGTCACATCACATGTGATATAAATCACGAAATAATACTATTATAATCTTATTTCTACAAAGTAAATATAAAGTAGTGGTAAGTGTCTATTTTGCATCAGAATGTACCTCTTTCTACTAAAATAAATATAAAATCAGTGTTTATTGCATTAGATTTATCACTAAATGATACTTTTTAACTTCAAGACTCAAGAGACAATTTTAATCAAACTTTTTGTTTTTAAAAACACGTGTATGATATTTGTTTTAGATTTTATTAGGTTGTAAAATTGTAGGCTTAAGTTTTTATTCCTTATAAAATAAGTGAATTTTGATATTATTTTAAAAAAATATATTTAATTTAATTGAAAATATTGTTTTTAGTTCCCGTAAAATAAGCAAATTTTAGTTTAAGTCCTTGTAAATATTTTTTAATTTGTATCCCTTCAAAATTTAAATTAACTATTTCTTATACTTAAAATTTATATAAGGTAAATAAAATAAAATTTAGTTTCAGGATCTGAAAAAATTAGAAATATTGCATGTTGATGTAATAGTGGTAATACTACAAACACTAATGAGTGTGTCTTCAAATAAACATTGGATTAAGGCTATATGGGAAAAAATTAACTAAAAAATTAGTAGAAAAAGTTACTTAAAAGTTAAAAAGTTGAAAGGTTATAGCTTTTAAGATAGTTTATTTTGAAGTGGTACATTTTTTAAACATTTTACGCAAATGTTGGAAGTATTCACACATAGAACAATTTATTTTATTTTATAAAAATTGACATAGAACAATATATATAACAACTCTCATTAAAGATAATACTTTTATATTTTTAAAATTAAATTGTTCAATATTTATAATTTATATAATTAATTTAATATGTTGTTTTTAATTTTATTATCTAATATTTTATATTTATATTTAAAAATGTTAATAATTATTTTTTATTATAAGTGAAAATAAAATACGTTAATAATAATTATATTATATTTAAAAAAAATAATTATTTAAATAATATCTATAATCTATAATCTATAATTTGTAATGCATTAGCTAATATGGATTTTTTCTTTTAAAAATAACTGATATTGAAGTTCTTTCTCACCTACCCACCTAACTTGCACTTGTAAGAATAATGATAAAATAAAAATTGGAACACGGCCCCGCCATCATTTTTTGTTTTTCATTGGAAAGGCTTCGCATTATTCGCATCCTAGTTCTACTTTCCAGACCATAAAAAGAAATTTTCTAAAGCAGAAGATCTGTACATTATTTGTTTGGGGCCGTGTTAAAAATCGGAATAAAACTGCTGTGGATTAAAATAGATTCAGTATACTTTCATGCACGGATTAGTCTCATTTTTTTCTTTTACGTCTATCTTGTGATCACTAATATAAAATAGTATAGTTCTAGTTATTAGATTTTTCATGTTTATTTTCTTCTATTTGTGTATCATTTATTTAGGATTTGATAAACTGTTTTTTTAGAATTTATGTCTGTTTTACATTGTCTTGAGTCTTGATTCACACCACAATGAATCACAAAGGAGATAATAATAAATATTCAGTTTATACATATGATATAAATATAATATATTATAATAAATATTTGGAACAACAAAATCACAAATTTCAAAGTTTAATGTGCTATGTATCTTATTATTAAAGTCAATTAATTAGATTTATATATTTCGTAGATATATATTATCAATAAATTATATAATTAAAAGATGAAAATGTCAATAAATTATTTAATTTTAAAATCTATTTGTCAATAACTTTATTCTTTATGTCATTTAAGTATCAATTTAATGACATTTTTATCTCTAAGTGTTAGGTAGGTTAACATGGAACGGATTTTTCTTGCTTTTTACACTTTCAAATATTAAATTTTGTTGTCTCATCTTTCAAAATTTAATTTATCAATGTCATACACTTTTAAAAACAAAAATAACTATTTATTTTATATTTTACATAATCTTTTTAAATGTAAGTTGATGAATAGTTGATTGAAAAAATAAATAAAATAATATTTTAACTGAATTAAGTTTGCATTAATTGACATTAATTAAATGAAGAAAAAAAATAAATTAATATTTTATGTCTAAATCAATTGCTAAATTTTTTATGTAAAATTATTTGCCACTTATTGTCGTTATTAAAATTGTTTTATAATAAACCGTGTAAATTGAATAAGCAATTTTATACTTGTTCTGTTTTAAAGTATAAATCGTTTAAATTATTGTACATCTTCCGTTAGAAAATACAAGTCATTTAAAATTACAGTACAATTAAAAAATATCAGTGATTTTTTAATATATAATTTTATCTCTAATTAAATAATAATCCTGTTCATTTACTCTCACTACACATAATTCTCATTAATAATAACAAATTCTTATTTAAATTTGATGGACAAAGAACTTTTTATTTCACTTAATTAATTGGTTTTTTTCCACCAAAAATGCATGATCAATAACTTGAAAAAAAAGAATTCATGCAAATTAAAAATATTGTTGTGTTAATATATGAAATATTGATTAAGCATAATTTTGAAAATAAAATATTTAATATAGTATTAATTTTATAAAATAACTTATATTTTAGAATAATTTTTTTCTTTAAAATAACTTATACGGCATAGCTGTTATCATTAATATTAAAATATTTAAATTATTATTGACAATTATGTTGTAGGAAGAATAAGAATGAATTAACTATTTTTTCTCTAGTGACATGCCACGCCATTTTATTTTATAAATATCATTATATTTTTCCACCTATTTAGTCATAATCACTCTTTCATTCATTTTACATTGAATCTTATTTATTTTTAAGCTTAATTACTATTTAGTTGTTAAATTTTGGGGTATATTTCTTTAGTCTTTAAATTCTTTTTTAGTTCTTAGATTTTGACAAATTGTATTTTTTAATTTTTGACATTATAAATTGATATTTTATATTGAATTTTAGTATTTTGTGACAATTTTAAAAATTCAAAATGAGCCACTATTATATTTAATTTGGAAAATCAATCCATTTTTTGTCAAATTGGTTTCAATAACTTTTAAAATTAAAATTGTTTCTTTGTTCTTGAATTTTGATAAATTATTCTTTTTAATTTCTGGACGATAAATTGATACTTTATTATAGTTTTTAATTGTCATAAATAAGTTTTAATTTTTAACCGCTTAAATTTACTTTTAAATTTGTCACAAAGTGCTAAAAATAGTCGTAAAGTTAAAATCATCATAAATTATTAATTTATTATATCAGGAACTAAATTTTTTTAAAAAAAAAATTAAGGACTAAAATAAACATACACTCAAAATTCATAGACTAAAACATTAATTAAATCTATTTTTATTAAATAACATTTAACGTGTCAATCAAATTCAATACACATAACTGACAAAATTTTCAATCAGTACCAATTTATAGTAATATTAATATTTGAACCAATCAAATCAAAATATAAAAAAAATCTTTAAATTTGCCGATTAAGAAAATCATTTATCCTTTGTTGGAAATATAAAAAAATTATTTTAGTAGAAATTGCTTATAAAGGTGACATTATACACACACTAAACACGGGTAGTGGAAAAGGTCTTGGTTGGTGAGATGAGGCTAATCGAGAGATGGTTGTGATGTGAAGAGGCCGAACTGACAGAGAAGTTAATATAGTTGTTCAGAGATAGCATTTGGACTTGCAGTGGGATTGTCCAGGGGATTGAGAACAAAGTTCTATGGTTTATTCTTTTCTAACGTTTTTTCTGTACATTTAGTTTTTTTTTTTTTAATTTCACACTAACGGTTAACATGCTATTGTATTATACCTTCAACTTTTGATTTTGATTTCTCAGCCAATCGAAAACAAAATTAAAGGTTGAATTTGTCGTTCTCATTGTTGGCCACGTTACCATAAAATTTCTTTCTTCCTTTAATAAATTAGTGACTAAATTGATTCTTAAGTAAATAACTATTCATTTTATTTGTTTATTATCTTTTCACTTAAACAAATTATTCATAATTTTCTTCTACCTAAACAAATTTTAGTTTTCTTTTATACATTGATATCATATCTCAATACATTAAAATAAAAATTATATATAAACTAGCATATAGGTATGATTTTTTATTTTTTTTATAAAACTATAATTTTTTTTACTTAATTCACGGAGGTTAACATTTTACATGATATCATATTAATACCTAAGTTATTGTTATAAAATTATATTTTTATGAGAGTGTGAGGATAAAAATATATCTCATTTTATTATATAAATACAAATTATTAACGCCATGCAACACACTAGACAAAATCTAGTTCTACATAAATCCATAAAGGAAGGGCAAGGCGCGTGGACCATTGTTGCTTAGTTACTCCTTGATCCGTCACTCTCACTAGTTTTTGTTCGTTATTATGGTGGATGTTTGTTCTACCATATTTTTGCGCGGTTTTTAGTGTCTTGGGGTGTTCTTTCTTTCCTTCAAAAAAAAGAAGAAATGATCAATTTACTTCGATATCTAAAGACTAAACTTAAAAAAAAAACTCCATTCAATTATTAAAATAGTACAGTAATAATTATGTGTTGGATTACTCAAATTAAAAGGCACATGCAATGGCTTTGAGATTTTGACTCTCTCCTGGTATTCATTTATACGAGTCCAAGTAGGTTTGCTCATGTGGGAACGGCTGAACGAATAAAAAGTTCAATCGTATTGGTATCAGATATTAATTTATGGATGTACGTAATTTTATGAAAAAAATTGTATCATGTTTTTGGCGTAAAGGAGTGAGATCCTTTGATATTGCGAAATAAGTAGTCAATAGTTGCTGTTGCATTGCCCAGCGTCACCCCGTTTGACTAGTTGGGTGGGGTCATTTGATTTTATCAAATTAAATTGCCGTACTGTGTTACAAAAATTAAAACATCTGCTTAATTTACCTCGCCTAACTCTTACAAATAATAAAAAACTTGAAGAAAAAAAATCACCTTTGACCAAACAAATTAGTCTCACTGCACATTACTTAATACTTACTTGACCAAATTCCTCATTTTCGATATGTTTATAATAGAGAGATAATTAGAGAAAGCAAAAAAAAAAAATGAAAAATGATAGGTGTGATAGATGTATTCGTGATATAATATAACGAGAATAGGTAAATGGAGAGAATTAATTAGGGTTAATAAGCTGTTTGATATATAAATATTTTTTTAAACACGTACATAAGTAATTAAATTTATATATCATTACTCTTGATTTTCCCATATAAGAAATTATATTTATGAAAGGACATGACTTTTCGATTCGTCAAGACACTGCAAATTTTTGGACTTAAATAAATACTTATATAAGTACTATATTTTTCTCATTTCAAGGAGATGAATGTGATCTCAAACTTGTGATTCATTATATGTGAAATTTTGTGGAAACTAATTCATGAAGTTATATATTTATTAAGTTCATCAAACTATAAAGAGAAAAAAAGAGAAACTTAAATTGATGATTTTGATAACTAGTCCTTTTAATAATTAATTATCCCATTATATAAAAGTATGGTAAGATTATTGAATTTCATAATAATTACATTTTATAGATAATTTAAGGGTTTTTGTCATCAAAATTATCTCCTATAGTAAGTCAACAAATTAAATCATAAATTATATGCAAAAGTCTTTTTTTTAAAATATATTGTAAGTCATCAAATTTTAATTTTATTTTATAGAGTACTGTTAAAATTATTTTGACTTAAATCTTAAATATATTAATGTTTCCGATAACTTATAAAAGATAATGTTTTCTTAAATTAATGTTCCATTAGATGAATTTACCTCAATGAAAGTATGTTTAGTGGTTAATTTTTTTTTCTTTTGATGTATATGACATAATTTTATGTTAATATCATGTTTTTCACCCAAAAAGTAATTGATTTGAGTGATTATTATGACTTGATTCCTTAGGTAAGATTTGAAATTTGAATATTGTAAATGAAAAAAAATATAATTAAGAAGAGAAATCTATTAAAAATAGTTACCCAAATTCTCTTATAGAAATTAATTATCAATAAAATTGATAAATATTTCGTATCAATATCATGATATAAAAATAAAAAATATGATGCTTCTCAAATGAAAAGAATGATGATGCTTTAATTCTCTATTATGGCTGTGTGGGTTATTTCAGGCATTATTCAAGAATCATGAAGGCTTGGCAAGTAGCATGTTCTTCTAGGTGAGCTGTTTGTGGTGCATTATAATAGTTATTATTGACAATGACCTCTAGGTGTTAGCATTAGGTATTCGTTAATTACCAAGTCATTTAGTTATAAATTCACACAACAAGTGAAATAGTTTGTAGGTCAATCTAAGTTAACACTTTTTTCATTTTTTGTAATTTATTTTTTAATTTTAGTTTTTGAAAATTAATGTTTTTTTTTTCAATTTTGGTTGATCTAAATTTGTTTATTTTTTGTGAGTTTTATGTTTCTTTAATTTTAGTTTCTTTAAAGTTTTAATTTTTTTTTATCATCTTTGTAAGTTCATACTTATAGGAATCAAAATTATCAATAACATTTATATTATGAACACTTTTTTAGAATAAATTTAATAAATTTAATTTTTGGGTAATATGAATAAATCAGTTTATAAGAAAAGACGTATAAATATTCTAAAAAAATCATAAATTATTATAAATGATTAAGTTATATTATGAGTAAAAATTACCAATTAGGGAATAATTGTTGTAAGTATTGTTTATCCTGGCTTGATAAGTGATTTCCAATTCTTGATAAATTTTAGGGTGGGTTTGATACTTTTTTTTTTCATATCCGGAAATTATATTTCTTTAACAATGAAACTTATTAGTATTTTATAGAAGACATTTCTGTAAGACCTTAAACATATTTAAGTTTTTATAAAAACATAAAGGAAATTTTGTAGATAGGTATAAATACTTTTTTCATCGAAACTTATTAGTATTTTATAGAAGACATTTCTGTAAGACCTTAAACATATTTAAGTTTTTATAAAAACATAAAGGAAATTTTGTAGATAGGTGTAAATACTTTTTTCATCTTGCAATTTAAAGTATTTTTCATTTTTGTTCTTGTAAATTATTTTTTTGAATTTAATCTTTGTAAAATGTGTTAGATTTTATATACTCAATGATCTAATCATTTTCACAAATAATATTAGATCAATGCGGAATAAGTTGGAATATAAATACCTCCCGCCATTGCTTCTTGAATTGGGTTGTAATACTGCAATGTGAATTGATTTCTTGAGTCTTCCAAACTCTTCTCAATTTGCACTAGATGGTGTATATGCACTTATATGTGAGTGAGTTCAGGGACCCTAGAAACTGAAGATACACACCTATATATAGACCTTTTCCATCAAAGGTGGTTTTGTGTGTATGGTTATGATGGGAAGTTAACAGCGGTTAACACCGGTTGTGATAAGGGTAGTTAACCATAGGAATAGTTATGACTACTCATAGAAATAGTTATGACTACTCATAGGAATAGTTAACCAATTAAGGTTGGTTACAAAATAAAACCAACATTCTCCCACTTGGTTAACCAATCCCATCATTTACATAATGAGAAACAAAATACATGAATCATGGCGATAGGTCCTCTAATATATGTGAGTATTATCTTCCATGTATCACACTGCATTATATTTCTCAAGCCCATATAACTTAATGAATAAACCCAGCGTTTATTCTAGGTCCAAACTTTATTGATGCTTCTCAAAATTAATAACTTTAGATGCGCATAATCTGAATGAAAACATCACAATAGAGTTTTATCAAAACAATATCGTTATTACATGAAAATTACATAAAGGAACCAAGTCTCATTTTGTCTACATGATCCTTATATTTAAATGGTGGCATGCCCTTAGTTAAAGGATCAGCAATCATTAATTCAGTGCTAATGTGCTCAATAACCACTGTTTTATCGTTGACACGTTCTTTTATGGCTAGATACTTAATGTCGATATGCTTACTTCGACTACCACTTTTGTTGTTCTTAGCCATAAAAACAGCAGCTGAATTATCACAATATATCCTCAATGGCCTAGAAATAGAATCCATGACTCTAAGCCCATAAATAAAACTTTTCATCCATACACCATGTGATGTAGCCTCAAAACAAGAAACGAACTCAGCCTCCATAGTGGAAGTAGCAGTCAAAGTCTGCTTAACACTTCTCCAAGAGACAGCTCCGCTGGCTAGCATAAATACATATCCTGAAGTGGATTTTCTCGAATCAATGCAACTAGCGTAGTCTGAATCAGAGTAGCCAATTACTTCCAAATTGTCAGTCCGTCTATACATAAGCATATAATCTTTAGTCCCTTGAAGGTATCTCATCACTTTCTTTGCAGCTTTCCAGTGGTCTAAACCTGGATTACTTTGATATCTCCCTAATACTCCAACAGCAAAAGCAATATCAAGTCTTGTGCAGACCTGAGCATACATAATGCTTCCAATAGCTGAAGCATAAGGAATGTTCTTCATTTGTTCCCTCTCCAGATCATTCTTGGGGCACTGACTTAAATCAAGCTTATCACCCTTCATAATAGGAGCTATACTTGGTGAACAATCACTCATCCTGAATCTTTCCAAAACTTTATTGATATAGGTCTCTTGAGATAAACCAAGAATACCTCGTATTCTATCTCTATGGATCATAATGCCAATAACATAAGAGGCATCACCCATATCCTTCATATCAAAATTTTTGGAGAGAAATTGTTTCACCTCATATAACAAACCCTTATCATTGGTTGCAAGTAAAATGTCATCCACATATAGAATAAGAAAACAAATTTTGCTCCCACTGACCTTCTGGTATATACATTGATCCATAATATTTTCCACAAAACCAAATGAGGAAATAACATCATGAAATTTTAAATACCATTGACGGGAGGCTTGTTTTAATCCATATATAGACTTCTTAAGCTTACACACCAATTTCTCATTGTCACTAGAGAAAAATCCTTCTGGTTGTTTCATATAAACCTCTTCCTCTAGATTTCCATTGAGAAAAGTTGTTTTCACATCCATTTGTTGCAACTCTAAGTCAAAATGTGTAACCAATGCTAGTATGATACGAAGGGAATCTTTCTTCGACACAGGAGAAAATGTCTCCTTATAATCGATCCCTTCCTTTTGATTAAATCCTTTGGCTACGAGTCTTGCTTTATATCTCTCAATGTTGCCTAATGAGTCTTTCTTTGTCTTAAAAACCCATTTACATCCAATGGCTTTTGCACCATCAGGCAACTGAACAAGATCCCAGACTCTATTTGATGCCATAGAATTCATCTCATCATGCATAGCATCATACCATAAATTTGATTCTTTACAATTCATGGCTTGTGAAAACGTTTCAGGATCATTTGCAGCACCTATGTTATAATCAGACTCCTGCAAATACACAACATAATCACTAGGTATCGCTGATTTCCTTACTCTAGTAGATTTTCGTAAAATTGAGACATCAGCTTCTTGAGGAACTTGTTGCTCAGATGGTTGGTCAACAATTTCTTCATGTTCCTCATGAACAACTTGATCTACTAGATCATCAGCAGGTTGTGGATCCTGTGTGATTGGTTGTAAACACCCGGTTGAACTGGAGGGGTATTTTGGACAACAACCAGTCTCATGTTTGAAGTGGATGGTTGAGCAACTGAATAATCCTTCTCAGAAACAAAATCTCTGTATTGATCGCTCCCACTAATCAAGTCATTCTCAAGAAATTTAGCATTTCTTGATTCCACAATCCTAGTGTTGTGAGATGGACAGTAAAATCTATATCCTTTAGTCCTTTCAGCATATCCAATGAAATGCCCACTAATAGTCCTTGGGTCAAGCTTCTTTTCTTGTGGGTTATAAATTCTAACTTCAGACGGACATCCCCAAACGCGTACATGTCGTAAACTTGGTTTCCAACCTTTAAATAACTCAAATGGCGTTTTTGGAACAGCCTTAGTTGGAACTCGGTTTAATATGTACACTGCCGTCTTAAGTGCCTCTTTCCACAAGAACTTAGGAAGCTTGGAACTACTAAGCATACTTCGCACCATATCCAATAATGTTCGGTTTCTTCTTTCTGCTACACCATTCTGATTCGGAGAACCAGGCATAGTGTATTGGGCAACAATCCCATGCTCTTCAAGAAACCTCGCAAAGGGACCAGGTGCTTGTCCATCCTCAGTGTATCTACCATAGTATTCTCCACTTCTATCCGATCTCACGATCTTAATTTGCTTACCGCATTGATTCTCTACCTCAGACTTAAATACCTTAAAGGCATCTAAGGCTTCATACTTATTATTAAGCATGTAGAGATACATGTATCGTGAATAATCATCTATAAAAGAGATGAAGTATTTCTGACCATATACGTCCATATCAGGACAACAGATATCTGTATGTATAATCTCTAATAATTTAGTACTCCTCTTGGCACCCTTTTTAGACTTGTTTGTGTGCTTTCCCTTAATGCAATTTATACAAGTCTCAAAATCAGTGAAATCTAAAGTACTAAATACTCCATCATTCACTAATCTTTTAATTCTCTGAATGGAGATGTGTCCTAATCTCCAGTGCCACAACATAGAGGAATCCTCATTCATAACACATCGCTTAATGCCAACATTAACATGCATAGCGTCATAAGTGGTATCATTTTGTAAATTAATGTAGAAAAGACCATCACATAAAATACCATTCCCTATGAGATCAGAATCATAAAATAAACTGAAAGATGTCTCATAAAATGAAAAAGAATAACCAAATGGTACAAGTCTTGAAACTGAAATTAAATTCTTAGAGAAACTAGGAACATAAAAAGTTTTTTCCAAATTCAAAATAAAACCACTTCTTAAAACTAAACTGTAGGTTCCAATGGCCTCCACAGGTGAACTCATCTTGCTGCCTGAATAGATGCACAGTTCACTGCCCACTAGTTTCCTTAGGTTTTGCATACCCTGCAAGGTATTTGAAACATGGATTGTAGAACCAGAGTCAATCCACCATGTGTTATGATTTATGTTAATCATATTAGATTCATAACAGACTAAAGAGGTAGGTATACCTTTCTTTTCAAACCATTGTTTGAACTTAGAACATTCTTTCTTCATGTGCCCTTTCTTTTTACAGAAAAACACCTGGATGATTCCTTCTTAATTCCAGTCTGGGGTGGTATTTTACCAGTTCCCTTGTTCTTATATTTTTTCTTCTTGTCATTTTTCTCAATTGTCAGCAGAGAACTCTCTCCTTGTTCTAATTGCAACCTTCCCTCCTCCTGAACACACATGGTCATGAGTTCATTAATAGACCATTTGTCCTTATGCGTGTTATAGGATATTTTGAAAGGACCATATGGTGCTGGGAGAGTGTTCAATATAAAGTGGACAAGAAAAGTGTCAGACATATCCACCTCCAAAGTTTTCAATTGGGCTGCAATGTCCCTCATCTGTATAATGTGCTCACGCACACCCCTTAAAGCAGTGAATTTCATTGATGAAAATCTCATGATTAGAGTACTGGCCAGTGCTTTTCCTGAAGTCTCAAATTGCTCATCAATAGACTTCATGAGCACTTTGGCATTGTTATACTTTTCCACTGAGCCCCTAATACCAGCAGAGATCTTAGTTTTAATGAACATGACACACAGACGGTTGGATCTTTCCCATTTTTCAAAACGATCCACCTCATCTGGCTCACTGTTCTCAGTAATAGCTGGTGGTTAAGGTTTCCTGATAGCTTCATCAATGTCCATATATCCCAAATTCAGGAGAATTCTCTCCTTCCAAATTGGGTAATTGTCCCCTCTCAATTCTGGAACTTCAATAGAACTAACAGGTTGTACAACTGCAAATATATGCTTATTATTAAAATTTGAGGCTAAAATAAATCATTATCATGCTTTACCAATGTAAAACATGCTTAAATAATTATGAATTTAGTGACATAAAATTTGCCTGTAGGCCAAAATTTTAATTCAATAAAATTCATATGAACTTAATGATAAAACATATCAGTTATATTTCCTAATCCCTGTGGGCAAATCAAGAACATAACTTAATATTTTTATCCTAATTAATCATACAAAAACATGATGATAAACAATATTGTGAGATGATATTTATCATATGACATACGACTAATTACAATTAATGTTATTTCCTTATGTGATCTAGAGGCTCTGAATTTATAATTTAACTAACTAAGGGTGTTGTGGCCAAACCTTAATTAATTAAATTATAAAGATCACTAAATATTTATTTATTCATTATACATACTTTATGATCAAAACTATCAAATTATATTTTCCATTCCTATGGGTAACTTAATAATATAATTTAACATTTTATCTTAATGCCAATTTTATAATCCTTTGCTGTATCACAAACATAAGTGATAAATTTGCATATCATAAGCATCCTCCTTGGTCAAAACAAGTACATTGGCCAAGCAAAATTTTAATATGAATTTATAAAACATAAGATGACAAAATAACATTTCTTGCATCATAATTGTATTGAAAACAATAACTTGCTTTTATTTTTCAGAGTAAAAGTACAAGAACATGCACGTTATCTTGATAATGTCAAAATCAAAAGGAATTGTCGTTTTGAAACTTAATAAAACGACACACACTTAAGTTGTCTTCAACCTTAAGCAAAAAGATATAGAAGCCCGCAAACTTGTCGTTTTGAAACTTAATAAAATGACACACACTTCAAAAAAACTCAAAACATAAAAACAAGGCAGAGATTGAACCTCGCTCTAATACCAAATGTTAGATTTTATATACTTAATGATCTAATCATTTTCAC
>CM023950.1:40176222-40234206 GCA_013407115.1 Glycine latifolia | reverse complement strand
ATGCACGTTATCTTGATAATGTCAAAATCAAAAGGAATTGTCGTTTTGAAACTTAATAAAACGACACGCACTTAAGTTGTCTTCAACCTTAAGCAAAAAGATATAGAAGCCCGCAAACTTGTCGTTTTGAAACTTAATAAAACGACACACACTTCAAAAAAACTCAAAACATAAAAACAAGGCAGAGATTGAACCTCGCTCTGATACCAAATGTTAGATTTTATATACTTAATGATCTAATCATTTTCACAAATAATATTAGATCAATGTGGAATAAGTTGGAATATAAATACCTCCCGCCATTGCTTCTTGAATTGGGTTGTAATATTGCAATGTGAATTGATTTCTTGAGTCTTCCAAACTCTTCTCAATTTGCACTAGATGGTGTATATGCACTTATATGTAAGTGAGTTCAGGGACCCTAGAAACTGAAGATACACACCTATATATAGACATTTTTCATCAAAGGTGGTTTTGTGTGTATGGTTATGATGGGAAGTTAACAGCGGTTAACACCGGTTGTGATAAGGATAGTTAACCATAGGAATAGTTATGACTACTCATAAAAATAGTTATGACTACTCATAGGAATAATTAACCAATTAAGGTTGGTTACAAAATAAAACCAACAAAATGTGTTTCTTTTATTTTTTGTATTGCACCGTTCGAAGCGTAATCTAAAATATCTTTAAAAAAAAAAGCAAAAATAATTTTGCAAGGATTTAAATATTTTTTTATAGGAACAAAAATGAAAAATATTAAATTATAGGGATAAAAATATATTTAAGGAAAAAAAAAAGAAGACAGAGAGAGAAAGAAACGGCGTCGTCTCTCTGGAAATCCGAAACGAAGCAAACAACAGAAGAGTCAGGAGAGAGATGCTCGTCGGTGTTCATTCCGATTCTCCTTGACCTTCTTTTTCTCTTCGTTATCGTTCCCAACACATTCCAAACCCTAAATTTATTGCCTCGCTCTTCCATCCCCAATATCCGAACTCCAACGCGGAGTGGCAGCAGAGAACAAAAACATGTCATCTTGGCTGAGATCTGCGGTCAACAAAGCCGTCGAGGTCGGCAACAAAAACAACCTCACTCGCACCGTCAAGAACTACGCCGACACCGTCGTTCAACACGCCGGCCAAGCCGTCGCCGAGGGCGCCAAAATCCTACAGGATCGCATTGTAAATTCCTCTTTTATCTTCTCTCACACCACATTTAATTTTTAATTTATGCATCAGTTTGTATTTATAGTCACTACACTGAAACAAATAACCACCCTCTTTATGTGTGTAGTTCCAATCACAGTGCTATGTTACCATTATTAGCGTATGTAAACATGTTGACATGAGAATGCGAATTTATTCTGATGTTATGTGATGTGTACCGTGCAGAGTGCTCGGAATTACAGAAGTGTTGCGCAGACCATTAAAAGGTTGGAAGAAGCTGCTGTCTCGTATAAGGGACCTGAGAGAGTGCAGTTGCTTAGAAGATGGGTGGTTGTGCTTCAAGAGATTCAAAAGTTGTCTGACGCTTCATTGGCTGAAGGCAAAGAGAGGACTCTCGAGCAGCACCTTGCAGTTGAAGAAGCCAAGGAGAACCCAAGGAAACCATCTCTGGTTAGAATTACAAACCTTCCTTCTTCATATGTCTACCTAGTTTGCTATAACTGTCTCTTAACTTAGAGAAATGCTAACACACTCTTTCTATTGTTGACTTAAATTTATTGGAAATTACAAAAATTGTGTAGGAGAAAATGTGTTAAAAGAAGTGCCATTTTAGCCTTCGTCCTGAAATTATGGCGTATTGAAGCCATTCTCATGCATTCTACTCTGCCCTAGCTAAGTCTAGTCTACGTCAGAAGCTTTTGCTGTTTGTTTTCCTACTGCTATGTCTTTTTTCCTGTTTTGGATGATAATAAGATTCTTGTGTTGTTGGCTTCTGTCTTTTTCTCCCAACTAGATTACAGTAGGAGATTTTCCCTGTTGGTCAGTATTATATAAAATCCTACTCTGTGATGCCATTTTATTATATATATGTGTGTGTGTGTGTGTATTAGAAAATATTAGTTTATGAGATCCTTCTTTGTTTGTTTATTATGTGTCGATGATTTCGGATAGTCCATGTTAAATTTTGAAGTTGCTAATGTAGTCCTTGAGTTGGTAAACACAATCGCATCCTTTTTACCTTTGATATTTGCGTTTGTTATTCTACTGTTTCTTTTCAGGTTCTTTACTACGATTCTGATGTTGGGGGAGAACCATTAAATTTCCGTGATGTTTTTCTTCAAAGTCAGGCATTGGAGGGTATAACATTATCCATGGTATGTTTAATTAATGTTAATTATTATGTATAATTATGCTGAACTTCGCATGGTATATTGGTATGTAAGTTTATAACATAGATATCTATGCTTTTGGTTTGTTCTGTAAGCATAAAACTGTAGATTTTCAAAATGTCTTAGCAAAATGGGTGGAAAAAGAAAAGCTTGTTTCAAGTGTATTTGTGAAGTGAGGCGTGACATTAGCTTGGTGAAAGCCCAAGATGCAAGCTTGAGATTCGTTGTCTCAGTCTCTCAGACTGTGAAGTGTGTACACATATGCAGTTTAAGTGTTATGCTCTTTTATATCTATATCTTGCTTTCTTCCCCCTCTTGATTGTTGGTGGGATCGAATTGAAATTTAATATTCTTAAGTGCACTTTGTATGTCCAAAACATTAATTTATTGTAGAAATTAATATAATCACTTTATTTTAAAAAAGAGTTAATAACTTGTGAATATTCCATCAATCATATTTTGATGTAGCTGAACATACCTTCTTGTTCCTTTGATTTTCTTTGGTGTATGCAGCTTTATGTTCTACTATTATCATTATATTGGCAAAAGAATATCATTCTGGATAAAGTCAATTTGTTTGTTTTTGCTGATAATGGAGGTTAACCGCAGGGTTAACTCTTTTCTATTCCTCAGATTATTCATGCTCCTAATGAGGAAGAGGTTTCCCTTCTCCTGGAGATGTTTGGGTGAGTATATTACTTTTATGTTTACATATATATATGAGGAGAGATCAAGTTACACCAAGAGTAACTCTACGAAAGTTACTCTTCATGCTCACCATTCATTTTCTTGAAATCTAATGGTTGCAATGAGTAACTAATCCTAACCATTAAATTTCAAGAAAATGAATGGTGAGGATGAAGAGTAACTTTCTTAGAGTTACTCGTGGTGTAACTTGATCCCCCCCCCCCCCCCCCCCCCTCCCTCCCCCTCTCTTTATATATATATATATATATTTGGATGTCATTTTGATTGGCAACTTGCATGTGGCATTTTCCTGCCATGACTCCTCTTGGGTTTTATGTTTATGAATATGACATGGTCTAGCTCCTCCAGGATATGAAACCTTTCAGTGCATATTTGGCTGTGACTTATATGATTAATGTTTATAATTGTGAAAATATTGTCTTTGCCACTTAAAATTTTAATTTTCCGTGTCTTTGTGAGAAAACTTTTATATTGCAGTTCAGCTGAAGATACATCTAATCATATTTTCCTCATCCTTATTTATATAGACTTTGTCTTACTGGAGGAAAAGAAGTTCATAATGCCATAGTGAGCAGCCTGCAAGATTTAGCAACAGCCTTTTCAAGCTATGAAGATGAAGTACTGGTAAGTATGATGTTGACTTCACTCATATGATCTATAGGTAGATATATTCTTCAGTAGTAATGCTTTGTATGCTTTCTTCTCTCTTTGATTAATTGTATTTTTGGAGTTTAATTGTGACTTCACTAAATCTTTGAAGGTTGTTTGATGTGTTGACCATTGATAATCATTATTTATATTCACACTGAAGTTTCAATTTTGAGAATGCATATTTTTAACACCTGGAGTAGCATTTTCCTTAACTAATTTTAAGATTTTATTTTAAACATTTGAATTCTGAAATTTTCCTTCACACTGAAGTTTTGATTTTTCTTAACAAACTTTATGTTGTACAAAAGAGTGAAAGACTATTAAAAAAAATATAATTATCTGGAAGCATTCAACTTAAAATTATGTATTAGTGATGTTAACATAACTAGTATGAAATTACTATTAAGAACCAAATTAGGAACTTGTCCTCTATTCCAAACATGGTTATCCTGTTTCGGATCTTTGATTGCATTATCAATTTTATTTCATGATATATCATTTTTAAAACATAGGAAATAGGAACTGTGATTCAATCTATGATTAATGCTAATATTTATAACTAATTAGAATGGAGAGAAATGGGATAAAAATCAGAATTTATAACTTCATCTATGGATTTCATATATATCATAATTTTGTGTAGAGATTAGAGAGAATACAAATCAACACCTAATATCTCAATTTAAAAGGTGATGTTAAAGTGCTCATTGAAAGTAATTAAAATGAAATGTACCCCCCTTTAGACATCAAAACTTAGTAGACAGAGTTGTGAAACATGCAAGGAGAATTTGTGGGTTTAAACTCCCATGTTTTCTCTTAATGCCTATCAGTGGTGGCCTCTCTTGTTCTTCAATGCATTCAGTGAGATTGTTTTATGTTTACCATGTTCAAATTGTTTCAATGTTTACCTTGTTCAATATGTTTACCTTCTTTGATGCATTCAATGAAATTGTTTGATGTTTAACTTGTTCTTTAGGTGAAGCGAGAGGAATTACTTCAGTTTGCGCAAGGTGCCATCACCGGGTTGAAAATCAATTCTGATGCTTCAAGGTCAGTGTGAAGCAATGAGTTTCCATTTTCACTTTCTTTGTACCATCTCTGCTAGACACTTGAGTTTTGAGGCTAGATCTGAAGTTTAAATTCCAGAATCTATTAGTTGTGTTTATCAATCTCTGGAGATTTTATCTTTAACCAAGCTGAATGACATCATGTGATTCATTTGGCCGACCTCACCTAGTGGGATAACGCTGTTGTTGTTGTTGTATAAATTGTGTTGTGTTGAACTGTTTATGTATTTTGTTATTAGCCTTTTTTCTCTCTGTGGTTATTATTTGATTTTTTTGAAGTTATAATCCAATTTAAGTAATGATTAATGAAATAATTTGTACGGCAATTTTTCTAATAAGGACAATGCTGTTCTACATTGAGTATGATTCCAGGCTTCTGGCAATATAAACTCAACTATAATCAGGGACTACAATTCTACAAAATTTACTAATACATGCCTTTAACTAATAACAAAGAAAAATGAAATAAAATTGCAAGGCCACTTATAAATAGAGTGTGATCTTTATGAAAGATAAACCAAATCCAATAATTTTTTTTCTCAGGTTTAAGCTTTTACTTTCTTGATCTACTTTTGGATGGTCTCACATATAAGTAGTTTATTATATCTATCTGTATACTGACAAGTCAATCATTCCATGCTATTTGTAAAGCACAGATCCATTTTAAAGTTGCTTCAATTGATAATATATGAAATAATCTTATTGAATGTCTATTGTCTAATATTAGGCAGCAGGATTCGTCGTTGCTTTTGGATCAAGTTAAAATATTTTTACTTTGCATGAGTTATTATAAAACTTTTGAAATGTTTCATTTATCAGAAGATCCATGTTTGCTGTTATAATATAAAGTGAGAAAACTGAGTTGCTACCTCACTCACTTATTGTTTTGCTTTCTGACTGCAGAATAGATGCTGAAGCCTCTCATCTGAAGAAAAAGCTCACTGAGATAACAACTTCACAGGGGCCTGTAAGCAAAGTTGATTATAAAGCGGCTGAGGAAACAATAGCAACGCTAGAGGTTTGTTTGGCATAACTTTCTCTCTGAATCCTTTTGTTGTGTCAGTAATGAACTTTTGCCATGTGACTGATAATATATATGATCTTTTTTTCTACCATTATTTGGAGAAGTGGTGTTACTAGACTGTAAATTGAATTCCTGAGCTCTTTCTTAAATTCCATGGGTGATTTTAACAAATTTCTCCATCACTCCTCACCCCTCAACAAAAACATAACATTAATCAAATGACACTTTTTATCCTTTAAAATATTTTCTGTTTTCGATTTTGAAGCTTTATAGTGATTGATTATTAATTGAATCTGTGATGCATTTATACCTTTTCACTTGAACTTTTTTAGCTTTACTTATCAACCATCATAAGAGTTTAGAGTCCAGAGCTCCTTCCTGAATTAAATTCCAAGAACCTAAGTGTTTTGAACCGTGAGACCAATGTTTAGATGAGAATCAAGCACTTCAGAGATTGATTAATTTAATACAAATTTATATATAATTATTTACTGTATTTATGTAGACCTTTCTGTGTTAAAGAATGATTATAACCAACCAGTCATTTTGCAGGCTCTGAAAATTGCCCTTACTCAGATTAGAATCTGTTCCAGACTGGAAACCTTATTGCTGGAGAAAAAAATTTTAAGCAATGGAGACTCTCCCGAAATTCATGCTCAAAAGGTACAATTATTTCCTTTATGGGTTTTACGAGAGGTACTTCTTAGAATGTGAGTTTTGGGCCTAACTCAATCCCAAAAGCTACCTTATAGGATGAGGGTTTCCTCTCATGTATATATTCTATCTTTGAGTTTTTCCCAATACACCCCCTCACACCCAACACTATTGGGCTTGGTGTGAGGAGACATGGTGGGTGGCCCGTATTAATGGATCTAGGATAGGTTTGGATACCATAAACGAATCTGAAAGAGAATATAGAAAGGTAATCTGAGATGAAAATGTTGATATTATTCATCCTAAACAGAAACTGATTACACTTCAGTTTATATAGCAGTTACAGTTATGTAACTGCCAACTAACCTGAGTTAGTTAGTGACAGCTGTCATACAGCTGTCCTAACTACTAAACTAACTATTAACTAACTAACTAACAACTAACAGCAGTTAAGCTAAAAAAGAAAAGAACAAGTAAACTGAGTAAGTATACTCCTATAGTACTAATTATATTTCCTTGTATGAAAACTAATTTCATGGAGCAATTGAAGTAATAATGGTTTACCTCGAGTTGACTAAAATAAAATTGAATCACTCAAAAAATGGAGAAAAACTGAAAAGAAAATTAGAAAGATTTTGTAGGATTTCTAATTTTCAGCTACCCTTCTCTTGTTTATCATATCAACAAAGTATTATGGTTATTTTTTAATTCTCATTTATTTTATTCTTTCCATTAACTTGACATCACCAAAAGGCAAAAATTAATCTCTACATTATCATTTTTCATTATAATTGTCCCTTTATATTTTGTTATCGAGTTGTATGCAAATTGTGAAAAATAAAACTACCAGATTTCCTATTTTGATTCAACTATTTTTTGAGCAGGAATGAGATTTGTAGAACATTCTGTTTTGGCAATATTGTCAGTCTGGTTAGACTGTTCTGATTGAATGTAGTTGTCTATTGTTTTCTCTGTCTCTTTTTTCTTTCTTTCTGGGTCATATCTTAATATTATTTCTTATCCATAGCAATACTGTTGCGTTTTTAAGTAGGTTGATAAGCTGAAGGTATTAACGGAGTCTCTTGCCAACTCTGCCACAAAAGCTGAAAAGCGTATTTTAGATAACAGGTAGACTGTCAAATTATTAACTTTTTTTATTATACTTTTCTTTTGATTTTTTTCTCATCTGAATTAATATTTCTATAGTCACCAGATAAACATTTTTTGTTGAAGCATTATATTTAGCATTTTTTTTTGCTTTAAAATAGTGTGTTTCTTTTTGGTTTCTGATGAATAAATCAGTTTTATTTTAAAAGTGTCCCAAATCATGCATAACCCATTACACATTATTTAACAATGGATTATTTATATACTTTTTACATGTTCATGGTATGTTGTATAAAGTATCTGTATGCTGTCTTTACTTAGAAACAGGGTGAGCTGTGAGTCTGTCTCTTGGTGGCTATAAGAACTTTGAACATTTTTCTGAACTGTAAGCTTAGGATTTGTTAGTAATAAGAGCAAATTTGTAGGATGATGATTTGGGATTTGTCACATTGGAGGGAATTTCAAGTATATAGTTGGGCAACAGATCGGAAAACAATTTAGATCATCAAAGTATATAGATTAAATGGAGATTGAGGAGACCTTTGAATCACACCCACAGAGAGACGCAACATCTGGTGGCTAGGGGTATTGTTCTAAGTGATGTTCATCATTATCGTATCACCATGAGAGGAAACATCTTATATGAGAGTGAGAGAATTAAATCTGAGTTGTATAATCATACATGGAGGGTTGAGATTTAATGTCAAAAAGTCACATGACTTTTTAAGTGGTCATATGACATTAAATCTTGACCGTCCATGTTTGATTATACGATCCAGATTTAATCCTCTCACTCTCATAAGATAGCTTCCTCTCATATGATATGTCCCCCCTCTCTCTCTCTCTCTCTCTCTCTATATATATATATATATATATATATATATATATATATATACTTGGTTTCATTACTTGTACAGTACCTGTCAAACTTGGGTCTACGTATTCTACGAATTTAAATAAGTTAATAACCAGTCACTAGAAACTATAAAACACATTGAAATCCAAACAACTGACATTACAAAAATAAAACCTACAAACTGAAGGACAGATTTTAAACCCTACTAAATACCTAATTTGAATATCCTAATTGCAAGTAATTGAATCTGACCTGTGATTTGGGGACGGGGAGGGACGGTTTAGTTGCTCCCCACACTATTTAGTTACGAAAACTGGTGTGAAGAGATTCCATTGTTTTGGTTCAAAATGAATGTCCTATTCTAGAAATTCAAAGATCGGTTGGTACTATTTGTTCTGTTCAATCATGTCTGTCAGTGGGCAATACTGAAGATGACTGCTAAATTTTTTATTCTAAAGTGCTAGCAAAGGAGCCAATTTAATGAATATTCTACCTTCTGCCTACACTTCCTTCTACTTCTTTTGCTTAGTTTATGAAGATGATGTCACAAACCAACCCTGATTAATGGGTTTATTTTCCACTATTCAATACCTTGCTTCAGATGCTGAACACTTAACCATGTGTCCTCTCTCTATAATTTGACAGACTACAAAAAGAGGAAGCATTAAAGGTTCGAGTGACTAAAGATGGTGAGGCTAGTGAAAAGGAGAAGGTAATGTGTTCAGCAGGGCATCATTATATTGATTGTCGATTATCACTAGTCTGTAGTAGATGAGGAATTTATTATATTTCAAATGGAATTTCATGGTTGTTCTTGTACCTATCTAGGGCATTGTTGCTATGTATGTTAATTTGTTGATGTATTAAAAATACTGTGGACAATATGATTGATCCTTATAAGATCATGTATGCTTATTAGCTGAAGTTGTTATATGTAGCTTCCTTTGTCATATATATATATTTTGTTCTGTCTTCATAGTTTTAGTTTAGGCGAGACAAGGTTTTCTAGAATATGTTTACACTCATCACTCAGGATTTATTTCTCATATTTGTTGTTTTTAATACAATTATATATGATATAGAAGGTTTGATCACTGTTCAAGATATATACTCATTGCTTTCAATTGGTTCACTTTTATTTAGGGGTTGTTTGGCTAATTAAGTTCTGTAGTGAGATGTTTATTTCTTTGTGCGCATAGGAGCAAAGATCATGCTGAACAAATCTTCCATCTATTGTAGGGGTACAATTGATTTTTCTTTCTTCCTCTTATTGTCAGGAACTGGTTACTGAGATATCTGAACTGCAACGCAAAAAAGAAGATCTTGAAGCTGAATTGAAAAAGGTATCCACCATATTTTTTTGGGAGGGGTGGTGGTTGTTGCGGTGTTAGTAATGACATTTCCTTGAGGAAGTAGGTTTATTTATTATTTGCTTCATTTCTACTCCCATGTGATGTGCCACCTCCTGCAATCTAGTATTCTTTTTTTACATCCTTGTGAATTATGCATTGATATTTGTCGAGGAAACATTGTGCTGTTAGGTTTTAACATATGTAAGATTCTATAGATGTGAAAGTTAAATTTTGTTCTTCAAGTGAACTGCTCATATCATAAATTGTAGTTTGTCTTATTTTCTTGTCAAAATGATTCCTCACTTTAATAATCTATGGGATATTGTTGGTGAATCCGTGAAGCCTTTAACTAGATTTATAAATAATTGAAACCTGGCTTCTGAGGTGTAGGTTAGCACTACTTTGGCTGCTGCTCAAGCACGACTATGGAATGTGAGGGAAGAGAGAGACCAGTTTGAGGAAGCAAACAATCAGATAGTTGAACACCTGAAAATAAAGGTTTGAGGTTCTATTTTTCATGGCTGTGAATTGTTAAATCAATGTTCCTGAATAGTGTTACTCTCAGCATACTGTTGTCTGAAATTTTGACTTGACCTTGATTGACAGGAAGATGAACTTTCAAAATCAATTAGCTCATGTAGGGTTGAAGCAGATGTTATCAAAACATGGATTAATTTTCTGGAAGATACTTGGGTTCTTCAGCGGTCAAATGCAGAAATTAATGACAAGCAGGTCAAGTATGTCATTGAACTTGCTGAACTTGAGTAATGATAAATGTTTTGATGCTTGTAGAAGAGTCTAATTTGAGTGGTAAGACTCCGTGTGTATATAAATATATACACAAAACTAAGGTTTACAAGTGTGCATTGGATTAGGTGTAAGTCCAACTTCACATATACTCAGTTGACAATATCCTTCAACCAGAAATCTAGAAATTATACTTATTTTGCCATTGGTCCTTATTTTTCATAAATTAATATTTTAATTAATCCTTACATTTTTTAAGTGATGAATTGGAGAGACATGAGGACTACTTTGTGAACTTGGCCATTCAACTTCTTACTACTTACCAGGTTCTTATTGCCCTTTGCTGATTCAAATAATGGATGTATAATGACAGCCTCCTTTTTGCTTCCCTCCAATTTTTTCCCCATTGGTTGTATGACCTGCTATTTGTGTGCAGAAAGAGTTAGAGCCTTGCATTAACCATATCGGAACATTTGTCGTGAACCTCAAGAATTTAAGTCAGAGGTAATGCCTTTTTAAGGGCATATGTTTTTGGAAATTTCTATAAAAATACAATATTTTCACAATGTCAACATGCACAGATGCACACAAAATTTTAGATTCTTCCCCCCTGAAAATGAGCAGTTAGTCAAATGGTTTGTATAATATCCATTTGTACATAAAATATCAGAACTTAAATTTTAAAAATATACATTTGTGTGTGCCCAGTTATATATGGCTAATTGTTTATCTATTTTCTCCAATTTCTGGAAGATACAGGTTAGAGATGACACCCAGTGCAGATACTGATGAGTCAGAAGTATTAAGTCCAAGGAGAAATATTGAGGAGGAATATTTGACATACGAAGCCAAGGTATGTATGTAGCATAGAGAAATTTGAAATCGCTGGTTTGCTCATCCAACAGTTTTCTTATTGATTCTCCTCCATAAAAAAAAATGTACCTTTGTCCTGGACTGTTTAATTTTTTAGTTTGGTGGTTGTGTAGAATGTTGTCCTATTGTATTGTGCACTCTTCTGTAAACCACACTTCTGTAAATTTTCTTTCTTTATTTCTGGGTTTGTTTTTTTTTGGATTTTGCAAGTACTTGCTGTCCTGAATTTGATTTTTGACTGAGCCTAATGACATCATGTGATTCATGTAAGTATGTAACTGACTTCACCTTGTGGGATAAGACTATCGCTGTTGCTGCTGCTGCTGCTGCTGCTGCAAGTCCTTACTGTCTACTTAAATATGCTTGACCCTCCAATATCTGTTGCATGCTGTATGCTTTGTCCATGAACCAAAGTGATGGAGTAGTGCTATGATTTGGTTGGACTTATTGGTGGTTTTCTTTCATTTCTTTTCAGATTATTACCACCTTCAGTGTAGTGGATAACATGAAACAACAGTTTTACGCTCAACACGGGAAAATTTCCAGGTTTTGTATTTTCTTTCTAGATAACTTTATCGGGGCATTATTAATTTGTGAATTGGACAGTTGGTTGATATAAGTTCAAAATAAATATAATTTCTAAATCCAGCAGTAAATTGGAACTCTTCTAACTGGCTGACCCAAAAACCACTTTGTTTTCTTCCTGTGGATTATTTTATCATTTATGGAAATACACAAGATGTCATAAATTCCGTTTCCTTGTATAGAGGATTAGCGTTGCATCAACTGCCATTGTACTATATTATCTCCTTTTAGCCTTTGCTTATTGGGCTCATAAATCCAGGAAAGATGAAGAGAGAGTTAAAGAGCTGTTTGATGCCATTGAAAAGTTACGAACTCAATTTGAGTCTATTGAGAGACCAATTCTTGAAATAGAGATCCCTGCAAAGGCTGAAACGCCACCTTCGGAGAAAAAGTCTGATGCTACTCCTTCAGTTTCAGCTCCAGCTCAAGGTGCTGAAGCTCAAGGTATCGAGGTTTCAAAGCCAGAAACAGATGAGCAGCCAAAATCACCTTCAGTTAAGACAGACCAGATATTGGATCATGAAGCGGAATTAGCTAAGCTGGAATCTGAGTTTGGGAAGGTTCGTCAGGATTATTCAGCAGAGGAAATTGGTGATTGGGAATTTGATGAGCTTGAAAGAGAATTAAGCAAGTAGTTAGGTTATTTATGAGTAATTAATGCTTGCTGTTGTATTTTTATGATGAAGTACAAGTATCATAAATTTGTAAGCCATAGGTCGGCTGTTAATGACGTTTCAATCTGGATCAGATTCCTTTGAATTTGTAAACATTACATAGCATAATTTCTTTATTCTTCTGTAAATTAACGAGTTTGCGACTTGCAGCCCAGTCAACAAAAGATTTGAAAAATGATCAGTATGGTTAGAATTTTGAACTCCTCGAATGATATTGATGTGCATAGATGGAAACACGTAAGCCCACTGATTTCTCGTGTCATCGGTATGTTTGGATTGGAGTGGAAATAGAAAGGAAAATAATAAGAAAAATAAATGCAGATAGAAAATGTGTTGTTTATATATATATATGAATTAAAAAGAAATGTTAGAGGAATTTTTTTTGGTGAAGATTTAGATGAGTAGAATAGTGAAAAAAATGAGCTAAGAATGCTTAACCTGTTTACCATATTATTTTTTTAACAAAATTTGTTACATCGTTATAAAAAAATATTTATAAAAGTAAAACAACAAATGTAAAAAAAAATAACCTCTCGTTTATGCTAGACTTACAAAAATGTTTATTTTCTTATTGCAAAAGAAAGTATATTTCTTTTCGATACCAAAATGTTTGCTTCACGAATTAAAAAGTTTATTATGGGAACTAAGGATCAGTTTGTTTGCCTCAAGCAACAACATCATGTTTTAATGCATTCTTATTTCCATGTTAAAAGATGGAAATGTGGGTAGTTATTTTCTAATCTCATTATAACTTTCATTTTTTTTAATCAATAATTTATAAGTTTAAGAAATATTCCTAAGAATCTTAAAAGCTAACCAAAGGTATTTTCAAATGTATTAAAGAATAAATGTGATTCCCAGAATACTATGTCATACACGTCGTCACCTGGTATTGCTGAAATTTGTTCATCAGTGACCACTATTAATCTTGTTAATTTTGTTATTATGATTAGTAGAAACGACTCATGAATCTAGTATACATGTTGGACAAACGCACCAAGTTTATTATTAGTCCTGAGGTGGATGGTATATTTGATTGGGCAAAAAAGAAGCTTTTCGGTGTAACAAGGAAACGTAGTACTTTTTTAATCTGATCCCTTCCGGTAACAAAAATAAAGTAGGGATGCAGTTTAATCAATCTCGACATTATATTATGAATTAAGTAGGTTTCAGAAAATAAAAAGAAATTGCTTGACAACCTAACTTGGCGACAAATTGGGCATGAAAGTAAGGTTGGCCATTAGCATAGCTAGGAACTTCATCGACAGAAAGAACCAAACCATATTGGTGGGGTTTTTTTTTTTAGCAAATAATAATCTGAAAACAAATTGCACACTGGGGGAAAAAAGAGGAAAAGTTAGGACCTTGTTTCGTTTGTGACTAAAAAAAAAAGGAAAAAGGAAAGGGATGGTAAACCCAAAAAATGATGACAAAACAAAATCTCGAGCTTTGCAGGCATTCCGGCCTTAGTCTCTTCTCCCACCATTACTTGTCGGGTCATTCTTGTTCTCCGTGTGCATTTACTATATACTTTATTCACTTACATTTTAAAAAATGAAAATTAATAAACACAAAAGTGGCTATAAACAAAGAAGACAAGAATAATTAGAAATGAATGGAAAAGATGCCCATGTTTTGCATCCGTGTACACTAAAAGGTTTGGCAGTGCTTTTCTTTTCCCGTGTGCAAATTATACTAAATTGCGTTAAAAACAAAGCCAGAAAGGAATCCAGTTGAAAGTGGAAGAATGTAACCTCAACTGTTACTTAATCATGTGTACCACGTACTCCCCTTTCCTAATCATATGTTCATTTTGGTGCACAGCACAATCATAAGTACTAACATGAATGCCAAAGTGCATGCCGTGAGACATATGTTGTTCATAAACCCAATTTGCTTGCATGGAAAATTGTTGTGTGTTACACAAGATTCCAAAACATAGCACTAGCTTTTCCAAAGAAATAATTAACAAGTTAAATATAAATATCATTCAACCATCCATCCCCTTCTGCTTGAATTGTAGTTCACTATTAAATGAAGGTTTTTGAATTAAGATGTTTGCTTTCTTTTAAGATTCGACCACCCCATTATATCTTGTTAGAAAGTAATCAAATCAATGGCTACAATCATCATATAATATCTTGATTCTAGTTTGCCATTGTACAAGACTTCATAATGCCAACTGCACTAACCAAGTAACTAACCTGAGCCACACTGCAGCTTTTGGTCTATTTCTCTACATTATTAGTTCCTTGAGGAAACAAAATAATGGAAACCGTGTCATGCTAGTTACCATTAGCAGCAAAAAAATTATAAAAGTAGCAATCCCAATGAGAAATAAGCCACAAACAAAGTTTATGTTGGGTGGGTCAGTGCTTCCCCCCATAAGAAAATCAACCAGATTTTAATTTTACATTTGGATGCTTGCAGACAAACTCCTTCAATAATGACAAGATATGAAATAAAAAATAAAAAAGCAATAAGATTAGAATACCACTAATTCCAGGATACTGCTTTTTGAATATATGATTTTATGCACTTCCAAAAGCAGCAGTACTAGTACTAGTACTACTCTTCATTTTTCCTTAATAAAAGCTCATCTACCATTAGCTGTTATCCCCTCATAGGAAGAAGTCCAAAATACCCGAGTTTGTGTACCTGAGAGGCTTAAATGGCTACTACACTCTTTGCATGTGAACCTGCAGAAGATGATTACATTGACATGGAAGTCAACTCATACTCCAACTTCTTTTGCCATTCTCAATCTCATCCACAGCCTAGAGAATTTGAGTTCCAAATGTCCTCCATTGTTCAAGAGAAAGATACAACCACCTTACCAGCTGATGAGCTTTTCTACAAAGGAAAGCTCCTCCCTCTTCACCTTCCTCCTCGGTTACAAATGGTTGAAAAAACTCCTTCAAAATTCCCCCTCCCCTTATGACAAGGAAAATGATATCTTTGAAGAGTTCTATAGCTCTCCTCTAGCCACTACCTACACAACACCTACTGCTGGCACCCCATTTGAATCCTGCAACATCTCTCCATCTGATTCTTGTCAAGTAAGTAGGGAACTAAACCCTGAAGAGTATTACAACTTTGACTACCCAATAGATACAAGTGGATTTGCAGCTGAAAACCAGAAGAAGTCATGGACCAAGAAACTGAAGCAGTCTTCACTAGGTTCAAAGTTGAAGGCTTCAAGGGCTTATCTCAAGTCTTGGTTTGGAAAATCTGGTTGCTCATATGAAACCTATGCAACATCAACAAAAGTTGCGGATGAAGGATCGGTTTCCAAGGCCAGGGAAAATTTAAACAAGCATGTCCAAGTGGCAAAGAAACATTCATATGGCCAAATTCACAGGGACAGATATCATCAGCCCTCCAATTCTGTCATGAGAAGCTACAAAGACAAGACAGGTGAGGATGGAAGTAACCAGCACAGAAGATCATTCTCAGTCGGCATCAAACTGCTTTCGGGGAACAAGTCATCATCATCAACTTCATCTGTGTCTGGCTCAACTTCATTTTCATTTTCAAACAAATCATATGGATGCCAAGCGCGACAGCTATTGAAAAGGTGCAGCAGTGCAAATTCAGAGATAGAAAATTCAATCCAGGGAGCAATTGCACACTGCAAGAAGTCTCAGCAAATGTTCTCTTCAAAGAAGACTACAAGTGAAGTAGGAATCTACTCAATGTCTGCATCTAGAACCTCAGTTTGTGAGGATTATGACAGAGTAGAGCTTTGGAGGGGCTGATAGGGAATTGAAAAGTAGCTTCTGGTCATTTGTTGTATTCTTCACACATTGTCTTTCCAATTCAAAAGTAACTTTGGTGAAAGATAGCTCAATTCACTAGTACTAATTTTAGAAACACTCATGGTTGGCAACTTGTCATTGATATTTAGACCAAAGCTTCAAAATCTGGCGGAATTTGTCCACAAAAGATATTTGCTTCTGGTCCTTGACCAAATTATGATGAGTAGAAAATGACATTCTTCTGAAAATAAAAATCCAACATTGTACTATCCACTTTCCAAGCCAAAACCTTTCCTCCAATATTTCAAGAATCAAATGGGGATTAGCCAAAACACTGAAAATTTCATTTTCATTTTAATTTTTTTGAACTCTGTCAACTTAAAAACTGTTTTGGTTTTACCTCCTCCTTGTAAATCAACTGAAACAATCAATTATTATACTATGATAGGCATCAGTATGTATATATCAAGCATTTTCACATGGATCTTAAAATATAAGGAACAGTGAAGAGAAGAGTAGATTAAAAGTATAACTTCTACAGAAATCTCATTGCTTCTAAACAATGTCAACTAGAATGGTGACAATGCAACACGCACTATAAATGTCTGATACTTGATACTAATAATTTGATTCTGTTTTGCATAATTTCTTTTATCAATCATGAGAAAGAAATTATTAGTGCAGGCACAGTACAAACATAATGAGTGTAAGAGTAATGTCGACATCAGAACCCAATTGTTGAAGTGGAAAGCATAATAATATGTACAAGTATTAAATTGAGAACAGGCACATTACAAGATCTTCAGAAACAGAAAATTTCAATTTAGAAAACAAATGAGAAAGTTGGAGCTATCTACTAATGCAATCCCAGGCTAACTGTCAAAGAGTACTAATTTCAGTTTTGTGTTCAAATGATGGCAAGAAATAAAGAAAACCAATCTTTTCATGTCATGTGCCGATGAATTGTAATTGCATACCTGTAAAGTTTGATAATCTAATTTGCCATAAATTTAATGAGCTTTATTTAATAAATAAATAAGTGCGATTGCAATACACCAATTTTTTTGAATAAATAAGTGTATTTTAAAATACATGTATTTTAGGTCCCTTCTAATTATCAAATATCCCAGGGTAACAATCATCATGATTGTAGAACCCCACCTGTCTTCGTCCCTTTTAACTCTGAAAAAAATTTCTTGATCATTAAAGTAAGCTTATTGTATAATATTGCAAAAAGCTTGTCAGAGCAACTAAGAAAGAAAAGATAAAGGAAAAAAGGGAGATAAGAGAAGAGTTGGGAGGAAGTAAGCTTCATACGTAAAAGAGTACGTTTAAATAATCACACTTGAAATATAAAGAAAAGCTTCAGTGCAGACAAAGTGACAAACAGCTTTTTCAGGTGGTTCTATTCTGATTTCTTTAAGTTATCAGATGTTTGACAAAAGAAAAATTGTTATATATATTTGATATATAATATGAATGCCTTCTCCGAATGGCACATTACAAGAACCTCTATTATTTTGAATTTTTTAATATGACAACTGCTTTGAACTTTGATTTTCTACTAAAGGAGGGGTCCTCATAATTTACGTTATTTTAAATGGGAAGTTTGTTGTGTATCAAAATGTCATTGAATTTACTAACCACAAAAAGCTATTACAATCAACATGGTGTGTATAGCCGGTAGATGCATGTGGATAGGAATTGGATCTTCAAGTTTGTGTATGAAATAAGTGAATAACATCTGTTGAGAAAGGTACCTTGAGAGATTCTTGTCTCTTGACTCTTGGTAGTTGGTTGGTAAAGAAAAAAAAACTTGACAGGGAGTATACAATTTATAATTGATCATAATTGCCATTTTTTCTTTCATATGTGTCTGATTTTGTGTACAGTATGTGTTTATTCTGCAAATAGTGCATATGATATAATGTAGTTATGTTATTGACATCCAAGCTACTCCTCTTGGAAAATAAATAAATAAATCATCCAGGCTACTTTTAACATTCCATGATTCAATTCGGTCTCGCGATTTCAAAGGTTACTACTAACAAAGTTATATATATATATATATATATATATATATATATATATATATATTATTTACTTGACTTGAAGCTTGTGATGACCAGCCAACATATGATTACATAATCACCTTGTGATATTGCATCCATCCGATTGGCGATGTGTATGCTTTGTTTTTCTATATATCCATACAAGTACTCCATCCCCTGATAGGTGCATTGAGCTAATTCCAGGACTCAAACTTACCACATTTTAGTTACACATTAATTAATATTATCATCTCTAATCTAATTATTGTACTGGGACTTCCCTTCCATTGAAATAACATCGTCAACAGTGCGCTATAGCTCAAACTAGTAGCGCAGCGGTTTTCATTTTTTCAATAGCAGCCATTCTTGTCAAAATTACCGCGTTATCATGATTCACGATATACATTTCAAAAACCTCTATTTATCCCTGAAGCAGCATTGTTTTAATTTTTTTTTTATGTTCACATTCTGCTCATTTTTATTAATTTATGTTCTTTTTCTATTTATTTCAGAGTCATTTTCCATGTTTTTGACTTCAATATTCTTATTATTCCTAAATTGATAGTGATTGTACGTGTAAACTGAATTATTATTTTATCATAAATAGATTTCTATCTGAAATTCTTTTTTTAGGTATTTATATATGTATTAGTAGATGATTTAATTTAGTTTTATTATAAAAATTAAAGCAACGGGAATCTTGCTATCCCACTATAATATTTTCAAAGTTGACTGCTACACGTCGCTATTCGAAATGGATAACTATGGCATGTATAAATTAGAGTTGACAGCTTGGAGAACTGAGGGTCAATCAGAGAGCTAAAATAAAACATTTATCAAAATTCCAATTTGTACCCTTATCTGCAAATTGCAAGCCTTAGTTTTCACACCACAAAATATATCAACAAATAAAAAAATTACAATTAACACGTATTAGTATTTCATTCTCTATCAGCAGTCGGCATGCAGCATTATCAAGGGTCAATTGTGTAGATTAGGCCCCGAAGACAATTCTAGTGATAGAAAAAAAAAGTAACGAACAGGGAAGGGAGACACATTTTGCTAATACATCAATACATAAATTGAGAATTAAAGCAACGTTGGATTTGTTCTTAAAAATCACAGCCCGGGATTAAGACACAGGCAGTTACAATGATGATGGATGCTTCATTCCAATTTGTCTATAAGATCCTACAAAAGCAGCAGCTAAGCCAGAACAATTTCCTGTACAGTGAAGAACTCTTAAAAGTGGTAACATGGAGCAAGTAGCAACGCTAAAAACCTGTCATCTTTTTCACAACAATTTGTTCTTCATGATCCCCTGAAGGTTGCAAGTTCAAACTCAAAGCGCATAAATCGGATCAACCTCGGAATTGGAGAATTCAGAATGATGCCATGAGTTAGATCCACTCCTCCTGGCAGCTTGCTTCTCCTTCTTCCTCATTGATCTGCTTCTCTTAGACCTCACTACATAGTAAGTCATAGTGCCAATAACTCCAGATATTATCACCCCTCCAACTAATGTAACCAAAATTGCAGCCCACTCATTCTTCCTACCCACAACTATGTAAGAAGAAGCAATAAACGCCACTGAAGTACAGACAGAAGCCAACCACATGAGCTTGTTGATCACCACTACCACCCTTCTCTCTGCTTTAGTTTCACCTCTAACCAAAGTGATTTGAACAACCACAACAGCCAAAGATGTAAAAAGTGCAATAGCATTAAAGACGAAGAAGATTTGAAAAGCAGCATAAGCTGCTACCACTGCAGAGCCGTCATTGTGATCCCCACCAGGCACAGTGAATATAGCAGCAAAAGCAACTGTAGCAAACAACACAGCTACCACTGTCACTGAGTTTGTGGCATTGTTAATTCCTTCCCTGTGGAGTTTCCTTAGCTCTTTGGAAATATTGTGAACATTTTTGTTGGTTCTCTTGGTTTGTTCAAGTTGGGTGTGAACATCTTTCTTGATTTGAGTAACAGTTTTCCTCAGTTCGTCCCTTGGTTGGTTGAGCTCATTAGCTCTAAGAGCCCCATATCGAGAAAGACAGTCCTTTATATCTGATGCCTCTTCGGAGAGGGGAAGATCTTCAGCAATGTCAAGAGCTGTTTTGTGGTCTCTGGTTAATGCATTCACATTGGTGTCTGGCAGATGTAATAACTCATTCACTATCTGCACAGGAAGTTGAGAAACCATAGCATTAGATTTTCATTTGACAGAGAACTATAATGGAAAATGGATGCTTAAAAATATATAGGGGGTTTGCATGTATGTATATTAAGATGTATGCTTAAAAGTGGTAAGTTTATATTAGGAAAGAAAGAATTATGACATTGGAAACATAAAAGTGTAATAAGTATTTTCTTTAAGAAAAAAAACTTACCACCTTTGGATGTTTAAAATCAGCCTTAAGGGATCTTAACAAAACTGTATTATTATTACTATTAGTACCCCAGGTACAACACCAAGACCTGGGTTATCCTACTACTACGGTAGAGATAAGGCATATTTAGCTATGCAGTGTTAGCCCCATTAGTTCAAGTAACTTAATTTATATGGCCTCATCAATATATGTATGGTGCTTGTAATGCTGTGCAACTGTTGGCATACCTCTACTCGCTTTTTCCTGGTTGCCACATGTAAAGCCGTGTTACCAAATTTGTCTGGAAGCATAACAATAGCAGCATCTGCCTCAAGAAGCAATTTCACCACATCACAACTCTGCCCTTTTACAGCCATATGCAATGCAGTTTGCCCTTTCTTGTCAGTCCTCCGAGCCAACTGTGGATCTTTACTGAGCAAGGCTTTCACAATCTCCACGTGACCCTGACGAGCTGTTAAATGCAACGCATTTTTGCCATTGGATCTAGCAATCTCCAACAAGCTACAATCCTTCGACAGCAGCTCATTCACCACTTCCGTGTGCCCTCTGGTTGCCGCGGTTATAAGCGGAGTGGAGTTGGAGGGACCAATAGTTTTGCTCAATCCTGGGTCATAATCTAGCAAAACCTGAACAATGGCTGCAAACCAAAATCCACCATGAATCACACGGAAGAACAGAAAAACCAACACTCACATTAAATTACATCAACACATAAGAACATCACACACCAACAAATTCAAGCCACTATTCACAATGAACTACCCAAAAAATATCAAGGTCTAACAATCAGAACCCAAACAAGCCAGGCATTCAATTAAGAGAGTAACGAAGATCATTATCCCACTTTATAACTTTCCTATGAATCTAGCTCTTCTAAAGTAAGTAAAAAGAAAGTAAATAATCTCAGCCACTGATGAGAAACTCAACTCCTCGTTCATAATTTTTTATACATAAACGTGAAATACCAAGTGTTAAATTTCTGGTCAACGACTGTACCCTCCTGGGTCATGACTCGATCAGTCCTAGACTTAAGTCACAATAACATAACTCCTCATATAACTAACTAATTAATGCACAACAACACAAGAACTAGAAAGAGAAAGAGAAGGAGAAAGAGAGAGACATACGGTGGTGGCCTTGACTAGCTGCAATATGCAATGGATCAAATCCGGATCGGTTCTTCTTGGAAACAGTCTGAGCGGTGGAATAGTTGAGCAACTCCTTCACCACATCAAGATGGCCCTTTTCAGCAGCTGTGAACAGAGGGGTCTCACCGAGCTCGTTCTCTTCGTTGACAAGACAAGCACGCACCTCCGCAATCTCCGTGTTCAGATCATCGTCATCACCATCGCCACTCAGAGTTCCCATAATCTGAGAATCAACATCCTCAAGGATCTGCCTCACGGCGCCCACGTCGCCCCTCTGCGCCGCCAGGTGGAGCTCGGTGTCGTTGTGGCGCCCCGTCACCTGCTTCACGTACTTCTTCTTCCCTGCCTGGTCGATTCGCTTCCCCGAGTTCGACAGCACCAGCGCCGGAGCCGTCGCCGACGACGGAGACGGCGACGGGGATATCTCAGAAAGCGGGTTCTGGAAGCTTGTTGGAGGGTCCTTCTCTCCTTGCCCTTCAGCTCCGGGACCTGATACAAGCAAGCAAGCAAAAGGGTCATCGAAAAATGAAAAATTTAGAACGATCAAGATAGAAGAAAGACTGAAAAAGAACCTGGTTGGTTTGAGTGGGAGGCCATGGCGATGGTGGAAGTGAGAAGAGTGGAGTAAGAAGAAGAAGAAAAAGAAGAAGAAGAGTTGGTTGTGGAGAGAGATGATTTATTATTATGAGACTGAGAGATGCAGAATTAGAAAAGGAAAGTGGAAACAGACAAAGAAAGAGGAAAGTTCAGAGAAACACAGCATGAGCCATGGGGAGGAATACATTTTGGATTTTTCCTTTTCTTTTTCTTTTTTTTTAGCAATCATGTCACGGATTAAATTTACTGTATTTATTTTTTCAAAGTTTCAACTCTGTTACTTTATACTTCTGTCAGAAAAAACTCAGTCAGTTACTTTTAAGCATTTAAATCAATTAAATGCATAGGTACGTATAAGATGTTGTTTCATTTTAAAAATTATAAAAAATAACTAATGAAATAATTAATATATTAACATATATACTAGGGGAAACGCACTAGTGTCTCTCTAAAATTTTGAAAAATAAAAATAATATTGGATAATTTTTAAAATGTGGAGATATAGGTTGATTGAAGAGAATTGTTATACGGATAAAAAAATTAAAAAGTGATTTTAGAAATAAAATGAGAAAAATAATCTATATATCAAAACATCATATTTTTTTACTAATAGTACAGATTACAAAAATATTATAAAATAAAATAACGAACTACAATTTATCAGTTTTTAATAACAAATATAAGTATCATAAATTAAAAAAGTTACATATATAAGTAATTTTAAAAATAAAAAATTAATTATCAAAGCATGTAAAATGTAAATTAAGGTGTTAAAATTAAAATTAATAAAAAAAAGTGACCATTATACGGGTTTGTCACTTGTCAGCTGCCATCACGAATTCACGCCAAACTCGGAATATTCTTTTGACACATGCTTAAAGAGGATGAACACATTTAATATTAAAGAATATCTTGAATTAAGATTTTTTTTTAAATTATATAATTTTTTGTGAATTTTAATAAAATATTTTATAGAAATGTAATAACTCTTAAGATTCTTTTGAAATATTTTTGTAATTAAGATTTTATCATTTAAATTTTAATAAATTTATAACATAAAAATTCATAAAATTTTAAAGAATTTTTCAATTTATAAAATTTTCAAGGATTCTATCAAATTTTAGAAAAAAAAAATCAAATGACAAGAGTCAATTAAAAAGACAACAAATACATGATAAAATTTGGATAAAAAATTAATATAATTTTTTTAATCTTTTAATAATTAATTGATTCTAACTTTATTACTCTTGAGTTTGAAATTTGAATAATAGGTTAAAAATTATAAAATTGATAATAATGGAAATAAAGATTTGTCTATTGATTAAATTTGAAATTTTGTAAAGAAAAATATAATTTCTGCAATGATTATACTGGCTTCAAAGAAGTAAGAAAAAATTAAAAGGGCGTGATTTATTTTGCTGCTTGGAATCTAATGGCATAGAGTGATGTGGGTCTATATTGGGAGGGGGCCTAGATGAAGCCTCCTCTAATGTGTGGCTGAGGCATGGGTAATGTTTCTTACATAAGATAAATTTATAATACATTCAGTATAAGCAATCTGTATGGGTTAAAAAAAATTAAAATAATTTTTAAAATAATAGCATCACCAAGTGTCAAATATGTAATCTTTCGTTACAAACACAATATTCTAATCAATTGAGCTAATAGATCATTTATGTTAAAAGTTAATTAATGTCACTATACATAACATTGATTTTTTAATGCATATTTAATACACATATAAATTTACATAATAAGTTTTATAACAATTAATTTTTATCTAATAATATATATTTTTACATATAATTTTTAAAAAAATATATGAACCTATGATTTTATAAAAGTAAAATTTTTAATGTATATGAACCTAATATTTTTTATTCAAACCTATACCATGATTTTTATTTTAAATTTATTGTTATACAATATGTATTATTAGATAAAAATTAATTGTTATAAAATTTATTATGTAAATTTATATGCATGTTAAATATGCATTAAAAAATTTAATGTTATATATAACGACATTAATTAATTTTTAACATAAATGGTCTATTAGCTCAATTGGTTAGAGCACCGTACTTGTAATCGAAAGGTCGCAATCCGTAAAGGTTCATACGGATTGCCAATCTGTATGAACCTTTACAGATTCCAAGCTGAGCAAAATTGGTATTACACTGTTTATGCTGGATGTATTGAAAATTTGTCTAGTGTAAGAAGCATTACCCCTGACGCATATGGCCCTTTGGTTCATGCTGTTGGGTTCTAGTAGATGCAACTTGCTAATGCTTTGGTCATGAACAAAAGGGCTTTGGTTCCTGCACCTCCCAAAATTTTCAAAATTGCCATAGTAACCTTGTCTTCCTCACTTGTCCATAGGTTGTTTTCCTCATTTCTCCATGCCTAAAACATTGTCTTGTTCACTTCCTCACATTTTCGTGGCTCAAGTTCACTTGCATAGGTGAGTTGATTATTGTGTTGTTTATACTTTTTTGTGTTAGATTATTATAATTGAATTAAGTTATCCGTAATTGTTTTTTAGAAAATGAAGTTTTAGGATAGGTCTGAATCAACAAATCTGAAATTAAATCCATAAAAGTAACATAATTTCAAATTTGACAATTCATAATTGTTGTTATACAAATACACATCAATGAATCCATCATGGTGAAATAATAGTACTAGATCAAATAATCCAAAAAAATAACATATTTCTGGATTCGATAATCCAAATTTGTTCTTATACAAGTACAAATTTATTGATTCGAAAATTATGTGTATTTGTTTATTAGTCCAGATCAATCAATCCGAAATTGTGCAATAATAAATCCATACTGTTTGATCCATTTTGAGTTTGTGTTTCCTGTATCAACTAATATGGAACTTCAAAACATCAATTTGTGATAGCCTAATCCCAAAATTATATTATATTCCATATCAAGGAATCCGAAATTTATATTTTGAAGTTTTGGATTAGTTAATCCGGTCTAACTTTTTTTTAATTCATTGCCTTATCTGGAAGGTTGGTTTATCATATTTTATATTAATTTTAGTTATTAATTATAAATTGGTTTGAATATGTTGGATAGTTTTTGTTCATTAATTTATTTTTGTTGCTTCTGAAAGGTTTATATGAAAGACGATTATGTGAGGAAGATGTCAGATGAAGTAGATATAGAGGTTGACATGGACAATGCCGTTAGAATATATGAAGATAGTTATAAAGATTATGGACAAGTGACTGGAAAAATTATTAATTGTAGCCAAACATTCATAACTACAAGACGATTCATGTTTCTTTTTCCTGAATTATAACTTACTCATCTAATCATAAAGTATCATACATGGTAAGATAGATCCTTTTCTATAATAACTAGCATAAAAATAGATACTTATGCAGTTGGATGTCATTTGTTTTAAAAGATGTAACTATACTTAAAAGTTAAATTAAAATATTGCATTGATTTATAATAGCTGAGAATAAAAAATGTTCATAATAGTTGGGTTGCTAAATACTTTTTTAAAATAACAATTTCCTCAACACCAATTTGCATTCCATTTTGCTAAATAAAATTTCGGATGGGTTCATCCATAGTAATGATTGTCAATTCAAAAATTTGTTTTGGATTGATTGATCTGTAATATCACACTAAATTATGGATGAGTCAATCCAAAACAAATTTCTGGATTGACATTCATTACTACATATCAACTAATCTGTAATTGGGCAATGCAATCTGGATTACATTTTTGGATTCCATTGTCCAATTACAGATAGCTTGATTCGGAAACCACCAAGTCCAAATCCGGATCAAGCTATCCAGAATAGTTACAAAAAATATTTTAGAAAATGGAAAATGAAAATTCATGGCACAATTACGATTACCTTGATCCGGATACTACAAAACACAAACCTGATCAAGTTGTCCAAATAAATTCCAGAAAAGAAAAAAAAAGGAGAGGGGCGAAAGTTGCAACTTGGAAAAAAATATAGAAGGTTATCTCGGATGATAACTCATGAACAACCACCAAAAAAAGGAAAACCAGGAAGCTAATGGAGGTGTGAGAGTGTGGCGCGATGAGGAAAGGGGGAACAGGAGGTGCTTGCGGCATAGAAGAAAAGAATAAAAGAAAGAAAAAGTTAGGTTAAGTTAGTTGGGGTGATGGCATATTTGTTTGTTCACATATTTTTCACATAATGGGAGGTGCAGGAAGAAACAAGAGGTGTAGGAAGACAAAGCCTGAAAAAAAACACATCTCTACATTTACTCAAGGCCCGAAGGGGTTTGCACACTTAGGTGGGTGGCTTGTGTTCATTGGTGGGAGAAGAGTTTGGATGCACCAAAAAGCTTGACAACAAATGGAAAAGAAAATAAAAATCCAAAAAAATCTTTAAGGTGAGATGGTTTGAGGGTGATTTTTACTAAAAAATAATTCATAAAAAATTTGTATATTTTAAATATTAAAAGACCTTTTTATGTATAAAAAATCTTAATTAAATTCAACAAATTTTATTGTATTTTTAAAAAAAATATAATAGTATTATTGAATATCGTATAACTTATTTCATTGTTTAAAAATCTTGATTGAATATCATATAATTTTTTATTAAAAATATATTTTAAAATTCATTAAAATCCTAATTGTATACATTCCCTAAATTACCATATTTTAAAATTATTACATTTATATATTGGGGGGCAAAGAATTGGTAGTGTCATAACACCTAAAACTTAAGATACACAAATGGAATTATACGTAAAATAACATTTTTTTAAGTTATTAATTAATATTTTTCCTCCAAAATACGACAACTTTGACATTATTTTTCAGTAGACATGTATATTTCTTACAAATTTAATGTTTATGCACTGTTTTACACTATCCTTTAATTACAAATTATTGTTTAATTACTTTAAAATGATTATTTTAAAAATTAATAAATTTATCATACATTATTAATTATTAAATAATTGTGTACATAAATTTATATTGACTAAAATAATTGTGTACATAAATGTACACTGTGAATGTGAATATATAATCCTTTTCCTCATTTATTAATCAACAAATCTACAAATAGTTTCAATTTTTCTTCGCATATTTTTTTATAGTACTACAACAAAAAACAGAAATTCTTAAGAAATAAATCAAGAAACCATAAAAAAAGTAATCATTCTTTTATAAAATAAGATTGAGAAGTTATCAAACACTTGAATTCAACATTTTTAGATTTTAATAAGTTCACTATAGTCCAATACTCCTAAAACTGTTTAAAAAATATAAAAAAAACTCCTAAAATTGTACATTGGATCTTCGTATAATGAATATGAGGCAGGCAGAATTTCCATGAAAGACCACGAGTATTATAGTTAATATATTTTGATAAGATATGTTGTCAAACTTGCAACAAATTCTTAGGTTTGAGCATGCAGACTTCAACAATACCTTCCAGTTTGGGTGGTTGGGATTGGTTGGCCAATTGGAGTGTTTAAGACTGCAATGTCACAACATACAAAACAAATAAAAGATCATGGAAATCAATAATGACTTGTTTGATGTGAAAAAAATGTTTATATTTTATTTTTTAATTACAAAAATATCACTTTATTTTCATTTTATTCTATGTTCAAAAAAATAGTATGAAATATTTTTCTGTTCACTATTTTTTTATACAAACTCTTAAAATCAAGAAATAAAAAAAAAGTTTTTTTCAAAATTAACTAGCTGGATCTCCACGGGTAAAATGAAATGCACCTACAAGTATTCATTTTTCCTTTTCTGTCTAGGATCTAGAACACTAGAATAAATTAACAAGTGGCAAATAGAGAATGATGAAAGTAATTAACAGAAGCAATTCATTCGAAAATAAGGTAAGCATTCACACCCATTTGTGATTGTTAAGCTCTGGATTTTTCAGTTGTTAGAAATAACAGATACCTAAAGCATATAGCCATATCAGGATAGATCAAATCGAACAACAACACAGGTGATGTTATCTGAGCTTCCTCGTGCATAAGCTTCTTTTATAAGTTCTCTGGACGCCACTTCTGCATCTGTGATATTTTGTACTAAAGACACGGCCTCCTGAAAAGGCAGGGACGCCACAATCAGATGCTCAGGTTCCATCAAAGATTTGTTGCCAACATGTCATTGCATGTAGATGTGGACATAAAATGTTAGAATTCAGATCTGAAAAATAACTAATAAAATCAAACAGTAAAGTTTAAATTATTACAATTCCATGTTCCAGATGAAGAATCTACAGTGCTTCAAAATTGCCTGTGTAAAAAATTTAGAGGACTGGATGCTACGTTGCATATTTAGTTGTTTAGGGAAGTTCAAAAACTAAGCTGCACATTTAGTTGTTTAGGAAAGTCTAAAAACTAACTCAAGTTCAACTAAGTGAAAAAAATAGAAAAATACCCTGTTCATCCCCACGTAATGATGCCCTTGAAGGCTGCTTCTACCAATAGCTGTTTGGAGTGGGTATGTAGGAAAAGGTTCATCATGTAACTGTTCTGAAACTTCAAACCATCAATTTTGCTCAAAATGAAAATACTAAAAAACTTTGGTTTGATTGTCACTTACAGAAAGCCAGAAAGAAAACCAAGGCTCTTAAATCACAGGTTTTTTTCTTTACAACTAAGGTTTGGTGCAAAATAAAAAAATAATACTATAGATCCATGTACCTTAGATAAGTACCGTGAAAATGACAACAGATGAAACGTGATTATGAATATATAAAGGAAAAAAGCTTGCTATTAAATTAATGAGTAATGGTTTTATACTTTCACAAATAATAAAAAAGGTATGGGGTTTAAGATCATTCATTCCAGCAAAGTTATCAGCTTTGGTACAACGTACTAACAACAATTATCAGAAAACTTTCAAACAAGAGACTGAAATTATAAATAATAAAGGTTCACAAGATCATGTTTCTACTAAAAATCTAGAAAAAGAAAAAGAAATCTATGTTGTTCAGGGCCAACTTTAACAAGATAGTCTCACCTTGTTTGATATGACATTCCAGAGGCCATCACTAGCAATTATAATAAAATCGACTCCGTTAATTTCTTCCTCCTAAGCCATAACAGTACCAAAAAAGAAGCATTTTAGCAGGCATAAGAAATATAACGACACAGATATACGAAGAGGGTGATCAAGCTTATGATTTTGGCAACCTGAATTTCTGGGTCAGCAACAACATACGGCTTAAGAAGTTTGTCTCCAAATGCACGGGAAACAGCAAGAACTCCACCAACTCTCCATGTTCCTGGATCAACCGGCAGCAGTGCAAGAAATTTATTTATCATCAATTTATTATGAAAATTTATTATGAAGTATGAACTCGAAAAAAAAATGGCATACACCCATACAGGAAGAAAATTACCAGCCCAAATTATGAATCCCCCAGCCTGTTCAATCCTTTGACGTTCATCAGATCTATCAGGTGTGTGATCGATAGACAAAGGAACAGCTACATTAAAACAAAAATTCATATCAGTGAAAAGAAGAAAAAAGAAAAGACAGGAATAGGAATTTATATCCCTTCTTGAGCTCGTTTTGCCTATCAAACTAGTATAAGCAATTCACAATGAAATTTTACAAAAAAAACATAACACTGAAAACTTAGTAAAATTGAAGTGACCAAAAACATAATGTACTATAGTGTGTATTCCCTCCATTCACCACCATATTAAAAATATGCAGATAAACCTAATTCTCACAACACATAACTGACATGACATCAACCTGAACCAGCTCTAGATGCAACCACTCTGGAGTCACCAACATTTGCAACAACAATCCGGTCCCCCAACAACATAGCTGTTGATGCAGTTGACCCAGCATCCCTTTGATGCCTCTTTTCCTCATTGAGGTAGTCAACATCTGTCTGTTTAAATGCTTCAACTGCAATCCAACAAATAATTAGAAGGAAAAAAAACATGTTAATATTTACACCATCCAGGTGGCAAACCAAACAACTGTAATGTTAGATGAAGATTTTATTGCATCCTATAATTTAACAAAAATGAAGTACATACCTATAGCAGTCTTTGTGTCTTTGATAAAGTTAGGGTGGCTACTCAAATTCTTAAACAGATTATTTTTCAGATATTCTGCAGTCCGGGAACCTCCATGACCTAAAAGAATAAAAAGAAACAAATTTACACTACGTTTGGTTTAAGAAAGAAAAAAAAGAGAGAAAATAAAAATAAAGAATATAGATAGAAAGTAGATAGAAAATAAGTGGAATTCTAGTTTGGTATTTCAACAATTATCATCCTACGACAGAATATCTAAATGGCCAGAGCACCTACGACTGACAACTAGCAGGGTCAGAGTGTGCCTTAGTCATCAAGAACCAAAATAGAGAAACCAACATTATAGACAAACCAGACTAGAGCAAACGATAAAGGAGAAACAGAACAGCAGCTGCTGTACAAAACAAAAGAGCTATAAAAACAGAGGTTAGTGCAAGACCAATCTAGAAGCCAAGCACAGCCATCAAAAAAAAACAAGGGTGCAACAAGAAGAAACTGGGACAGGAGCCAAACTATAAGAGGATCCTTCAAAGAAGAGAAGAGGTAAAAAAAAGAATAGGGAGGAACCAGAGAGCAGTGACAAAGAGCAAGACAATGTTGGTTCAGCCTTCGGAGGGTCAGAATCAGCCATGGGTAAAAAAGGGCTAGATTGCTGGACAGAAGAGAAAATGAGCTCTATAGAGGGTTAATCCTATTTATACTAATACTAGGTTATAATCCTAACTAAATACGATAAGCCCAATAGTGCAGACAAAAAACAGAGCATACAAGTTATAAAAGGAAACAGAACCACCAGTTTCTAAATGCTATGCCTGATAGAAAACATCATATACTTGCATTGTAAATTGGCTATGTCGCACACCAAATCAATAAAAAAAATAGAGGGAAGGGGAAAGAGATAAGGAATTGATTTCAGGGAATGCAAAACAAAAACTTTGACTTACCATCGAAAACACCAAAAAACGCAACTGTCTGACCATCCACCTCTGATATTTTGGTCTCAAAGAAATCCTCCATTGATGACCTTTTACCCTTGAAACTGGAATATCCATAGCTGAACCTTCCATTTCGGCTTCCAGATAGAAAGCTAGACAGAAATAAGAGCACTTCATTTTAAAATTTTGAATATTTGAGAGTTGGAATGCCATTATTAAAAAAATAAAAAGGATGCCTGAAACAAATTTCAACTATATTTCATAAACCCCTGGGATTCTCTTTTAATGAAAATTAGTAAAACAATTGGTATTGGCAGAAAATAAACAAACAAATTATGTCATTTAGCACACTCACCATGATATCTGCTGTGTTCAGACAAGATTATATCAGGTACAGATCAAATAGCATTTAACTGAGTAAACATTTCCAAAATTACTTAGTAATTTTCTTCACCTAAGCACTTACTAAATCACATCTATTCACATTTTAAATCCCACTTCCCTATTTTTGAATTCCAAAACTACATATTTCATTATATAAGCAAAGAAAGTAAGAATTTTGTTTTCTTATCCTTTATTTTTTAGTTCAATAGTTAATGTTGTTAAATAATGGTTATAGCGTCACCATAATGCTATAACATGGTGTTTAGTAGATGGAAGGGAGAAACCATTGTTCAACAGAGTATTGGAGTCTCGTGAAATTATATTACACAGCAACATAATAAGGTCTTGCAAAAAATAATGTTGTAATACCCCTTGGTGTGAACCCCATTCTTTATTTATTTCCTTTTTGCCATCTCTATGGACAAGAGGAACCTAGACCTACAGGAATTAGGTTATATTTCAAAGAACTCTTAAAAATTTTATTACATAAAATGAAGGGTCAACACAAGATTTGGGTGAGCCCAGTCAATTGTGAACACAAATAGATGGAACATTAACAAATACATAAAATTTATTAACATGGATATTACCTTTAAAAAAATAGTTTAGTTAAAAGGAACTATTGTATTTTGGGTCCGGTGAGGTGGGGGGAAGAGACCAAATGAAAATAAAAAATAAAAAATCATATATTCCATATTTCTCTAAATTCTTCAGCTAATGTGGTAAGAAACAGAAGTTTCCATGTAGGTTAAGGCAAATAAACCGATACAGATTTGAAAGGCCTTTCTTAATGAGCACAAATGCTATTGAAGTAAAGACTAGTATCAGTGTATCACCCTAAATTATGTACTAAAAGTATAACAAGAACCACCGTTTACAACCCCAACACTGTCCAACTTTATAACTTAACATCTGACTATAAACTGTAACATTTAAATAATAATCTAAAAGAAAAATTGCTTGAAAGTAGCAGTAGGTGCAGGTGGTTAGTCAATGACAATTTTGTAAAACAAAAGCTTGCAGTTCATGAAAAGTCAAAAAGGTACCACATGGAATCCTTTCATTATAGTAAGCAACTAAACATAAACATAATAGAAGGGTACATAGAGATATAGCAATAACGGCCATATCTAACTAACAGTAACATAGATATAGACACTAAAATTCCCCTCCCCTCTTAATTCAGAAGCTTAAATATGAATAAGGATCAAACCCGAATAGTCTTATGATGAATTTGCCTATGGTGTATCAATCATATCATATAAATGCATGATCATCAACCAATGATATTACAATTAACAATGCAATCAAATTACGGTCGCAATTTACAAACATGTTAGCATCTTAATTTTCTGGTCATGTTAAGAATTAATTATTTCATTTTATGAATTCGTGTTAATTAATGAATTTTTTAGCACAAATTTTTCCGCATAACGATGCCGTTAATCTCGATGAAGAATTTGCCGATTAAAAGCTTCAATTCAAACCAGCAGAGGATTAGAAAGCTGAGTAAACAAAGAAGAACAGCCTATACAAAATGGAAATTCTCTCAATAAATCGAAATAAGCACCTGATGCCGCCACCGCTGAAGAGAGAATCGTGATCCTTGGAGGACATCACAATGTTCGGTGCCGCCGGCGGTGCAGGCTGATCTTCATTGGAAGAAGAGGCGGTTGTTGCGACGGTGGCGTCGTCGGCGCCGGCGGTGGCAGTTGCCGTGACTGGTTCTACGTGGTCCGAGTTTGAGATCATTTTACCATCTTCACACTTCTCATTTCTCCCTCTCTATTATTTTTATTTTTTTATTTCTATATCCCTCTCTCTATCTACTTTGTACGTCGTTTATTTCGCTATTTTCTCTTTTTTGGTCCACATATTTACAAAGTAAGCAGGAAAGACCCACATTACAAGGTCCATGAGAGCAAAAACCCAAGACAAGGTTGATGTACAATACAAATCCAGGGAAAATGCTATGAATGCTAAAATATCCAAAACCCAAAAAATTGCCGCTAACACCCTCTTTTATCACGGAAATAGTAATTTTACACTCATGTGCTAGGAAAACAATTATAATTAGTTAAAATTTATATAAAAAACACAAAATCAAAAGAAAATCATTAAATATGATATAAGACCCATAAAATTGTGTACTCATCGATCAATTTTAACTAATAGAAAAGAATATGTTTAAAATAGGGTGTTGAAGAAATTTTATGAGATGCATGAAGAAATGTCCTACTCTGAATTTAGGAGTGTTTGTGGATTGGATTGGATCATTTAGGAAGATAAAATTTATTCAATATAATTATCTTGATTTAGTTAATTTTTCATCTAATTGGTTTTAGTTTAAACTTTTAATTTGATCTAATCTCATTTAAAGCGGTTTGAATTAAAGTTTTAATCCTACTTTTAATTTTTTTATAAGAAATTAAATAAAAGGTAAGATATATGACAAATGTAATAAAAGAATTTAAAATTTAAAATATTTTATTTATATATCATTATATAACTAATAGTATAATATTTACACATTTTAACTCAAATAATTTTTTAAAATATATTTAATTAAATAATTTTTCATAAATAGATAAAATTTATATATATGATTATTTTAGAAATATATAAGAAATAAAATAGAAATTATTGATGTTATAAATTTATGGATAAAAATATATACATATATGTAAATTCGGTTTGGATCAATTTCTAAAATCAAAATTTTGGTGTTCCAATTTTTTATCCATTTTCAGTTTATTCAATTTCGGATTTTTTGGATTGATTTTTCAATAAATATCAAATTAGATCAGGAACACCGAACACCCTTATCTGAACCGGTAAAGAAAACAAGTAAAGCTTTCTTCTATTCTTTCTCTATAGGCCCAAGTATATTTTTACCGTCACTGCCACTGCTGTTGGGTTTGAGCCCGGTTTTTTTTTTTTTTTACTGCAACCCGGTCCTATATTTGATATTGTGATTAATTAGTAAGAGTTGACTTGAGTAGGTTGGGTACTCGAGTCTTCAGTTTGGTTAAAAACTGAAAAGTAAATTAGCAGGATGATTATTTTTTCATCTCCTTTTAATTTAAGCTTAAATATATTTTTAATTCATATAATATAAACACATTTTAATTATGATCATAATGAAAGAAATTCTTTAATTTTAATCCCTGAAAAATTCTTTAAGTAAGAACCCTTCTTACTTGGGTGGTGACTCCCTTTCAAATTTGGCAGCAACTTCTATCTTCCTAATTATAAGATCAATTAAGATTTATTATTTCCTTCTTGACTTAAACTCAACTTGTATATAAACAATGAAAATGAAAATAGGCATGAAATTATCAATGTGAAAAATAATCATTTTTATTCATATCAACATATATATCCCCACCCTACTCTTATATATAACATTTTATATTTTGATTATGTATTTTATAAGCACATACGTAATTTTCTTTCTTATAGTGCTCATGGTATATATTAATCATGAGTTAGAACCATTGGAGTCTAAACACAAGGATTAGTTAATCTATTCAAAACGCATTAAAATGGCCAACGGTAGTAAAATTAAAGGGTATCCCATATATACTATCCAATAGTTCCTCGGAGCCCCACAAATTCTACACGAGATCGATCAGTATCCACCCCACATAGTCCTTGCGAACCAACTCAATGACCAAATTACCCATAACTGTTTTCTTTTAATTACGCAAAGCAAAGCAATACATGAATTCAAGCAGTGTAGCACCTTATCCATTATTATATTGTCTATGATTGTTCCTCCATTACAAGTCATGACACATGTGAAGTTCTAAACAAATTTAAACTTTATATGCTCAAATGGTCGTTCTAAGGAATCCATGTCAATATTACAAAGATCTACTAGAGATCAAGAGGAAAGAGAAAGGTGTACAGGGCAATAAATGTGCCAGAAGGGTCATGCAATCTTGACTGGTGGTTTGGTTTGGTTTGTTTTACCCAGCTGAGCCACACAAGATATTAATTCAATACTTTCTTTCTGGCTAGTGGGTAATAGTAAGGACGGAACCAATTAATGCTTCTACCATCTTTTGGTAAGGCAGTAAATGAGGAAGTTCGAGTGCACTATGCACATCGTGCTATTAATTAGCCATTATTTGCATTTGCATGCAAGTCTCCGTGTTTCATGTTTCAAACAGTGCCAAACTAAAATACAAAAGCTAACTGATGATTGATTGTTCTCAATTTAATAATTGGGTATGGAGCAGAATGAAATAAGTCAATAACAATTTTAAAATGTGTAAACAATAATACATGGACGGCTGCTGATTAATTTGTTTACATTCTACACAGTATTACACGTACGTACTCGACACATCTCTTTTTCTTTGTTATATATATTGCACCACTAATTTTATACTATTGTCATTCATTTATATTTGCACCGGTGTCGATCCATGAATCAATTTTCTATGATGATGGGTGTTAGCGTTAGGTGTTTAAAAAAATGTTCAAAATTCATTTTCCCTTTCTCTTTCTCGATAAACGTGACACAAAACTAGCTCATTAACTTCCTTATTAAATCATTTAGTTCGTTTTTTAAGATTTTGTTCGTTTACTTAAAAGTATGGATAAAGATATACTCTAGAATTCCAAACAAGAAAATATACACACCCCCTAATAGTAGTGTTAAATAAATTTACTCTCCTTGACAAAATTAATAAATTTAGTTAATTATATTAAATTTCTCAATTATTTATATTATTATTTTTAATTTTTATCCACTTAATTGTTTTTTATTAGTGTTTTAAAAAATTCAACAAAAATATAAAAAAATAATTAATATATATTTAACATAAAATAAAAAACCTTATAGAAAAAATAAACAAAATTTTAAAAAGAATATCGTTATTATTAAAGACCGAGAGGGAATATAACACCACCAACCAAAAAAACTTAAAGAAAGAAACTCATTAGAAAAATACCACAGTAATTAAGCGACAGCCATGCAGAAATTTAGGTTCTACCAGCAAGTCAGCAACCCCAATCGAGAACAATATCACACCCACATTAATGACATGAAACTTTATTTCATCAATAGCACAATGGTAGCTGATTTTGAAGTAGCTTTCCTCAACAAATCAACTTTACACTTGTTTTTCCTCCTCTGACCAAATATATAGAACTATGTGTTTAAACATGAACGAGAACAAATATTTTAAAATTAAGCTGGAAATTAGCATCCTCATGACATCCACATCTTCCTAATTTAAATAACCTGTATAGTTTGATCAAGAGTTTATATTTTTTTCCTTTCTCTTCTTATTTTACTGAACTATACCCCCCTCTCTGTACCGCTCCTAATCAAAGGACCATCCTGCTAAAATCCAACCTCACAAAGCTAAGATATTCATCATTGATCCAGTCATACTTTTCCTTAAAAGGGTTGTTTAGTGTGTTTGGAGGGTAACTTTCTATGCAGTCCTTCCACACATTAGTATCAGACAAGTCCCTCATCACCTCCCAAACACAGTTGTTGCACTTGAAGCCGGCACCAAGACTAATCATGAGGATCCTATCACCCTTCTTGAGCCTCTTCTTGGCCTCCATGTACCCCAAAACATACCAAAGGCCACCAGCAGAAGTGTTACCCCAACGGTGAAGTGCCATCCTTGCAGGCTCAAGGTCATATTCATTCAGCCTTAAACCCTTACCAACCCCATCAATAACTGCCCTCCCACCAGGGTGCACACAAAAGTGCTCTATCCCAGCCTTGAAATTCAAACCCCCTCCCAACACATTAAACTTTGTCTTCTTCTTATTACCCTTTCCAAGAACCATCCCAGTGAGAAAGGGTAGCAGCTCCCTCTTCTTCATCCCACTATACCTTATAGATGCAAAAAAGAACCTCACCATTTCCCACAGTGGCAGAATCTTGGGCGCCATAGTTTGAAGATTCACCGTCAAGGCTTGAGCAGCACTCTTCACAAGACTCTTGGTGAGTCGAAAACCTGAATAGCCTAACTCATCCTCCACCTGTATGCAGCAGTTGTAAGCCTCATCATCAGCACCATACTGAGTCCTCTCCATGTGCTTGAGCTTCAATATCGCACGGCTCTTGAGAGAAGCCTTGTTTGTAAACATCATGGAGCAGCCACCAGAGCGAAAGAGACAGTTAGAGAGCATCATCTTCTTGTCCCTTCCACAGTACCAATGCGCACCGAGATCCTCGGTGCTCACAACAATCCCAACGGAGTTCTTGTAAGTCTTGAAAAGCTGTTGCACCACATCGATGGCAACAACACTTGCACTGCACCCCATTCCGGCAAGGTTGAAGGCCTTGATGTTTTCCCTCATCTTGTACCTGTTTACGATGCGTGCTGTGAGAGAAGGTGCTGGGGAGAACAAGGACACGTTCACCACAAGGATGTCTATCTCGGAGGGTGAAATTCCTGTCTTCTTGAAGAGGTTGTCGAGGGTGTCGAACATGATCTCGTCTATCTCCTCGTACGTTTCCTTGAGAGTTGGACACTCTTCTCTCCCTTCGAGAACCGTTCTGGGGCAGTAAGTGTTCTCCCCAATACCAGAACTCACGATGGTTTTCAGGAGAAACCTTAACTCCTCCAGCCTCAGTTTTTTGTTTCGTAGCACGATTTTTGCTGCGGAGTCCGTGTCGAGTTTCGTGTCTTTTGGGGGCATGAAGCACTCGTAGGCCAACATGTAGCATGGTTGGCCTCTACGTTCAAGAATCAACTTGTAGAGGGCAAAGAAAGAGTACAATAAGAAGGGAAGGAGGCATAAGAGCAAAAGATCCATCGCTGGCTATAAGAAATTGAGAAGGGATATATATAGGAAGAGAAGAAATGTTTGTAATACTGTGATTGCTTAAAGTGCAAATGCATCTATATATATAGACGCAGTGTCTTATGTGTTGTGTGTAATATATATGCAAGTTGTGCATCACTCACTTTTACAAGTTGCGTGAGGAGGGTGTGGGTGTGCCCTACAGCCAGACAACTCGATCTTAACCAGTCTATATTGACTGTGAATATTAGTGCATGCCCTCTCATTCTTAGAAATAAAAGAGGAGTAAAATGAAACGTTGGTTCATTGCTTTGGGCAAATTAATAAATATTATTGTGTGAGCTGTTGTGACGGAAAATCTCTGGTCTTTTCTATTTACTTTTGATTCATCAATTCACACCGAGAAATTTCCAACCCTTTTTCTGCCAGTTATGATTTATGCTGCATAAACAGGATTCTCGTTGGAGTAGGTCAAAGTTATTAATTCCTTGTGGACCAACCAGCCAGCCACTCAAGCTAGCTTGAACTCAATTTGCTAACTTCATCTTCTTTGCAGCCAGTTTAGTTTAGATTCAGAACTCAACTAACATAGAGCATTGGAGTTGAGAAACTTTAATGGTTATCAAGTTACGGTTACGGTCTCTAGATTAACTAGCTAGCCTGCAGATGCATAGCATTAGCATAGGTTAATTAAGTTCTACTAGCTAGATACTTTAATATATGGTAGTACCGTGGTAGTACATTCATATATACGTTCAATCTTTTTAATCTAAAGCAGTGGCTTAATTAATTATTTTCAATGTTGAATTTGCTATACTCTAATGTCTAATGTTTTGGCAATACATCTCACCTTAAACTTTTAAGATCATGTATGAATCACGGTTACGGTTCTGTAGTTATTTTATTAAAATCTTTATTTTTAATGGCAATGGATTTGTGAATATTGATCGTATATATCATATGACAATATGACATGTGCATGACATCTAAAATACCAAAAAGAATAGAAAACAAAAATATCATCTACCTAATACTACCTTTATCCCTTTTAACGAAGGCCAGCATCCGCTCCTCCCTCTACACCACGTGACCACGCTCCTTATTAGTCCTTTCATCCTTTTTTCCCCTTCTAAGTACCATGCATTGAATAAAGAGAAAGAAATTAAAGACGAAAGTAGGAATGATTTTTAGAATTAAATTTTGATGCATTGCTAGTTTTGGCACATCGTTTAATAAATTTATTATTTAGAAGTTTTTTTTTGGCGTATTATTTAGAAGTTATGCATTTTCCACATCTTGCATGCAATTGGATTTCTTGAATAATATCATTTTGCCTATAAAAAACAAAAGTTGTGTTTTTTCTTATTGAGTTATTCGACTTGTTTTTTTAGATTGAGGCATTGAGCATCTAATTTTTTAAACCCCTTTAAAAGCTATAGTTGTTTTTAATGTTAATTAATTTCTAATTGAAATCTGATTTGTATTATAGATTTGAATCTTGACACACTATATGAAGCTAAAGATATTTTCATTTTTTAAATTGAATTTTAAGATTATTGTAATTTGAATATATTTTAATTTGAATTTGATTTAAATTTTAAAATTTGGCACATCCGATTGACAAATACCATCTTTAATTCTTTCTTATCTAATAAAGTAAAATACTTATTATTAACAATGGAAATAGTTACTACTTTTTACATTTATTTATTTATAATTTTTATCTAAAGGTACGTGTAGCTTACTAATATAAATTAAATTCATACTTTTAGCATCGCAAATGCGTCTAATATATTACGTACGTGATATTTTCCTTTGAAAACATAAACAACTTTAATTAATTCAAAGATAAAACTTGAAAGCATATATGCTTATAGGATTATAACCCAAACAACTAGCAAAGAGTAATATGTTATAACAGTAAAAATAATCAAAATGAAATAGATCACATACAACTTGCCAATTTGGATATATGGGTGCTCTCAAAGAAATTGCCTAATGTATTAACGCGAAAGAAAAAAACAATATTCCATATAAAACTGTCTAAGTTTATTACTCAAAATTCCAATATTGATAATCATGTCCTATTCTATCCTATTGTGTCGGCTATCCTATGACATTGTCAACATAATTCTTTTCACATCCTCACTCAATTATATATGTTATTAAAAATATTCCATTAAAAACAATACTTAGTGAGCATATATTATAAGAATATTCTGTATATTATAAAAAGGATTTTGTAAACCAATGTTCTTAGAATAATAATTAAAGAACTAAAATAAATAAATATTTAATGTAAAGATCATAAAAAAACGTAAAATAAATTATGAATAACATAATTTTGCCCATTCCAATAAACATATTTATTCTTTTAGTTTTTTAAACAATACCATAAGATAACTGATTATCCTTTTTCTTATAAAAATACTTACATTGATATTAATGTAATTAATTAACATTATCATCATTCATAAAAACAAATACTTAGTTCAAATATAATTTAACCTCTTTATTTTATTTTCTTGAAAATAAATTTAACCTCTTTGTAATTAATTAACATATGCTGAATTTCATTATGAATTGAATCAGTCAACAACTACTGACTGATTTGATATTTTCCTAGCAAGACAACATAACTAATTAGTTAAATAAAAACAAAAATATTTTGTTTCATGATGCAAATATTAATCCTTTCATTTGAGCCTTATATTTACTTTTTGTCTTCACTCATAAACTTATAGATGTATGAGGTATACCGAGGATGAAAACATTGTATTTGTAATTGAATTTTGATTTTTAGAAAAACTTTTCATGATTGCCTTTTACTCCAGTTTCCTCCTATACACAGTACTTTCTTATGCCTTATCACCACCTTCATAATAATATTAAATATATCATTAAAGAAAGTTTTTCTATACGCATCATATCAAAGTTGTTTTTCAAACAAAATACTTTTCAAGTATGGTAGATCGCAAAATATGCTCTTTTAGCCTAATTAGTGTCAATATAGGTACTCATCAACTTCAACCACGCCCTTTAAAAAAAATTTTTTTACCTCTTTTGAAAAATTATCAAAAGATGAGCATCGAATTAAGTGTGCTTTCCTTTGTGCCCTAATCCAAATAATTTAGAGTAAATGATCAATTTAAATTTTGAAATTGCATTTCGTTATCATTTTAGCTTTTAAAATTAAGGAAAACTCAAATTAATCATTGAAATATTTTAGGGTTTCATTTAAGTCCCTAAAATTATATTTGCCCCTCATTTCTGTCCTTGTTCTGAGACTTAAGTGAAAATAGTAATATAAGTTTAGGGTCCAATTTTTTTTCTTAAAAATAATTTCAAGGGCTTAAATGAAACTCTAAAAAAATTTCATAGACTTATTTAAATTTTTCTTAATTTTACGGACTAAAATGACAACAAGATACAAATTCATGACTAAATAGGTCATTTTTCCATAAATACTTCGATATCCTCGCAATTTTAAGAATGAGTGTGGAGGCTGGATGCTTGTTAAAAATATATCGATATTATCAAGTGAATTAATTAATATGAAATTATTTCACTTTAATTAATAATTCTAACTTTGAATTATAGGTATCTCATATAGGAAAGAAAAACTCCATAGAGAAAAGTGAAGAGATGACCCTAAATCTAACAATAAAAGTCATTCTCAATATTTTTATATACACCTTTATATATGAGAATGGGATGCTCTTCCTTCAAGAAAATCATGAGTACGCTTAGCGTCTCACAAAAATTATGAAATTATATTAATGTCAACATAGATAGTGCCTAATGCTCTTGAGGAAGTGGGGCAACCATTAGCCATGCCAAAATGTGGAAATTTAGTGCCATGCTTTGGTCACCTAACCTCTTATTTAATAAAGGTGTCGACGGGCTGGTTTGCTTTAATTTTGGATAAATAAAAACTAAATCAACCAAAATTGGTTGGTTTGGTTTAGTATAGTAGTTTTGACAATTATTTTCATAAAGTTTGAGTTTTGAACAGGTTAGTTATAGAATATAAATTTAATACCCAAAAATAAGCTTGGGTCTTATTTTTTTCAGTCTCATATATAAGAAAAAAAAATATTTTTTTCTTAATATCAAATATAAAAAATAATCTAATTTTATCTTATTTAATATTATTATTTTCAAAATATATTTTATTTAATTGAGATTTTAATTTCAACTTTTTTATTTTTGATATTAAGTTTCAATGAATCATAAATTTGATAAACAAATTTTTTTAATTAGTATGAATCAATTTTTTATATATATTTGAAATCAAAGAATATATTGGTTTATTTCGCATCAAATTCAATCAAAGAAAAATTAACTAAATCAACTTAATTGATTTGATTTAAATTGTTGGATTGATGAAGTCGAACCGATCGAACTAATAATTAAACCAATTCTTTTTGTGTGTGTGAAGAATCATTGGTTTAATTAATCTTAATTGAGCCTGACTCGGATGTTGCCCTCAAGGAGAGGTAAGAGCTGGTTTTTTTCTTCAAAAAAGGAAGAGCTTATATTAATATCTGTGTTTTAAAAGTTTTCAACCATATTAATTACAATTAAAACTCGTTTACTCAGCCTACATTTGTTTTTTGTTCTTATTTTGAGAGATCAAGTATTTATTTTTAAGATAAATGTTAATCAGTGACCTTGGGACATTTGTTAAGAAACTAAAAGAAAAAATATCTTTATTAGAATGCATAAAATTGTGCTCTGTATGACTTTTTCTACACTCTCCTATGATTTTCACAATAAATATTTTCTCTTTTAATTTAGTTTCCTTAGGACACTGGTTAGCAATATCATATATTTTAAATGAGTAATTCTCTTAGAGTCTATTTGAATGAGACAATTTAAAATTCTAAAGAATTTTAAATTTTAAGAATTTCAAATGCTTCAATTGAAATTCTTTTATTTTCAAAATTTTGTGTTTGGATAAAGAAATTAAATTTCTTCATTTTCAAAATTTCATCTAATTCAAAATTTGACCCACCTCGAAATCAATAATCTTTACTTGCTTTCGTGAGTTTATTAGCAGATTCGAGGGCTTGATTTCCCTGTGCACGATGTGCCACTGGTGCAGGTATGCCAGCCCCCTCAGAATCTACCGAGATAGATCTGTCGGTTGTTGCTCTTGCAGGATGTGTTTCTCCTCTAACGACCCTCTATCCATGAACTCCAGTAATACCTAGATTTCGTTGTTCTAATAATACATATTGTGGCACTTCATTATATTCGGATCGTCCATGTCAAGAAGGATTTGGATTTCCTGGTGAATCTGCCGCCGCGCCGACTCCTCGTGGTGATCGTATTTCACCTTCAGCACGTACTTGTGCCCGTTGGTGCAATAGACCACCTTGTACACTGTCCGCCGCTCCTGCTCCCAATGCGGTTTAGCCTCTCCAGCTCTGAGAACGGGATCACCTGTTGATTGTATATCACCTTCAGCACGTACACGCGCCTATTGGTGCGATGGACCACCTTGTACACTGTCCCGTCGCTCCCGCTCCCCATACGGTTCAGCCTCTCCAGCTCTGAGAATGGAATCACCTGTTGCGCCGCCGCCGCAAGCATCGATAGGGGCTGAGGAAGCGGCACCGCCAAGTTGGTGTCCCGCTGCGGCAATATCAGGTCCTTGCAGCGGCGCTAAGGACATCAGCGACAGAAGAGAATTTCAATTTCTCACGTTTTAGTAGAAAATTAAAATTTCACATTTTTCGTATAAAAGCATTCGAACAATAAATTTTAAATTAAAGAATTTTAAATTCTCTATTAAATTACTTTTATCAGTTAAATTTTTTTATCCAAACACACTCTTAATAAACTTTTTTTTATAACACGTTTCATTATTATTTAACATTTATTTTTATATGTTTACTAGAACTTAAATTATTAAATACTTAATTTTCATGTTAATATTTTTTTATCCGTAGGAATGAAACACAATATCAAAGAGTTTATAAAACTCACACACACTACTAAGAAAAATATTAGTAAAGGAAAATGTATAAGAGAAATAAGTTATTTAGTTAATATTTGCTTAATTTTCTTTTAGTAATAGATGATATCTCTAGTTTTACATGTAAAATCAATAATAATTTGTTTTGTTAATAAATTATTTATTAAATAATTATTTATTAGAAGTTAAATATTTAAAAATTTGTGTAAATTTTTTTTGGCCACTCCTGGTCCTCTGCACTTAAATACAACCAAACTTGGAATTAAACATAATTAACGTGTTTGTGTCATAAAAAACTATATTTTATTATTTCCAAAACTATAGTTGAATAAAAATAATAATAATAACACATATCCTTTGCACTAAGATAAAAAATATTATATTTTGTTTAGGAATAATTAATTATATTTTTATCTTAAATTTTTAAAAAATCTTGTAAATCGATCTTATCTTTTGTGAGATGACATTCTGACATAAGCATAAAAGTTGGAAGTAAAAGTTGTTAAAAAATTAAAAATGAAAGATAAAATATGCAATAATATTAGCACACCCTGGGACGAATCCATAAGTTTTGTTAAAGAGGGACTGAATATTTTTTTCCTTTAGTTGGACAAAAGAATATCTATAATATTTTGGTAAAAAAAGTATTATAAATTTTTATAAAATAAATAATTTCTATAAATAAAATCTAACTTATTTTATCATTTTATCTCTTGTAACTTTTTATATTTATTTTTTAAAAAATCTATTCTAGGAAAAATATATCTATTTTTTATGGGAAAAATATATTTAATATGTTTTAAGCAAACGAAAAAAACTGTGGGAGCAATTGTCCCATTACTCTTAATGTGCATCTGTCTGTGTATGGCGGTGTGTACGGTAGGGAATTATCGTTACAACAACAATAGAGTGTGTGACTATTAGAATTAAGGAGGGACTATTATTAAAGAAGAAGAAAAGAAATGAGATTTTTAAAAAGTAAATTAGTATAACATTTCTAAAATAAAATAGTTGAAATAAAAGTAATTGATGATCTTTATTTTGTATTAAACATTTTGTGTGTGTGCAATTATATTAGTAAACTCCTTACTTTAGTTAATTTATCTAATCATTTTTTTATTTCAACAAATTTGTTAGCAGTAAATGAGAAAAAAGTCTAAAGATGATAAAACTTAAAAACTCATTATTTATTAATGATCATGTAATAATGTCAAGTGATTTACTATCACTAGCTAGACTGCAAGTTGATGGAGTTTAATTTGTTAGAATTTTCACAAAATCAAAGTTGAAATCGAATTTTCAAACTCATCAACGCTGCTTTTCAACTTATACGAAAGACTACACTTGATTAAAAAGTATGTTTGACTTAGTGAAGTCATCAATAATGGTATCATTAAGTCATTTACATATTTGAATTAGTGACACTCTTTAAAGTGATGCCACCAAATGCAGCTGAGTTGTTTGACGCTACCAATTTTCTGTATGACACAAATCACCTAATCTCATAAAATGTTTAAAGATCATTCCAGAGTTGTATTTAGTTTTAAAAATAACTATAATAATGAAATTCCCTTTTTAAGATGCCGGAAGGAACACAACAAACAGCAGTAGTTAAAACTTAAAAGATCATTGCTAATCAATCCAGCAGTCATGACTATAAGCAATATTATCAATCTCAATCGAAAACTTTGATATGCACGTGAAGTCAATTTTGGTCCATAAGCATTTATTTGATAATCTAGAAATATATCGTGAGTTCGTGATAATTTATTAAGACAGATAGATACTCTCTCTCTCCGCATTTATTCTAACAAATCATTTTATAAATATTATTCTGTGCACATGTCATCAAATTAAAGTTAAATCTGTCTCTACTTTTTTAATAAAAAATTAACAATAAAAAATGTCATTAAATTTCGTGCATATGCCATCAAAATAACGTGCATGTGTGATCAAATTAAAGACAAATTAAGCCTTTGAATAAGATAAGCATGCAACAGGTTTTTTTTTTTAAGAGAGATAAGCAACAAGTTCTAGTTAACATGTTAATAGAAATATTGCATGGATAAAGTATGTATATATGTACTAAAATCTACTGAGAAACGGATGGACTTAAGAAAAAGAAATAGCAACATGCAGTAATTCGTTGAAATTATACCCGTCAATACAAATACATGTTATAAATTTCAATTGAAAACTATGCTATGCCGCATGTGAAATCGACTTTGTTCCAGATATATCATGGCATTTATTAAGACTGATATATACTTTCTCTCGCTGGGCCCTAGGCGTGTATATTCTAAAGAAACATTTTATAAATTTTAACAAAATATCGTGCTTATATACGTACGTGATCCAATTAAAAATAATTCTCCTGTCTCTAATTTTTAGAAATTCATGCTATAAAATAACTAGCGGTGAAATTTGTAAGCAGTAAACTTTTTGTCATTATATTTTGTTGCGATTTAATAACGAAATTTAACAAAATATTGTTCATATATGTAATCCAATTAAAAACAAGTTAAGCTCAGCAAAAAATCATAAGCAACAATTTTGAATGGAATTTGCTTAATATTTTAAAAACCAAATATATTTCCAATCAATGGTTCATGATCAACAACAATTTCTTTCAACACATATATACAAATTATCGAAATAAATTTTGCCTCTCTTAATATATATTTTTGATGCATATGATCAGAAATCGAACTCTGATAATTAACATGTTTAAAAAACTCATTTACCAATTATATTATATCTTATTGGTAAAAAAATTGCTCAATAATATAATGTACAAAAGTATGAAAAATTAAATTAATGATTATTCCATGATTTCCCCCTCTAATATATTTTTTATCTTTTTTTATTTAATTGTTAACTGATATGAAATTCATGTATGTTGTTTCATATTTTTCATGCAGAATATATTTTGCATGTGTCGCAACCGTAATGACAACGGGATGGACAGCAAAAATACTGTACAACATTATTGATTTTGAAGTGAATATTGTTTGATAAGTTTACACCATAATAGAGAAAGACTCATATGGATGAATGCTAATGTGATTAATGGATGATATATGATGTAATAAAAACAGACATATAAGATAAATGAAAGATGTTATATGAGTGTTTATATGAGTGTTATATGTACTAAAATCTACAGGGAAATGAGAAGAGTACTCTGTCGCCTTTCTACTGATTGAGAAATGGATGGAATCAAGAAAAGGGGATAGCAACATGCAGCTAATTCGTTGAAATTATATGCATGCGCATTTAACATTTTTTGTACGTTATAATTAAGCAAACTAGTGACAAGAAATGTTTTGGAGCTGTATTATATGACTTTTTATTTTCCCTCATAAACTGGGCATTGATGCTTTCACCATCACTATTTACATATATTTTCTGTCATCATTCATTGCGAATTTGCACTAACTTAGGTTTCTGCTCCAGTCGCCACCATATTAATTTTCTAGTTTCGAAGCTACATTAATTGTGTTCATACAATAAATGGTTTATGTTTCAAATTTATTGAAGGGTAAATAGTCATTTTTGTTTTTGAATGTGTAAAGCGTTGATAAATTTGTCCCTAAAAGATGAAAATTCAAATTTGTTCCAGAGAGTGAAAAAAGTATGACAAATATATCCCTCCGTTAACTTTCGTCCGTTACTATTAATATCATAGACGAATTTGTTAGCACACTATACATTCAGGGACGAATTTGTCAAATATTTACCCAAAATATAGTTTAATCTTCATATTCTCCATTTTCTAATTATTGCAAGCATAATATTATAATAAACACTTAAAAATTAGGAAAACAAGTATAAGTTAAAACAAACATAATAATAAGTATAATATTGATTAATAAACATAATTTGTATGTTGCTCTAAAATTTATATTGTAATAACATTAGATAATAACAAAATCAATTTAGGTATCACTTTTTTGTAAGAATTAATTTAATGACTGTGCATTTTAATTTGTTTGAGCCTTATATTTTGGATAAGTATTATCTCATATTTTTGCTTTGAAATTTCTAATGTAACAATACCTTATCCAAAATATGATACCCAAACAAAAATGCATAGTCATTAAGCTAATTCTTAAAAAAAATGAGACTTAACTTAATTTTATCATTACCTAATGTTGTTATAATATAAATTTCAGAACAATAAACAAATTATGTTTATTAATCAATATTATGCTTATTATTATGTTTATTTTACCCTATGCTTGTTTTCCTAATTTTTAAGTGTTTATTGTAATGTTATGCTTGCAATGATTTAAAAAAAGAGAATATGAAGATTAAATTATATTTTGAGTAGATAGATGACAAATTCGTCCCTAAACATGTAGTGCGCTGACAAATTCGTCCCTGATATTAACGGTAATGGACAAAAGTTAACGGAGGGATATATTTGTCACACTTTTTTCATTTTAGGGACAAAAATTTGAATTTCCACATTTCAGGGACATATTTATGAGCGCTTTACACATTCAAGGATGAAAATGACTATTTACCCTTTATTAAATAAAACTTAGTACTCCCTTTTTGTTCTAATGTATAAAACTCAATTACTTAATTCATTAATATTAAGGAAAATGATAATTTTAGTTGATAATAATAAATTAGTCTTAAATTTATAATTTTTTCTTAATATATCTTTATTATTAGTACTTTTTTTCCTAATGATTTATCAATATATTTTCTTTTTTCTTTTAATGATAGGTATTTTTAGTCTAAAAATAATTAATACAAGAAACATTATAAATTTTCTCTTATAAAAAGGAATAAACATTATTTTAAATTTGAATCATATAAATAGAAACAAGATATTAGTATTAGATTTTCTTAGGATTAGGTATCTATTACTACTGGGTTTAACTTTATAAAATAGGTTGAATTAATAGTTTCATATTTTTCTTGAACATTAATTATGGATTTAGAAATCACTATGCACTTCATTTATTGTATACGTTTTCATTTTTGGTTGAAGTCCCATTGATAAGTATACTAGACAATGATAGTGATGAATAAAAGTTAAGGTTACTTACAATAAAGTAGTTTTCTTTTTTGTCAACAAAAACTTGAGTAGTGAGATTGTGGGGAAAAATTTGGGTTCAATCCTTAAAAAATATATTTTTTGAAAGGAATAATGAACTTTAAGTTTAATTAAGCTAAAGACCTGATGATTAATTTTATAATTGTTTTAAATTATCAAAATTTGTGAAAATATCCAAAAGTTTCACCAAAAATCCAAAGATCCTACTTATGGTGGTTATAAAAAAAAATTCAATCCCCCAAAATTAGAGTGTAGCAATGTGAAAGAAAAAAATATATAAAAAATGATAAATATAATAAGTGATGTAGTAGAGATAAAATTTTTAAACTTGTTTATAATACTGTTTTTGTGTACAGGTTCATCATTCATCGATCCTTAATGGCGGCTGAAACTTTCATGTGCTGTAAATCACTTTGCAGGGATATGTTTTATCCTTCGTTGGTGTGTTGTTTTTCATTAATGTTGGGTTCCCTGAATGAATTCATATAAAATTTTGATTGCAAAGGCTTGTCTTTAGCCATTTTTGTGATGAAATATATCATGTGCGAACGCAACACGAGTTTTTTGTCGTGAGAAAGTTGGGTCCGTTTCGTGGTCGTCACACCTGTTGTTCATCATTCTAACAAACCATTGTCATGACATTTTTAAATATATTAATTACACAAGATAAAAGAATGTTACTGAACTGACTAAATAATATAGTTAAGAAAAATTGATACTTTTTTTTACAATATTTATAATTTGTGATTTTTAAACATGGTTTAGATTCAAGAATTTTTATTTTAATTTGTAGTTCAGTTTTTAAATTCTTAATTACAATAATATATTTATTAAGTATTTTTATATTTTTTTCTTCTAAAAATATTATTAAAAAATAATATAGAACTTTTAAAATATTTTACATCATATAAATAATAATTAAATTTGTTTAGTTAATAATATATATAGTAAAATATTTGTAAGTTATCTTTAAAATTATTTTTATTAGTTTAAATCATTTTTGACATCCTTAAAAATGTATATATTTTTAATATTTTGATATATCTTTGTTACATCATTAAAATAAATTTATGTTACTAAATTAATTTTATATAATATTTTTATCAATATATTATTTCATTCAGTAAGAAAAAAACATTTTTAAATAAACTTTAATTTTTTTCATATAAAAAAGTATCTTAAAAGAATCTTTAAATTTTTTTAAAAAAATTATCAAACAATTGCTTCTACGTTTATTTGTAAAGCTCTTATTTTAAATTTGATTTTTTTTTTCAATGAGGAGTATCAAAGAACAAAAAGTAATAATCCGTGTTCTCCAACAAATGACGTGCCTAATGCATCCGCTAATAGAGACTGTTTAAGATTATGAGGTTCCTTCCTTAACTAACGTACGTATCCGCACAGTTGTTGTCTTCTCTAAATGTGTGGTTGAAGATCATGAATTTTGTCCAGCAAAGGTTTATATATAAGAATGATAGAAGATCATGCATCCTGAATTTTGAACTTTGAATTTTAAAAGTAGCCTTTACAAAAGACAAAAATACGGAGTCACATATAACATCAAACCGTTACGTTTGCATGCGGTGTACGTATCAAGAATCAAGAATAAGTGACATTATGATGATGATTTGTTTTGTAAAAGAACTTGCCTTTGCTGAATTAATTATACATGTATAATACGTAATAGTATAATATTTTTATGCAATTTGACTAGTATTGTCGGATTTTCTTTTTTTACAGAAAACATGTATTTTTTTATGGGAAACAATTTTACTTGAATGATTTAAATATATTTTCAAATTTTTATGTTTATTTCTTAATAAATTCTTATTTTGCATTCATTCTTAATAAAATAATAATTTTATTTTTGATTCTTGATATTTTCATTAGTTCTTGATAAATTAACAAATTTTATTTTTCTAACACAAAATTTATTAATTTATCATAAAGTAAACACAAAATTTACTAATTTATTGTGGGTTTAAAATAAAATATCAAGGACCAAAATAAAAAATTATTATTTTATTATAAACTCAACGTTAAACAAAAATTTATTGGAGAGAAAAAATTAAATATTTATTATACATAAAAAATAAAATTGTGATTATGTGTAGTTGATTATGATGTTATTGAGTTTTTCTCTTGTTATTTTAAACTCTTGTTACATTTTTCATAAATAACTCAGTTAATCATATTTTAACTAGAAAGCAAGAATAAGAGGTAACAGATTATTAAATATTGGGTATAGCAATCGAGTCATATTTAAATATTTTGTGTATTTATATTGTGGGTAAGAATTATATCCATGTTTTATGCGTAGGTTTAAGAGGACCCTCTCATGTGACATTTTTGTCACGCAAATCTTAGTCTTTAATATTAAAAGTAAAAAAAAAAAAAGAACGAGGCTTAAATATGTATTTGTTTATGTAAGTTAGTGATTTTTTGCCTCTAAGTTTTTTTCTAATTTCAATTCTTGTAAGTTTTGTGTATTTTTAATTTTAATATTTATAAAGATATTTTGTTCATTTTTAGTTTTAAATTTGAGTTTTTTTAAGTTTGGTTTATGTAAGCGTGAACTTATTATGGTGACTAGCTATAAATAAATAAAAATTAGAATCTTAAAAGGATAAAATTAAAAAAAAAATACAAATTTATAAGGACTAAAAATGAAATTTTTTTTACTAAAACCAAAATTGAGAAAACTTTAACTTACATAAACTAAAATTTGAAAAAATAAACTTACAGAAAAAACATACTAACTTAATAGAATAAAAATATATTTAAATCTAAAAAAGAATAACATGAGGTTCTATTGGTAGAGATTTGTACATGAGATAATTCAAGGAAAAATTTCTCATGAATTGATCTATTCCCCTTGTTTTTATCTTGATACTAGTTTAAATATATTTAAAAATCTTTTAAATGGAACAAATTATGTTGAAATCTCATGCTTTTTTTTACAATAAATCTCATGTTATAATATTTGCAATTGTTATGGTAATTTGACGAGCTGGTTAAGTATGCAACTTTTTGCAATGATGAAGTAGTATTTCAAATCAATATAAAATTATATAAATAAAATACATATTACTTGCATGGAAAAAAAAGTTTGAATTTTGGTACTTTTAAAGCATAACTAGCTAGTATCAATCTTGAAATCTAATATGATGAGATGGAGAATACTCTTTTAGTGATAAAGGTATATTTATTATAATGCTGGTGTACAAGATTGATCGTTTAGGATGCCTAAAAGTATAATTTATTATCGATCTCATGTGTGTAAAGTTAGAGGATAAGCGCTATCCATTGAGTAAAGGGAGGGTTTCCTACACTACAGTGATTCGGGCGGCGGTCTTGTTTTGAGAATTGGTTGATATTTGTGAGCTGTATGTTTGGCATTGTTGATAGAATTAATGATAGTTAATGTATACTATTGTTTTTAACAATGAAGGTAGGTAAAGATGTACTCTCAAAGTAATTAAATAATATATTAGTATATTTTAAGGTCGTTTAATTCTCCTCTTAGGCATTTTTATAATATTATATATATATATATACACCTATATCTCTCTGAATCAAGATGTCAATTTCTGTATAATATTATATATCAGTCATATTACCCACAATAATTTAGTTATGAACAGTCGATATTTAAAATTCAGGTGGACAAGAGTCACATGAAAACTGGGACACGTAAAGGCATACCTGCATGGATATATTTCCCAACTGTCAATTTATTATCGAGAAGAAAGAAACAAGCAGCACCGTATATTAATTTTCGATCTCTGTTATATATGCCAACCGATTAGCTAGCTAGATATATATATAAATATATTATTGCAAGATTTTGGTTCTGGATTTTTATTTTAAAAAATATTGATTAATGCCTTGACTTAGCCGCTCACAGGAGTACAGGTGCAAGCCTAAATTTCCTTGTTCATTATTTAATCATTAATTTCGTTATGTATATACACACAGTATGAGTGATATTTGTTGTTTTTTTCTATAAAAATTGTGGAAACGAACATATATAACTAATTACCAATTAAACCTAAAAAAATGATTTTGCCGTAAAGGAACACAACGACGATAAAAATCAACCGCCAACGTCCAACAAGCTGCTAAATTACTATATTTATTATGCACTTATGTAGTATATATTATAGTTATTAGTCTATTTACTCTCTTCATTAAAAGAATTAGTCAGCTGCTTAATGTCAAAGGCTTACCGAACAAAATCTACATCAACCTAAACTCATTATTACTGAAATATTATAATATATATTAATAACAACAATTAATAATATATGCACTTGGGTATAAAATAACTCAAACTTTTTTTCTTGATATATAGGTATTAAATATATACTTGTTCAACCTAAACTAAATCCATTTGGTTAATATTTAATAACAACAATTAATACTATATGCACTTGAAAGCATAATATATTTTGCAATGACATGTCTAATTAAAAATATACTTAATTTTATAATAGTTAATTGATTAATATTATAAAACTCTAATAACAATAATAATATACATCGACTTGATAATTTTATAAAATATGTCATAAACCAGTTATCTTAAATCTTAATATTTCTAGCTAGCTGGATCATTTTGTCACGTTGCACGTGAAATATGAAATATAATGTACAAGGATTGAATTCTAAATAACTTTTCCCTCAAAGAAAAATCATGTCATTTCAAGCGCCTTTGATGAAAGTTACACTTTAGAGCATTAGCCTGGACGTGCGTATATTGAAAACAAACGCAAATCCAAACATCCCTTCATCAGCGTTAACATCACCTTCCTTTATTTGGCTCCATCGTCAACTAGCTCCATTGTCGAGAAGATGTACCAAAAAACTACAAATTAAAAAAAAGTACTTACAGATAATATAAATATATACCTTCACTTCTTTGTTTCAAGATATTTTTCTCGTACAAGAATTTTATTCGTGTATTAAATTTGAGCTGTTAAGCCCACCAAATTAGGTAGAGTGGGTCTTTCTGCTAAGTACCAATTTGTTTCAATTTTAATTAATTTGATTGTTCTTTTCATTTTTCAACTATCTAACTAAATACTATTAGTAATTGACAAATATGGCCACTAATGTCAGTGCAAACATCTATATATTGATTAAATTGTCAAATTTAATAATTTTAAGTACATACTGATTAAATCTTACTTTTGCTGATTTTTATTAAAAAAATTATTAAAAATCATACTTATTATGATTTCTAATTAGTTTCTTAGAAATTAATCTTCCATACTATTTAAACTCTTTATCTTATTGGTTATCTTTGAATTTTTATTTTTAATGTGTATTTTGGATTTCGTAACTGAAAATTTCTTCCTAATTTAAACTGAAAAAACAGAACCGCCCCAACAAATTTTTAAAAACAAACATACAATTTTTAATATCATATTTAATGGAAAAATATAATAAATATATTTATTATATAAATCATATTTTAGAATTTAATAAACAAAATAAATGTGGTATAAGGTAATTTTTTAATTAAAGACAAATTCTTTTAAAATATTTAAATTCAATTTAGATATAAAGATGAAAGATGTTAGATGGAAAAGGAATAAATGACAAAGCAAATATAAAAACGAAAGAGTATATGATTGAAAGAAAAATACACTTGTAGGAGTGGTGTGTGATACAGCTACAAAAAATATAATACAAAATAATTTAAAATGTTTAATTAAGAGAATGAAGGAAGTCAAAGTCGGACTCTCCAACTTGATGTTTATTTGGTGGATTCTTGATTTGTTTTATGTTTAATTTTGTATGATTTGGATGCTTAAAGGCTTGAACTTTGACTCTTCGTAGGCTTTAATGGATAAAGATTAAAACTTTGACACAAGACTTTAATTTAATTTCATGCCTTTGGACAGTAAAATTACGTATCATAAAATGCTATGTTTAAATGGATTAAGAACCCTAATCCAACTTGTATAAAATTCATGTCAAGTTTTTTATTAAGAAAAATCATAAAAATATTTAATGAAAACAATGGTTAAATATATTACTTAACTTTAATACTTATATCAACACAAGCCATTATTATTATTATTATATTAACATAATCCAAGTGCTTAAAGTTAACTATGGGTAAAATTAAAATTTTGACTAAATTAAATCAAAATCATATTTAAAATAATTAATTTTAGTTCAGATAAATTTACTAAGGCCTTCGAAAAAACAAGACTTGAATAATTTAATTACAAAAAATTAAGAAAATAATAATATATATTTTGCCAAAATCATAAAAAAAAAATTGGGAAAAAATCTGCATATATTTCACAAGAAAAATCTACATGTGAGAAAAATGAAGATTCAGGTCATGTTTTTTTTTTCTGAATAGATTCAGGTCATGTTGTATAAGCTTTGTTGTACATAATGAATATACAAAAGTCATTGAAAGCTGAATTTGAAAATTATTGCAATTTTTTTTACCAAGAGACAATCAATTAATTAATACAATAATTAATGTATGAAACATATTATTTATGCTTAAAATTGCCTATTAGGCAAATGCTATAAAAAAATAAGAGCTTAAAAGTACAACATTAACATAAATTGTGAAAAATAATAATAATAATAATAATAATAACGACGAATTATTGCTTTGAATTAAAGTATTAGTCTATGCTTATACAATGACTTAAAATTATTACTAAGTGTTGAATAAATAACTGTGAAAATATTTGAGAATTTTATTAAAAAAGTAATTATAACAAATTAAGATTAGTCATTTTCACTTACTCTAAAATAGTCTATTTAATTTAAAATTTCATATTAAAATAACCCATAATACCTGTAATATATCTTTCACCGTTCAATTTTTATATTATATATTTAACGGTCATTAAACAATACAGACACATTCCGTTATTTTAATTCGAGTTGCACTAGCAGCATATTCATTGTATTCTGTAAACATAGTCAATTTTGTGGTTCTGACACTTTTCCATTTTCGTATTTATATCTGTCCCCAATCATAATTTCCATTGTCAGAGGTTATTCAAGTTTGAAATATGTAGCTAACTTCTGAGGTATGGCAAGCCTTTTATTTTAGCAGTATTTAGTGGTGGTGATCGACCAAGTATATGATCTATGAAAATAAGGTCACTTTATGTAAGTTGATGATTTGATAAAGATAATTAAGAGCGTGTTTGTCTAGTTGAAAGCACACAAAATTAGTTAGAAATTGAAACTTTAGCTAATTAATTGATTGTAAAATAAATTACGAGGTCATGAATTGAAATTTGGGGGTGCGTATTCAAATGTATCCCAAAACACCAATAACATCTATTCAAGAAAATCAATCCCAAAAAAATCAATTTTTCATAATGTTTAAAAAACAAAAATCAACTAACAGGCAAATACAATTCATTTAAAACAAAATAAAATATATCAATGTAAAAAAGTTATATAACACTTTTTAATTAATTATGAGAAATGACACTAAATATTTTATATAACACTTTTTGAAATTTCATTTCACATAATTGTTATGATTTGCATGCACGAGAAATGTAAAGATTGAAGGAAGAAAAACAAAAATGATGCCTCTCTTTCTAACACTACAAAAAAAAAAAGGCCGTTTTCCGAAGGAGCTTTACCCACCGTATCATTTCCGTCCAAATGCCGTAATTTTTCCATGGAATTTTTCCATGGATTTATGTTCCGTTTTAAAATTAGATTTTCGCCAAAACTTATCAGTTGAACCCTAGTCTTGTGTGATTGTCTCTTCATTTCCTTACTACTCTCCTACTCGTGTTCTCCATCTCAGGCACTCACGCAAGGTGTGACTCCGGCGTCACCGCGGCTGGGTCTCCGTCACGGGTACGGTGTCCTCTGCTTCTTCTCCTTGTAAGTTCTCTCTCTCTCGCTCTGCATAAGTTTCTTCTGTTCTCGACTGCGAGAGGTGCTTGCCTTTGCTATGCACTCATTTTCGCGTGTTTGCTTGCTCTAGATCTAATTAGCTTTTATTCGAGTTCTGGTTCCTTCTTGTTTTGTCCCTGCATAATTTGTGGTTATGTAATGATGACTGGTTAGGGATTTTGGGTTGCTATGTGTGTTGTTCTGGTTAGGGATTTTGGGTTTTTGTCCTATTTTACACGGTTTTGGGTTTTAAAAGTGGTAGCATAAGCCTTTTAGTACCTAGATTAACTATTACAAGAGTTATTGAC
>CM023950.1:40142857-40175590 GCA_013407115.1 Glycine latifolia | reverse complement strand
TGATGATAAGCTATGCAGGGTATGTGTTTGACACCTTTTCATATTTTTTACATGAGCTATAAACAACATGGCTTGGAATTTGTGTTAAAAAGTTGTTTGTGCATGAGATTCATGGTAATCTATACTCATCAATTTGGAAATTGATTTTTTTTATGTATATTAAGTTGAAAGGGAATGTCACAAGAATTGTGTTTGCTGAATAAATGATGATAAGCTATGCAGGGTATGTGTTTGACACCTTTTCATATTTTTTACATGAGCTATAAACAACATACATGGCTTGAAATTTGTGTTAAAAGTTGTTTGTGCATGAGGATTCATGGTAATCTATACTCATCAATTTGGAAATTGATTTTTTTTACGTATATTAAGTTGAAAGGGAATGTCACAAGAATTTTGCTTGCTGAATAAATGATGATAAGCTTGGAATTTGTGTTAAAAAGTGGAGGCATAGATAGAAAGGATGATATGGAGGCAGCTCAGATGCTCCTTTCTCTAGCTAAAAAAGATGGTGTAGTCCCTAATCTCATCATGTGTCTATTTTGCATTTTATTTTACTAAGTTAAAGAGATGAACATATATTATTATTTACTTTTACAAAGGTTATGGGATAAAGTTCTCCTTAAATACTTAGACAAAAAATATCATATTTTACATAAACTACTTTTACAGAAAAAGATGTACTTCAACTTTTAAAAAAGTTAAATAAAAAGTGTTAAGAAGTGAGTAAGTTAGTTTTAATTTATCTAAAAAACTTAATTTGTTTTAGGCTTAGATATATTTTTTGTCTTTATAAATAAATTTGTTTTTTTTTTTAATTTTAGTTTTTATAAGTTTTTTTTATTATTTTAATCTATATAAGATATTTTCTTCATTTTTATTTCTTGTAAATTTAAGTTTTTCAATTTTGAGTGTCCATGGAAATTGATGGAGAGTTCTGTTAGTATGTTCTAGGTATTTCCCTTGGTAAAATTGAGAGAACCTTTGTTTAAGTCACGCATTCAGTTTGAATAACATAAGTTTACAATTGACACATATGATTAACTAATCATTATTCAATAAGCATATTAAATTTGTTGCACTAACACTCAACAATGAAACGAAGATTGTTGTGAAAGAATGGATATGCCACTGACACACATCTTTGTAGAGCCCTGTTTTGTTATCAAGTTTGAATAAAACAAGGCTTAAAGAACATTTTAAAGGAATTGTAACCTTAACAAGAAAAAAAATACAAATAATATAGCAAAGATAATATTTTTTTACTATAGTATTTTGAGGATTATCTTTCCTTGAAGAACAATAAAATTGATGTCTTTTTGAAGCCTTCTCGTCCAGTGGTGGCCGGCGCCTGAGAAGCTCATGGTGGTGGAGGTAATGCGGCTACATACCCAATAGAGAATCCTAATAGAAGTTTATAACATCAATAAAGTGTACGTGTTAAGGAACAAGATTGAGACAAAAAAGTTCATCTTTGGTGTCGATTTCTTCTTCCAATTCAAGAACACTTTCATGAGGGAAATAGAAACATTTGAATGCCATGACAGATGGGAACACAATATAAATGATCGATTCATCAGTTCCCCCGCCAGGTATGCCAGAGTCATTATACCCCTTCAAGACACCGATTACTCTGCCCGTACTGGTTGGGAATAGGCCACATCCCTCCGACGACCCGTTTGGACTAGCACGATTTCTGCGTTGAATGTATAACAAAAAAAAAAAAAAAGCAAAGTCAAGATATTTGTCAAACATGTAAAAAAAAAAAAGCAAAAAAGTGTATTGTCAATAAAAAGCTTGCTCATGTGCAACTTCTTAGTTACAATATCTTTTTATTTATGCTCGTTATTTTTTATAATCTTTTCATTGAAAAAATAGGTTATGTATTAAAAATTTAAAACAATTTTACACTATCATTTAATAAAAATCAATAAAGATTAATTCAATTGATAAAGAGGTGGATTCACAAAAGCAAAATTTAAGCAAAATTTGTAATTGAATCATAATTATACTAATTACATTATCATTAAACTCTTATTATTTTTGGTATTCCCTAGACTTTTTATATTGATCAACGTTCTCATTTTTTGTTCTTACTTTTTGACCGTCAACTTCCTTAATTTTTTCTTAACTATTATTTTCTAGTATTAAAATATAATATATACTACTCAGTGTATTAAGAATACTAGTTAAAGAAAAAAATATTAAAATACATACAAATACGTTTTTGATTTTTAAATGCAGTTTCCATGATTTTTAATAAAAGATTTTCTTTTAGCTATTTAACCAATGGTCTAAACTCTTAAAATATTTATTTTATATAATTAAAAAATTAAAAATAAATTTGATGACTTTATTTTGTCAAATACGTAATTTTGAAATTTGCAAAAAGTTTAAGAAAAAAAAACATAATTAAGAAAAAGAAAGAGAGAGAGAAAGAAAGAGAAGTTAGCCGGAATGCCGGATGAACAAACAATAGGCGCACCGCAAGGGTGGTAGACTGAGCCTCAGGCATCGGGATTATAATTAATTTATAATCTTTTCATTGTAAGTGACTTGTAATTTGTTAGTCACATAAGCAAAATTTCTAACGACATTTAAGCAAATGGACTAAAACAAACTTTTTTAAAATTACAGGACTAAAAATATTTATTTTAAATTTGGCGGATTCTAAGGTGAAGTAGTTTAGTAGTTCCTCACCGGTAAAGCAGTATATTTTACCTGCTATACTAGGTTGGTTACCGATAATTAATAAAAGGTAAAATATAATTGATTAAAATAATATTTAAATAATGATGAATAAAATAATTTACAATGTGGAGCTCCATGACTTTGAAGTCGTGTGATGTTCCACGACTTTCTTTTTTTTTCTTTTATTTCCTTTTTCGTTTTTTTCTTTTTTTTAATTATTCAATTTTTTCTTTTTAAATAACGTTAAATTTATTTATTTTTTATTGTAAACTTGCATATTTTAATATAAATATATTGATTATGAGTGTAAATCCATATGGAAAAAAATTAATTATTTTGTTTGTTAATTTAATTTATTGTGTTTTAAAAAATTATAAATGATTTTCAGTTTTGTTGTGTAATTAATTTTAAAAATGAAAAAAAGTAGTTTAATTTAATTATTTAATTATTAATATTTTAAATTTTTAAACTTAGTTTAATATTTTGTATATATTTTTAAAATCCTGCTAATTTTTAAGTTAATTAATTGTTATTATTAATTAACTAAAACCAATATAATTAAAATAACTTTTTAATTAATTGTTGATTGGCCATGTTTGGGAAGTCGTGTGTGTGCAAACGACTCTGAAGTCGTGTGGGTTATGATAGTGGTTATATTCCAAAAGAGAGAAAAAAAGTGTTGCAAAACTATTAAATAGTGTTGAATTATTATAATTTATGCTACTTAACTAAGTGTAAGCGTGTTTCCTTTCTTCTAAAAGATGTAACATGTAAGCGTGTACTAGTGTAAAATTATTTTTATTATTAATACTTCTCTCTTTTTTAATTATTTATAACAAATTTTTTATTTTTTAATTAGAAGTATTTTTATTAAAGTAAATTATACTTGCACCCTCTGTGTTTTGCTCAAATTTCACCTGATACTCTTCCCTTTTTCCACCCTACAAAAAACCCGTTAATTGTTTAGCTCACATTACACTTAAACCTCCTCCTTCCTAAACATCATTTAATAATCTAACAGAAATTAGGTACATGCTGGTCACATGACTTTTAATGAAAATTTATGTCTAAAATATCATCATCTTCTTCCTCTCAACCTGAAAATATTTTAATACTCTTTTTTTTTTTTGTTTTTCTACGTAAATCCAACTTTGAACTCACTTTCTTAGTACGCAATGTTAACACATTTTCTCTCATCTTTTGTTCTATTAACTTATATATGAACTGAATTCTGATTCTCAACAAACATTTTCATCCATTATGTTCCTGTAGTCCAAAACATCAACACTATTTTAATCAACAATAATAAACAGATGATTTCCAATTCATCCATTGTGTTTCCTGTAGTCCCAAATATCCATACTATTTTAATCAACAATAATAAACAAATGATTTTCAGTTCATCCACTGTGTTTCTTGTTGTCCCAAACATCAACACTATTTTAATCAGTAATAATAAATAAATGATTTCCAGTTCATCCATTGTGTTTCCTGTTGTCCCAAACATCAACATTATTTTAATCAACAATAATAAACAAATGATTTTAAAAATCATAAGTGATCTCAAACTGGTCTCCCATTGAAATCCCATTCAGAAATAAGCAACAATAAACAATCAAAATTAAATAAATAATCTTAAAAAGTAACCTATATACAAGGTCCAATGGTCACTTACAAGCATAGCCTAGCGTGAACAAAAATTGTGGACAGGAAGAAAAACGGAGTGCTCATGAACGTCGAAGAGGAAGACAAATGAAGACGTTCATGAACGTCGCGAACTAGAAAATGAATAATGGGAAATTCGCAAACTGGAACAAGAACGGTGAAGAGGAATGGAACGTGAACGTTGTGAGAGAAAGAGAAACTCGCACCCCCTGGACGTTGAAGAAGAACTCGCCAACAAGAGGAAGATGAACAGTACTCACTAATGGTGAAGAGGAATGAAACGTGAATCATAAATTCTGAAACTAATTGGGAAGGGATAATTTGGGTTTTACAATTAAAATGTAAGGGCAATTTTGTCTGCTCACATATTTCAATTGACGTTAGTTAACAACGTTAATAGAGGTGGGGTAAAAGTAATGTGCAAAAAGGGAGGAGTATCAGGTGAAATTTGAGCAAAACACAGGGGGTGCGAGTGTAATTTACTCTTTTTATTAATACTTCTAAAATTATTTTTATTATTAATACTTCTCTCTTTTTTAATTATTTATAATAAATTTTTTATTTTTTAATTAGACGTATTTTTAATCTAAAATAATAATAAAAATATTGTAATAGAAAGAAAGACAGAAAGAATATTATATCGGAAAAAATAATATAAATTATATAAAATTATTAAAAAATAATTATTTTTTTAATCTGAATCCTCATTCTTTTCATTTTTCTTTGCATCAGCAGCCGTAGGTTCTGTCGCACTCTACCACTGGAAGCGATATTAGGCGACGGAGCTCTCATCATTTTATTTTCCTTTTCTTTTTCTCATCTTCCCCTCTCTTTCTCCATCGTTAACCTTCTTTGGCTCTGATTTGTTGTTATAGTCAAGGGAGATGATAGAACCGAAACACTAAATCCAGATTCGTGACAACTAGATCGAAGATTCAGCGACAGCCATTTTCCCATGATGTGAATAGCTGGAACTGGATTGAGTGGAAAAACATCTGTTATCAACATAAAGGGAATGAATCTTCTTCCTTCATGTGCTAAAATGGCAGGAAAGTATTTTTAAAATAAAAAAATAATAAAAAAGCGGTGCATAAAGGAGGACGGTGTGTGTTGGAAAAGTGGGCGGAGGGAGGGAGGAAATTTTTTGAAAGTTCTTTCGGTAAACTTTCGGCAACCGGTAAATAATCGAAACCGTTAATTATAATATTAATATATCCAACGGTTATAATTATTGGTTCACCGGTGTACCTCAAAATAAACTACTTCATATTAGAATCTGCCGTTAAATTTAGACTAAAAATAAACTTTTCCCCAATTTTGAGGGAATATATATATTTAAGGCTAAAATAATAGTAGCTACCTAACACTTTATATTGGTAAAGTATAGTTTGAGTTAGTAAAAAATGTTCCTCATGGAGTTCACATGAAAAGAATGTGGACCAAGAACGAGAGTTCCCCATGAAGTTCACATGCAAATGATGGTGCAGTAGTGTGTACGTAGACTTCTTTATTTGGATTGTTTTGCTCATCAAGTCTCATCATGCTTGGACCACGCCACGGCTAAACTAGCATTAAATTTCCTACTCGACTTTCGGCCCGCTTGTTAGATTACATAGATTGACATTTTATTTTACTAAGTTAAAGAGATGATCATATATTATTATTTACTTTTACAAAAGTTATGGGATAAAGTTCTCCTTAAATACTTATAGGACAAAAAATATGCATTCATATTTTACATAAACTAATTTTACAGAAAAAAATGTACTTCAACTTTTAAAAAATTTAAATAAAAAGTGTTAAGTGAGTAAGTTAGTTTTAATTTATATAAAAAACTTAATTTGTTTTAGGCTTAGATATATTTTTTGTCTTTATAAATAATAAATTAGTTTTTTTTATTTTAGTTTTTATAAGTTTTTTATTATTATTTTAATCTATGTAATATTTTCTTCATTTTTATTTCTTGTAAATTTAAGTTTCTCAATTTTGAGTGTCCATGGAAATTGATGGAAAGTTCTGTCAGTATGTTCTAGGTATTTCCTCTCGTAAAATTGAGAGAACTTTTGTCCAAGTCACGCATTCAGCTTGAAGCACATAAGTTTACAATTGACACGTCTGATTAACTAATACTTATTCAGGAAGCATATTGAATTGGTTGCACCAACACTAAAAAATCAAACAAAATGAAAGGAAGATTGTTGTGAAAGAATGGATATGCCACTAAGACATCTTAGAGCCCTGCTTTGCTATCAAGTTTGCATAAAAGAACCAATATGAACCATGATAGGTGAACTGAACAGTGCCGATGTAGAAGGATCGGTAGAATATGGATTTTGGAAGTAGGATCCTGGTCGGGGTGAATTCTTTGGTAATAGGTTACCCGCAAGAATGGTTGAAAGAAATTCATCATGCCATGCTAATAAGGATATGTGGCTCATTCTTGATATGAACGAGACTAAGTGAAATTCGAAACAAAAAAATATTAAACAACTTGATATTTAGTGCATGTGTATGGTTGGTATTGGACTAATTCATAAGTTGTGCCATTGAGTTCAACTGTCATTTGAAACTTCTCAATGTTAACCCAATACACTTTAACTGCATTAGTTACTCATTTGAAGCTTATAACTTTAACTAAATCAAGCACAACTCAGCTTAAACATATTTGTTTTAGTTAAGAAAAAGAACAAAAAACAAAGCTTAACATTTTAAAGGAACTATAACCTTAAAAAGAAAAAAATATAAATAATATATCAAAGATAATATTTTTTTTACTATGTATTTTGATATATACTTACTAATCAGTTTAAATACTTTACTATAGTATGTTTTTTTTTTTTTACTAATCAGTTCAAAAACTTATCAATATATTTAGAGGTATGATTCTAACTTCTGTTGACTTAATGTCATTTTTTGGTCTATTAAATTTTAATTTAATTTCATTTCGTTATATTAAATTTAAAAAATTGTATTTTAATTTTTTATGTTTTCAAAATATATTATTTGATACTTTTTTTGCTTTTATGTTAAAATGTGTAACTCTATTGGTGTGTTAAATTTAAAATAATTCATTTAATATAGTAACAAGTAATAAGCGTCCTTATCTTTATTTTATTTTAAAAATTATAATATATATATATATATATATATATAAATTTTTACATAATCATATAATCATAATCCATTAAATATAATAAATTTATTAATTTTCAAAGTAATTATTTTAAAATAATTTTTAAAAAATAATTTATAATTAGATAATATTACAAAACTATTTTATACTATAAATACATAAAAATTAATCTCAATTACAAAACAACAAGCCCTTACCTTTCTTCTTTCCCATATATGGACATATCAATTTTGTTATCGTTCTAACCCTAAATTCTATGAATCACAAAATGGACTTAATCATACGGACTAGTTCATTTAGTCCACAAAAAAAAGTGAAGCATACTAACATTATTAATCCACTTTCTAAAATAAACCAGCTCAATCCATCCTATTTTTTTTTGGATTAGAATCAGTCCGATCAATTTTTGATGGAATGATCCACTTTACTATCTTCAAAGGTTCAAAGAAATAAAAAAATAAATTTAATCCACTTTGTAAAGTGGATCAACACGATCCACCGATTTTTTCTGTAAACTAAGACCAACCCGATCCATTTTTAATATGCTAGCCCCTTTATCATCCCTACTCAATTCCATCGAAGCCTCCCACTAATACCAAGAAGATCTCTCAGTGTTGTACCTTGATGCCCAAAAGAATTTCGCCCACCATTAAATTTATTTGAACTTGGTGTTTTTCCAGATACTATAAATCCCCCAAAAACATGAGATAACTTTCTCTGAACTTGTTGATTTTGTCAACTCCGCTCTCTCGCCCTCCACCTTAATCGCGCCGCCGTCAATAGGGTTGTCCTCACCATCATGGAATACACAAAACACAAAGCCAAATCACCCTGTCTTCGTCACCCCACACACCCTCTTAGATTGGGTCCATGACGGCAACTCACCTCCTCCAGCATGGATTCACCCTTTTTCTCCAACTAAGATTCAATGGTTCAATTTTCAAATGCCTGGGTTTCAATTATGTTTGTAGGTCTGGTGCTGGTTTCTGGTAGATATGGTGGCCGCAGTAGGACTCGCAAACGCGCGCGATGAGGGCGTCCTTGACATCGACCTTGGCGGCGCAAGCAAAACGGATCTGATTGTACCTTGCATGCGGTGGTACGCGCCGACGACGACGGGCAGAGGGTAGGATCTGATTGTAAACTTGAGGCAATGGTTCGCGCCGGTGACACTGGTTCAGAGGATTTGTTGGTGTTTGAAAAAAGAGAAAGATTAGAGATTAGATTATTTTTTATAATTATAAAATAAAATAAAGATAAAAACAATTTCTAATTATTACTGTATTAAATTAATTATTTTAAAATTTAAAACACTAACAGAATTACACATTTTTAAACGAAAAAGCAAAAAATACAAAAATAATATATTTTTAAAACATAAAAAATCAAAATATTTTTTTAACTTAATATACTAAAATGAAATTAAAATAAATTTTAATAGACAAAAATCCCAGGCCAACTTTGTTTAATAAACTATACTTCGGAAGTCAAGTCAGGCTTAAACATTAAATTAAGAAGCACATCAAAATGAGGCCTTAATCTAACTTAACCTCGATCATTTTCACCACTACGAATTGTGCAAAGATGTTTTAAGTAAGGAGATAAGACTTCCTGTTTCATTATATTTTTTCCTTTAATTAGGTTACAATTCCTTTTAACAAAAATTCAATTTCACTTTTGAAAAAGAAACAAACTTTGGCTATCATGACATTTGACAGTGTTCTCTTCACCATCAAGAAAGAATTTTGTTAAAACCAACCGTACAAGTTATTAAATTGTAGATTATTGCACATTAACGTATATAAAAGGCATAAAAGTAGAATATCATTAGTTGACGTCATTTACCTGAACTCTTGCGTTAGTTAATTATCAGCAGACTCGCAGACAGTAATACTAAAGAGAATAGGCGTAATAAAGAAAAATAGGAACAGGTGACTTCCTACTTCGAACACCATTTTTGCTTCAATTAACCGAATAAAGATTCTCGAAAATAAGTATATGAAGCTGCCTAGTAGGGCACGATTTGTTAGTATCGTAAAAAGACACAAATATGTGGAGACATTGTACAAAAATTTATGCAGATGGAAATGTTGATAAAAAAACAAAAGGTAAAAATGTAACGCATTCATCAATATTGAACGGAAACTAACGATACCCATAAATAAATCCTGGTAGCTTCAAGAAACCCCAGTTAAATAAAAGACATGAAATTTAACACAGCCAATAAGCAATAACTCCAACATGAAACTACAAAACGAGATTTATCAAAACTTGTCGAGTATAACGGAGGTAAATGTCCAATTAACAGATAAGATTGCTATAAAGTTACACCTTGATAGCATATTTCCTCAGTGGGAAATATAGCTCTTTCTTCTTCTCCCTCTCTGTCTTCAATGATGCCTGCATGAACAAGAAATGAAAAATCTCATGAGCAACAAATATAGAAGCAAAACAATTACAAAAGAAAAAGGCATCCTATAATCATACCAACCTAAATGGAAGACAAGTTTCGTTTACGTATTCCATCAAATCATAATTCATTAATAAGAACCTTATGAAGATCGCATTAAATTTAACAAAGACAATATTAACTAAGGTCATTCAAACAGGTCCAGGTAAACTAAATGGTATTCCTGGAACAAGACTAGGGGTATAATTGCAATGAAACTAGTATTTAGAAACCGCCAACGTACATAATAATTATTATTTGCTTCAAATGAGGGGAAGGATGCAAAACCAACCCCCCAAAATATTATATGGAAGGTAATTTAGTCTCATCCCCTCCCCTCTAACCAAACAGTGGAAAGGGCACTCGGGGATATTAAATTGGAATTTGAACAAGAAATAAGTATAACTTAAAACACAGACACAAACAGAGAAAATGATAGTAGCATAATAGTTAACTTTAAAAACCAATAGAAGTTGGTCTGGAGCAGCAACTAAAGATCACACATTCAAGGCATTATACTAAAATAAAGAAGAATAACAGCAATGAAAATAATGATAAAATGAAAGAAAAGCATATATTTAAAAGAAATAACAAGAAGGGCAGCACATATATACCTGGTGCTTAGTAAGCCTCCTGCGAATAGCCCTGGTCTTCTTAGGGCGGAGATCGAGAGGCAAGTACTTCTTGTTCTTGTAGGCATCCCTCAACGCGGCCTTCTGCTTCTGAGAAATCACCGTCAAAACCTGGGCAATGTTCAACCTTACCACCTTGCTGCAAACCTCAATTTCAAAATAAGACATAAACACAAACACCTCATAGGCAAAAAAACAAAGAAACAAAGAAACAAGGAAATATTAGATTAAGATTATTACATCTTGGAGAGCTTGTTAGGTGCACCGCCGGTGACCTTAGCAACACGAAGCAAGGCAAGCTCGGCCTTGAGGTCCTTCAGCTGATTCAACAGATCAGCCTTCGTCTTCTGCCTCAGCTCGTAAACCTTGATCCTCGCTGCACAACACAAACACAAACAATCAAACAACCAATTCAAACCAAAAACGAACCAACGAACACAGAAACAATAATAATGGATCGGCAAATTACCCATTGCTACCAATTCCACGAGTTCCTGCTACGGCTGCGCCTCTCGCTTCTCTGTAAACCCTAGTGTTAGTAAGAGGGCGAACCTCAGATTTAGGTTTCTTTATTTATATAGAGTGCTGTTTCGGGTTCAGCCAGGTTTGAACAGCGCCTAGGGTTTTTTTCTTCCTTGGGTTGGATTTAGGAAATCACGTAAGGTAAAGGGCCCATTCAAGTAAATCGGGCCAACTTCAAATTGCCAAGGGAGTTCATTTTTGTATCCTCTTTTTTTATTTATACTCATCTTATTTCTTATTTTTTTTTATAATTTTTTCATTGAAAAAATAGGTTATGTATTAATAGTTTAAAGCAACTTTACATTATCATTCAATCAAAACCAACAAAGGTTGGTCCAGTTAGTAAGGAGGTGGGTTCAATTCCTATAATTGATGTGAGGAGATTATTGATGAATAATTTATAAATACTTTGAGTTTTGATGTCTATTTTAACCTAGTGAGACTCTATAATCCAACTCATCTAAATTTTTCCTGTTTAAAAAAATATCATTTAATCCAATGTTTTCTTTTTTTTTTTTTACTTTTACAATGACTTCTCTAATTGTTATATTGACAATTATTTTTTATTGATTAGAAGTGTAAGTTTTTTTACATAACAAACATGTTGAATTGATTTAATTGCAATATGGAATTTAAATGTATCAAATAGAAAATTATACTCTAAACCATCAAATTATAATGAAATAAATGGTCAATTTACATTTAGCCAATTTAAGAAAAGTCAGAAAAAAAGTATACAATTATTTTATTTTTACTTTTTCAATGGAGAGATGTATGAATTGGGATCCTAAATTCCGAATATAAATAGATACAAATGGTCCCATAGGAAGAAGAATACATATATATTTTGCTTGGATTTAGAATTGATATTGACGAAGGTCATTATTACGGGGCTCATGAAATACCAATCGAATTGAGATCCATTAAACTTTTTTTTTTAGGTGTCATTAACCTGTTTCTAAACATACAGATTTTTTTTTCATATGAATAGTTAAGGCTGGGAAAAGTAAACTAATAATTCAGTCAAAAAATAAAAGTAAACTAATAATTAAATAAAATACGAAGCAGGCTTTAGTCAACCAAATGTGATGATCTCTTTCCCTTGTTTTTATGGGTTTCAGTTCCTTGGATTTTGTTTGACATGTCACATATTGAGTTGTATGCATACACACTTGAGAGAGGAACATAATGACAATAGTATATTGTATAATAATTCCTCGTGCTCAAAATATTTTTCCTTTTTAATAAATAAATTTTAACCGGTACTTAAAAACATTAGATTATAATTTGATATTTTTACACAAAAAAATTAATAACGTGGAAATAGTACTTTGAATAATTAAGAAAAAATAATCAAATTTGTTTAAAACTGATTTTTAAAGAAAATATATTTAAATTTTTTCTTAATTTTTTTAATTTTAAAATGAATGTAAGAAGTACATGGCAACATTTAATACCGGTTGGTTAATATTTATTTTAGAAGAAATAATTTTAAAAAATCTCAAATTAATAACTATAAAGAATTATTTCTATGAAATAAGTTTAAAGTAAAAAAAGCAGATATTTTTCAATTAGCATGTGTTTTCTTTTTTGTAATGTGACAGTGATTTATGGATAGAAGGAAGAGTACAGTAGCTACAGAACGAACTCGACGGCTTCGAGGAACACGAATCGACATCATATCATATTGGGATTTTTATGTATGCGACTAAATGGCTGTCTGCTAAATCTGAATCAAATGTTTTTATTGGCTGTGAGAGGAAACTGGATCATACTTTGGTTTGTGTGTCGTGATTGGAGGGTAACTAAAATATAAAGTACTACTGACATTCTCACATTTCAAAGCACAAAAATAAGAAATAATAATTTGTAGTTTTTCGTTTGAGATATTTCAAACTGCAAACCAAAGGAACTATTAGAAGTCCGGAAACCAAAACACAATCTAACTTTTTCAAATATATATTTTTATCATATTATTTATTAGCTTTATCAAATGATCAATCTATGTTAAAGAATTGACTAACTATTTTTAATGAGATTTCTCATTACACCTGTATTTATTTCATTCAAAAAATTCAAATTGAACCTTACTAAAAAAATGCAAGCATAATTTCACTTGTGTCGTGATGTAACTAAAATTCTATTGTCAGTTTTTAAATATATACACGAAATTTCGTTTGTGTGGTGATGAAATTAAAAGACTAATATTATTTTGGATATTATCATTGGCATTTCCATTTTCCAAAATTTGTACTCATTGCTAATTGTGACTTTTCTCTCTTGTGGGTTAGTCATATAGTTTAACGGGAAGATGACTCTATTTGAAGTGGACGGCGGGACACGATGTTGGTAATTTCTTTGTTATTATTATGAGATTAGATTAGATGGTGAGAGTTGATGGCAATGATATCATACATGTGGTGGTTCTAAGGTGGAAAAAGAACAGTCCAAAGAAGATGGAACAAGTAGTCACGCAAATTGCAAAAGCACCATGACATATTGACATATATGAATCATCCGTGCCTGGCTACTTCCTCAGCCATTCAAATTCAAAGATAAAGACACATTGATAGATAACAACTGCCTCAATCTACCACTCCTGTTATCTTTGGTCAATGCTGCCGTCCCTTACAAGAAAAATGTACAGATTTTAACTGTTTATAACACATATTCTCAGTCTCAGTGTGGTCAATTATAACCATCACATGTATTGCGAATCCTCATTATGAAATAGTGTGTAATTTATTTTATGGGGAATCAACATTATATCATTTTTTGCTGTTGGTTTTTTTACCACTTTATGCACACATATTAAGTTTTTTGTGCACTTTGATTTAATGCTGTCAGATTTGTGGCTTAGGGTATATTCAATAAGATTAGTTTAAAAGCAAGATAAAAAAATTTTAAAAATTAACTTATTGAATTATAAGTATTTGATAAAATCAGTTATTGAAGTAATTAAAATGTGTAAAAAGATTATAAGATAATAAAATTATGATTTATTTTAAAGGATAAGCAGAAAATTTGATAAATATATTAAAGATAAAAAAAACTAGAAATTAACATTTTAAAAAACACTAGTTAAAAATCTATAGAAACTACTAAAAAGTTATAAAAAAAATTATTTATTGAACAACTAAATAATTTTTCAGTTACTAAAAAAAATTAAAAGCTAACTAAAATGTTTTACCAAACAAAATTAGTTGAAAGATGAAAAAAACTAGTTTATCAAATTGTAAATATTAAGTAAAATTAACTTTTGAAGTAGCTTAAAAGTATAACATGACAAAAAATAAAATGATGATTTATTTAAAAATAATAATAAAGAAAATGGATAAATATATTAATATATATATATATATATGTATATATATATATATATTTGAAATTAGAGACTAAAATTTTAAAAATGTAACGTTTTAAAAAACATGACAAATTATTAAAAAAAACTTGTTTACAACTAGTAGAATAAATAAAAATTAACTAAAATGTCTTTAAAAAATATATTTAGTCAACTACAAGTTTTTCTACTTAAACACTTTTTTTATTATTAGTATTATACACTTTAATTAGCTATGAGATTAAAAGAAATCTACCTTTATTATTTGTGTCACATTTTTTTATCTCTTTATATTTTGACCTTAATTATTTATATTTATTTAAATTTTAATTTATATACATTAATTGGACACTAATTATAAATATGTTAAAAATAATACTTAAAATAATTATTATAAAATTATATTATATGACATTTTTTTTTATTGCGTGACAATTGATAAGTCACAATGTACAATTTTCTCATTTGTTATTTTTACTTTTGTAAAAATATATACCCACCAAATACTTCTCCCAATGTTCATGTATTGATAAGTTCTTACTTCTGATTTCTTATTAGACATACAAGTATGAAGAAGAGAATATTGAACCTTTAAAAAATATTTTCATTTAAGAATTGTTTATGACTTATTTATTTATTTAAATAAATTTGCAGAAAAAAAATGTCAAAGTTGATGTATACGTTATATTTTTTTATTGAATAAGTGTTTGATTAAATTACATATCAAAATACATTCTCAATATATTGTAATTTAAGGATTTGTTTGTTAATAACTTAAAATCTCTATAGAAAACACTTAAAATCAAATTAATTTTAAACTATTTAAAATAAAAAAATCACTCAGCTTCATAAAAACTGATACGCGTATATGAAAACAAATATTGTACAAATAATAATAATAATAATAATAATTGATCCGCGTATTTTATTTTATTTTTATAAAAAGTGATCCGCGTATGTGTACAGCAAGTATTAAATTCATAAAAAAGTTATTTACACATTTAACATGGCTGCCGTTTTTATTTTTTATATATAATTGCAACGTGAGGACGTTCATTACTTATTGCAAACCGTGACCGTAATGTACATGTCTAGTGTGAACGGAACATGAACCATTTTAATTGATGCATGGCTACTGATTACTTCAAGAAATAATCTTTTTTAGGTGGAAAAAAATTAAAGGAATGGTGTGGTGTTTTTTAATTCTAATTAATCCAATACACGATAGTGACAAATGGTAATTATTTTTTAGTTTTTTAGAAAATTATTTTATAGTTAAAAAGTATATACTTTTATTTTTTAACATCAACACCTGGTTGGTTAGTTGATTTTTATTTTGAAGAAAGGTTGGTTAGTTGATGGTACTATGGTAGTGACAAATGTTTTCATCTGTAGAACTCATTGGAATTAATGTGAAAATAAACGGGAACAAATGAGAATAGTTCTCACTTTTTCGGATGTCTTAAAAAAAAAAGGTTCTCACTTTTTCGGTAGTCGTTTTAAATCTATTCTTATCGGGAACACCTCAACAATATTTTTTTTTTCTCCACGTCCCTTATCGTTTTACCTTTTCCTCATTCTTATCCTTCTCATACACGGTTTTAACTTTTAAGTCTAAAATATAAAAAAATATGAACCTAAAAAAGGAACAATTTGAATTTTATTTTATTATTTTCCTTTTATTTTTCCTCTTAAAAAGACCACATATAAATTAAGAAATATAATTAAAATATTTAATTGCAATATAGAACCGTTTTTGGTACATAATTATAATTTAGAATTTAATTTTTGATATATTATTATATATAAAAAAAATTGTACATAAAATTTATTTATGTTTAATTTTTAAAATAACATTTATTATTGTTTCTAAAGTCTAACTATTAAAAGTTAAAACAGAACCCAAAAAAGGAAATAACTTCAAAGGAAAAATATGAATTAGGTAATGAATTAATATAGTATACATTTATAATAAAAATATTTTTTTATTTTTATTATTATGATATTATCTTATTTATGATAAATATATAAAATTACTTTTAAACTAGATTAACAATACAATTAAAAATATAATGATTTATATTATATTTATTTATTCTTACACAAGAAAGAGTTTAATTTTATGTAACGTTGTTATAAAACTTAGGTTCAAATACATTTTACATCCTAACAATTTATTGCTTTTTTCATTTTCATCCCAGCAAATTTTACTTTTTGTTTGTTTTTTAAAATATGTTTGTTTACTTTTTTATCCTTAAAAATTTGAGATAACACTTTAAAATTTGAACAGTAAAAAAAATATTATTTATAGTGTTTTAAAAACGAAAAAAAAACACATTTTGCAATGAAAAACAAAAAAAATAAATTTTACAAGGAAGAAAATGAATAAGAGTTAAATTACAGGAAAAAAATTTAAGTCTAAAAATTATTACATGATAAATTAATTAAAATATATAAATATAAATATTCTTAAAAGTTATTATAAAAATAAAAAAATGTATCGCATATATTAATTCAACTCATAACTAAATAACTATATAAGTATCTTTTAATTCAATTGTAAAAATAAAGTAACAAAATTTCAAAATCATTTGGAGTTGAACTGACTGATCACATATTGCAAAAAAATGAAATTGATAAATTCTTTAATCAGTAGTGTCTCAAAGTCCATTCTCTGGAGGGTGTTTGATTGATAGTACCCAGAGAGGAGTCAAAAGAAACGTCCCCCCTAAGAAAAGTTGAATAAACTAATGGCAAGTTGCTTGTGATTGTGAATACACAAAAACGTGAGTTCATGCCAAGATTCAAGTCAAGAAAAAGGCACGTCGATCAACAATATATAATCTATGCAACCTTCTTTGCCTGTTCTATTCATCCATTCAACAACTTTTCTTTGGGTTTACCAAATCTTCTATGAATTGTGAATTAAAAAATTAAACCAATTCATAACACGTAGTTCTCTTCCAACTCGATAATCAACAAAAACAATTATGGTAATTGTTATATATTAACTGAATATTAATTATCAATACGTCAACAATCTTAGAAGCATTCGTGAGTGGACCAAGCCTAGAGGGAGGGAGAAACGTTGTTTCATTGAATCTGTCTCTGGCTCTCGCTGGTTCGCTAGTATTTAAATGAAGAGAAGCTAATGTCATTCTTATCCCCACTCTTCAGTGTTTTCATTTTCTAATATCTCTCTCTCCCACTTCACACTCTCTTTTTCCTCTCCCTTTCTCATCCTTCTCAACAAAAAATACACCCTTCTACATGGTCTCTCTCTTTCTCTATGTATCGATTTGTAATTATCATTATCATGTCCTAATTCGTAATTAATTTTCTTTTGCTTTTCCCTGTGCAGGCGAGTGAAGCTGAGTTCGAATATGAAGAGGTAACAATTAACATCAATATCTTATCTTATTCAATCAAATTCAAAGGAATAGAAAATCAAAATATTGGTATACAATTAATGATAATTAGTATGTTTTAACTTTTAACTAAGTATTAATTATCAAAATACGTGAACAATGTCCTTAGAGGCACTTGTGAGTGAACCAAGCCTAGAGGTAGAAATGTTGTTTGATTAAATTGAATCACACACGCCTTTCTCTGTCTCTCGGCTAATGTCATTCTTATTCTTATCCCCATACTTGCGTGTTTTCATTTCCTATTGTTCATGCAATAAAATCTCTCTCACACTTCACTCTTCAATTCAAACAACTCTGTTTTTCTAATCTCTCTTCTCACAAGAAAAATACTCCCATCCGAAACAAACTCGGAGTTCAACCTTAACAGTCCTTCATGGTCTCTCTCTCTCTCTGTCTTTGTTTATCTATCTCTAAATATCATATATCTTGATTCGAGATTAATTTTGTTTTGGTTTTTCTTTGTGTTATGGTGTGCAGGCGAGTGAAGCTGAGATCAAATATGATGAGGTAACAATTAATATCAATATCTTATCTTAATTCAAAGGGCAAAGAAAAACTAAAAGAATCTTAACTTGGTTATTATATATTAATCATCGTATTTTCTACAATTTTGAAGGAATACGTACAGAATTCTCGAGGCTTGAAGCTTTTTGCATGCCGATGGCTTCCGGCGAATGGAAGTCCAAAAGCGTTAATCTTCCTGTGCCATGGCTATGCCATGGAATGCAGCATCACAATGAAAAGTAATTAATTAATTAACCTTTTGAATAAGAATTAATTAAATTATTGCATATAGTCAGTCATATAGTAGATTTTTTCATTGTGATGAATAATTCATATTGAAACAGGCACAGGAACAAGGCTTGCAAAAGCGGGTTTTGCAGTGTATGGGATTGATTATGAAGGACATGGAAAATCAGAAGGGGTTCCTGGCCTTGTTATGAATTTTGATTTTGTCATCGACGATTGCTCCCAATATTTCACTACAATTTGTGGTCAGCATCTTCTTTTCTTTCTCTCTCTATTTTATTTCAATTTGTTGCTTGCCACTAAGGACACATTTTCCAACCCATGACGCGGCCTATTTGTCTATTGGTGAATGTTTGATATGATAAATTATTTTAATGATTTTATTTTTATCAATAACTAAATTGCAGAAAAAGAAGAGAACAAGAAAAAGATGAGGTACTTGATGGGGGAATCCATGGGAGGAGCTGTGGCTCTACTTTTGCACAGGAAAAAGCCACAATACTGGGATGGGGCAATTTTGGTTGCACCCATGTGCAAGGTTTCATTCCTTTCTCTACTTTACTTTCTACAAAAATTAATACACGTGCTTAATACGTTACACACTCTTCATTTTCAATTTAATTTTTATACATAACCAATCATAAATGATTATAAAAAAATTTAATATTATTATTCAATCACAAACTATTATATATATATATATATAGTAAGTTTTTATTTTATTTTTTGACAGGTTAATAGCATAATTGAACTTTGCATAGTTATTAAAATATTTTTTACATAAGAAAATCAAAGTATTGCATCGTCACTCTTTTCTTTTTCTCCTTTTTGGGTGTTGTTTACTGGTTGCTCTGCGCGTTTTTTTCCTTCTATTGGGCCATTCAAGGTGTTAGCTAGGCACGTTTGATCATTGGTGCGTTCCCTGATGTACAGTACCAGAAATTGGATCCAATCAAATTAAGTAGATGTTTTTGTTTGGAGAAAATGAAGTAGATATTATGTACGTGTAGTTTTTTTCTTCTTCTTTTTATTTATCTCTTTGTCATGGTTTCAGAGAATATATTCTTTCTTCTTCAGGCACATGCACATCTTCAATATCCATGTCTTTGAACATGTTATCTAAAAATGTCTATTTCCATCTTGTGATAATATTATTAACAATCTAAAGTGTCTATTTTAAACTGCATATATTTGTACAAGCATATCTTTTCAAACAATGGGAAAAATTATCACAATTTATATTTTTATAAATTATCGGTGATTGTTGATAATCTTTTTTTTGTTGAAGATATTGATAATCTTTTTCTAATGGCATATGAAGCTGTGATTTAGTTGGCAATACCATAATCAAACGTGTCATATACGTACATATCTGCAACTGCATTTACTGCTTCAAAATTGGCTTAATTTAAACACATATCCAAGTTTATTTTATATCACAATGTTTTTTTAAGTAATCAGGACATATTCTATATTGATTGTTTGCGGCTCAATCACGTAAGAGATACAAAAAGATAAAAAAATTATAGGCATCAAAACCCTTTGTCTTACAAAATTATTTGCGAGACAATCACGTAAGAGTTACAAAAAAGAAAACTATCGTGGTATCAACAATCATTACTTTTTCTCTATAATTAATATAGAATCGGAAAATTATCTCAAGAAATAGATGATATAGTTTTTGTTTTAACTTTTGATAACTGAGTATTTAAATTTTATTTACTTAATTATTAGAGATTATGAAAATATATATTAGAAATTGTTCTTAAACCGTAATCTTACGTCATGCTTAAATATGAAATAGAGCTATTTTTATATATTATATTTTAGTTGATTCGTTAAAGCAAAATACTTCAGTGCATAAAAAAATAAAAAAATCAGTGGATCCGTTTGACATGGAAGGCCTCTGACCATTTAGGTGTTGAATTTTGTAAAGCTAAACCGTTATAATAGTCGTCCCCCACGTCTTGCGTCACATGTAGAATGCATTGCCTTCAGAAAGTGACTTATCTCTCTAAAAAAAAGTGACTTATCAATTATAACACATAATTTTTTATTTATTAAATTTCATTAAAACTACAAAATCAGAATACAGAGTATTTAAATAAGAAGTTATACCCATTAAAATTGTAATTTTCATTAAATTTCAATCAATAGTAAAAAATGTGTTAAAAAAGTTAGAGTGTTTAATATTTTTTTAAACATAAACTATACAATTTGAAAAAAAATAATTAGAAATTATTTTAATTTAAATAAAATATAATTATAAGTAAACCTAAATATATTTTTATTTCTTTTTTTTAATTTTACATTTGGTTTCTGAAAAAAAAAATTTAGCTTTTGGTTCCTGTATTTTTTCTTTGGTTTTACATTCTCTATTAACCACATTTTTTTTAATTCTTACTGTTAACCACGATTGTGACAAAAAAAATTCATGGACTAAAATAAAAATCTAAAAACATCTTAAGAACCACTTAACAGAAACAACATAATGACGTAAACAAATTACAAAAATAAAATAAAAATTGATGGGTCTAAAAACATTAAGCCTCACAGATAATAAACTTTAAATTTCATCTTTTTTATCAAAATTATTACTACTTAAGGCACTTTTACTTTGAAAATACACCCACATTTAGAAAAATTATCTCTCAATCAAGAATACTTGTGTCCTCTAAACTGATTTTATATTACTTTTTGTCAATGCTGAATTTATTTATTTGTGTCGTCCATACAACTGCCCCAGTGAATGATTTCCCCCCCTCTTTTACCTAAATTTAATGAATAATTATTCTTAGTTTATTTTATAGTTTAATGACTTGTATCCTCAGTATAAAAGTTTATATACTGTTAATCAATTAAAAATAATGTTTTGATTGATTTTCAAGACTATTACTATATTATTATACATAATAATTTGTAATTAAAGTATTTGTAAATGTTATGCAGATTGCAGAAGAAATGAAACCCAACAAAATGGTGATTAGTGTATTGAGTGCACTCAGCAGAGTTTTTCCCTCGTGGAGAATAGTTCCGACCCCAGATATCATTGATCTTGCCTTTAAAGTGCCTAAAGTCAGAGAAGAGGTACTTGAACAGATTTTAATTCCACAAACTAATAATAGCCAATTCTGGATCACTTTGAAAGACACGTGGAGACAGATACATAGTTACATTTATTTGTTCAAATTTATGTATACTTGTTTGTTTCGATTCCTACAAATAAAATATATATAAAAAAAGAATGCAAAGTAATTTCCTTAGTCGAGTAAAGGGTAACTCCTAATGACAAATGTCATTTTATTTAAGTATGAACTATTTGAAAGAATTGATCATTAAAGTATGTATATTTAAGTAACTAACAAATGTGGTAGTGCAGATTAGAGCCAACCAGTATTGCTACAAAGGAAATCCTCGTTTGAGAACAGCCTACGAACTTCTGAGGGTTAGCACAGAAATTGAGCAAAGTCTGCATGAGGTTTCACTACCTTTTATAGTTTTACATGGTGAGGAAGATCAAGTGACTGATAAAGCAGTTAGCGAACAACTATATGATGAGGCGGCAAGCTCAGACAAGACACTAAAGTCGTATCCAGAAATGTGGCACGGTCTATTGTATGGAGAGCCACCACAAAATTTGCAGATTGTATTCTCCGATATTATTGGTTGGATAGACCAGAAATCTCGCTATGGAAATACAAGATTGGAGAGAGAGCTAAAAGAAGAACACGAACATTTGTTTAAGTCTGATCTCTAGCCAAAGAAAATTTCCTTTCTTGGAGTTCTTTGGAAAACAAGTGGAAGCAATAAATTGGCCTAGTATGCACGACATGGACTGGTAAGGTGAGAAGAATTGTTATATAATCTCGTCTCGTGTATGTCCCGAAACCCAATTGGGTCTACTCTCCAAGTTCTGAACAAATAATTTTTATGTATTTTTTTCTATGCCAATTAAAGCCCGTGTACAGATGAATTTAATTTATAAAGGAACACCTGGTTTGGTTATATTATTGGCTCAATTTCTTTTTTGACTTGTAATTATACCTAATATGTTGGAATAGAAGAATTGCTGCAAAACACCCAACTTATTTTATTTATTAAAAAAACCTCGACTGTGATTTACGTAAGAATTGACCATCATCAAAATAAAAGCCATACCATAACTTCTACAGATATGTCGTACATTCACTGCTCGAGTCGTCACTTCGAGAACTCACCTCTATCAGCAGGAAATCAATACAAGACTTGCACCTTTCAGTTATTTTTGTATATCTTATACAAAATGAATTTTTTTATTAAAAAAAGTGTGACCCGTAAGAATTAGCAATCAGAAAACGAAAGTCTGCTTCGAGGTTCATTTCAATACCAAAGCCCCAATAATCAATCGGTTAACACTACATTTGCACAACAATAAAATAAATATTTGTCCTCAAACATCTCTTTCTCATGCATGCATAATGTGGATGTATTTTGATAGGTACAATGCATGTATTAAATTTTGAAAAATTGCTCTATTATAACAAGTAGAACTAGAACCTAATTTTCGTTGAAATGGTAAAACGGTGATATTCTAGACTATAAATTTCAAATCAAGTTAAATCAAACATCTCATTGAGTACAAGAAAAAACGTGATTACAGTTAATTGCAACTAATTAGTAATTACAACATAAATTGCCAACTGGGGCTTATGGGTTTCACTTCAATAGAGTACAAAGTCACCGACCGTCCGGTCCTTCTCCCCGCTTGAATTAAATAAGACAAGAAATCACCGTTCCCGTATGAATGATAGATTCGCAAGTTTGCTTCACTTTGTTAGTAGTGACCTAACTGCGGGCAAATGGCCTACCAGAAAAACACATTTCCACTATGACCTGCACGCAACACCAAAACACACTATAAAACATTCATCAGATCAAAATTCCCAATAACACAGTAAAGCAACTACAAATTTATTCAAGATTAATTATTTACTATCATTGTCAATTTGTCATCATCTCGGGACCTACATAACAACAGATGACTAGTTTAAGTGGAACAGTGATGGCATTGCTGCAACATAGATTTTAATCGAAAAAGAACAAATTATGCGCTGTCTTCTATCTTCCCTCTTATCAACTAACTACTTAGTGTGGGTTTATATTTCTCCTTAGCTACCCTAGAATTCCAGATCCACTCTAAAGTGGAGAAAAGGGTAAACCACCCATTTTATTTATACCATGTTTTGCAACTGCTTTGAAAATATCAGACCATATACTATTAGACAAGCGAAGAATTTTCCCTTCCCCTTATTTATGCATATTATCTGTTGCCTGTTGGTATGTAATATTAGTTAATGAAGTTCTTTTAGACATAAAATTACATCTCAAAGTATTGCTTATAGTCCTTCTACAATGACAACAGTAGAAAAAACAACAAGGCCCAAATAAACAGAAATAGCAGAAATAGGGAATCATACCTCTCAGGCTACCATTTCTTAAATAATCTTATTTCGCACTTCCTCAAGTTTCTTCAATATCTCTCCAGGGGTTCTGTCCAATTCATCAGCAATTTTTCTCTGCAAATCCATTGGCAATGTTGGGTATTGCTCGCATAGATCCCCATCAATAACATCCTACACAATAATGCAGAACTCTTAGAAAATGATCAAAATTTAATGTTATGGCTAAAAAACCACAATAAACAAAACGTCCAGGTTATTTTATCAGAGACAGAAGATAAAAGGCACTTGTCAGAAAACAGAAATGAAAATATAACAGGAAGGATGCTCTTATCATACAGATAGCAAATAATGCTTTCCAATAACAGAATAGAAAGAACAAACAACATAACATTGATTAGGTATACCTTAACAGGAAAATAGGCAGATCTATATGCCATGTGGTCTCTTCCACACAAAGGTGGGTGATCCTGCCTCATATGCATCTCCAAATGAGAAAAGAAATCAACATCATCTCGTGAAGTAAAGGCATGTAATGCCCCAACACTTCCCATAACTGTTCCAAATACAATGCACTCTCCACCACCTGGTATCAGAGATGCCTTTTGCAAGCATGTGACCACATCACCAACATGAAACTGTACAATTTCTTCTACCTTATTGGGAGCTCCATTCAGTTTTCCCTGCTCCCACTTGATCCTCCCACCAGTAGGATCTTCTTCTATCTCATCTGAAACATCCTGTGGCAACCGCACAAAATAGATATTTCCAAACTTGTCTGTACCTGCCATGGTGTCAAAATCTATGTGGTACGATGCAGTAAGCCACCTTGGAACACAATCATCAGCAAATATGTAAAGTTGGTTTTCATCACGCCTATACTTGCAATAATGGAAAGACTGGAGAGAAGGGAAAGAACACAATTAGTGAAGATTTATTCAAAGAACACATGTAGAGCAGCAGCAAATTGAATCAGAGAAAAAAACATGCTGTGTATTTGCAAAATTAAACGAATATAAATTCACACAACAAAAAAGCCTCAGTCAAGTCTTTCAAAAAAAGAACAATTCCAATCCCCTGAATCTTTATAATAAACACAAAATCAGTAAAATTAGAACATGAGAATTTGCAGGAAACAGACAAATTAAAGTGAGAAGCCACTGTGATATCAATCAAATGCTACCAATAAAAATCAGAAGTCATGACAAAAAGTCATTGCCAGAATGCTCAACTCAAATACCTGGATATTCAATAGGTATACATATAAAATAGAAACATACCTCTTGGACGTCACCAACATAAATCCGATCACGATACACATGAATGGAGACGATTGTGTTGGGGAATAGCTTATTCTCACACTTTCTTAACAATCGTTTTTTCCCCAAATCATACAGCCTGAGCACAGGTCCTATCCCTGCAAGTAATCTTCCTTGAAATTGACATAGAGCAAGAGGAACACCTTCAACCTGAGTTTTGTGTAGAAGTTCAAGAGATCTTCCATCCTCTACGAACCTATAAATATGAATAAATCCAGCAGTAACAGTCCTTTTGGGCAAAAATTGCAGTCCCTTCGCTGTGCCAACAGCTAAAAGAGTTCCGTATTCCTTATCATGGAAATTTACGGTGCAAATACTGAAAGCAGCCTCATTCTCCTGAAGCTCCAAAAGACAAGTGGTATTTCCTGTCCTTGGATCAAGAACTCTGATGCAGGAAGCCCATTTATCTGATTCAGCTTTTGGATAACCATAATGCTCATCCGAAAGTGGATCATCTTTATCTTCATCGTCACCACCATTCTCCATTTGGTCCGCACTTCCAGTACCATTTTCCCCAGCTTGAGCAGCCTCAAAACACTCTTTCCTTGCAGCTTCACGCTCTTCCGCAGATAATGCTCCTTGATCACTCTCGATCATCACCAGAAGTTTTCGTTTGGGTTGCAGCACAAACTTCCTTGGTGTGTACCTTAATGGAATTACAGTTTCATTAAATGTCTCTCCTAATCTTTCGATGGTAAAAATCCTCAAGGCCTCACCAGCAACAGCAACTACACCTTCCACACATTGGTCAGATGAAAATGAGGCAGCATATTCAAGGGTTTCATATGACAGGGGCGTTAAAAGGAAATGTCCTTGGTGAATATAACCAAGCCAAGGTCGACTTGACAAGCAAAGCATAGCACGCTTGCCTCTCACAATAATAGGAAATAGCTTTGGGGCTCTCAATCCTAAGAATCGGGAACGAGAATCAGAAAGCTGACCTGTAACCATATCCACCACAGTTCTAAACATGACACCATTCTGTAAGCCAGCGTTCAAGAAAAGGCTAGCAGGATGATCTGCACCATCCTCACCGCCAACAGATGCTTGAACTTCAAGAAAAAGAAGAGACTCTGGAGCTGAAGAAACGCTTTGTACACTTAGAGCCTGCATACAATCATCAGGATCAAGTGATAAGATGCGGATGGTCTTGTCATATGACCCAACTGCAAGAAATCGAGATCTTTGTCTGCCTTCAGGTACTGGAGCAATGTCCAAACAAGCAACATCCCCAGACATTTCGTGCTTCTCCACCTCCATCAACTGACCTGTTACATCCATTTCAAAATATATAAGCTCCCCTCCACTCAGTGCAATAACCACTTGAAGTGTATTTGATCCAACTTTTGAAATACTCCTCTTTCCAGGAGTTCTCCATTCATTAATACGGCCATCCTCCCTAATATGCCTAATACCATTTGGGTGAACCTGCATGAGAGAATCATCTCCTATCAAAGAAACAGCAAGGGAGGGAGTAGTGTCAAGAAACCCACTGTCACTGACTTCTTCAACAGTCTCACCAATGGACAGGACAAGTGTAGCGTTTGTGAATGACACAACAATGTATGCATCAAACTCATCAATAACATTCTTCTTCACTGTCCAAACAGCACTAGGTATACCAGGAAGCTTGGACACAGCCATCTCACTAACTGCTAAACCAGTTCTCAGGATCCTCAAAGAGGATCGAGGACCACGCCCACAGAGAGTGTAAATCTGAGGAGTTTCCTCTTCAAAGAGATTGCTGACCTTCATATCCATTATCGGCATCAAACTCTCAACCTGGTCAATCCTAACAAGGTTCTTCAGCCTCCTAGGCCGGAAAAACACAGGCTGAAAACCTTCCTCGGTTTCCATCAACGTGGCAGACGATGCCTCCACATCATCATCATCCCCTATAGACTTAAATTGATATAGAGCATGGTTCCCAAACTCCGATGCCGCAAACAAGAACCCCGACTTCAGCACACACATTGAAGCTGTAACAGGAATCGTATCAAAATACTTAATCTTCAACTCCGAGACGCGATCATTATTGTGTTCCAAGGTGACCTTAAAAATATCCCCATACTCCGTCTGCAGGAGGAAGAAGAACATGTTCTTCAATTTATGCATAGCAGCCGACACAATAAGCACGCCGCGCTCAGCTGGCAAGTCGGCCCGCCGAGGAATCACAGCCCTAACCTCCGGATGTCCCTGATTCTTATAAATAACAAAATTCTCAGCACACACAAGCACACCACTGGGGCCATCACCACCTCCAGGAACAGTAACAAGCAAATTGGCCCCATTATCAACCTGCTCAGACCACTTCCTAGAGACATGGTTAAGGCCAAGATCAAGCTCATAAAAGGTCAAATGCTTCTGAGCCTCCGAAGCAGCCTGGCCAGTGGAATCCTGGTCAGCCTCAGAGTAATCCAATTCAATAGCAGCAAAAATAGGGTTCTCAAAGCCACAATCAACGCCACAAATTGAGTAAACTAAAGTGTGCGATTTATGAGCCTCTAAAGGGGAAGAAATGGTTAACCTAGCAGCAGTGTCCCTATTCAAAACATAGACAAGTTTCTGCTTCTCACAGGCGCCAATCATAACGGCCCTACCCTTGGGATCGATGGCGAGGTACTGGCCGGGGACAATTCGTCGGCAACCGGATTTGCCGAAGGTTTCTTGGTGGATTTTGTCGAAGACGTTCTTCTCCTTGTTATATTCGAGGATGACGATGCGGCCGGAGTCGGAGCCGACGACGATGTAGTCCTTCTGGGCACCCATGAGGCGGAACTGGCCGAGGGAGCGGATGGCGCCGAAGATTTCGACGGAAAGGATGGTTTGGATCCGGCCGTTGTCGTCGGGGCGGAGGAGATCGAGGACCTTGCCGCGGGCCACCACGATTTCCTGACTCTTGCCGCCGGAGAAGTTGCCGTTGATGGCGCAGATGATGCCGGTGGGACGCTGCAGAGTGAGACTGTAGAGATACATGGCGGTGCGGTTGGTTCGTTAGGGTTTAGGTTAGGGTTTTGTGGTTTCAATTGAACATTCACAGCAACAGAGTCGCGGATGGTGTGAAATTTGAAGAGAGACTCACTCGACTCGTTATCAGTGTGAGTGAGTGAGCAAAGCGGGAATTAAAAACCCTACCTGGGGTTTCGTTTGATTTGGGTTTCCATTCTCTTCAATTATATATCACTAATATTTAGGCTTAAATAAGACAAAGTAGTTTTTTTTTGTCTCGTTAAAATTTTCCTATTTGTTTTTGTCTCTATGAAATTTTTATTTTTAATTTTACATTCTGATTGATGTATCATTCAATTTATTTGCCTTATTATTTTAGTATTTATAAAATATAGATTTTTCTATATTTGTTAATTATGAAATATTAAAGTTATTTTTTACTTTCTGTTAATCACGCACTATTTAATAAAATTATTCTATTGTCAGATATTAAAATAAAAAAAATAATATACTGAACTGAAAAGTACATACATTGTATACCATAAATAAGTTTTAGTATGTTTTATTGTTTGAACTAAATTTATTTAACTTTATTATTTATATGAAGTTAAATTAAAATATCCTAATTTAATCCCTGTTAGGACAAATTTTCAGCTGCTGTATCCTTAAAGATGAACAAACTACATTCTCTCCACCGTACACAACCCTATACAACATAAAAGACAAATTAATTAAAGCAGAAGAAATAAATAAAAATGGGTAAATGATGAAGAGAGAAAGAAGAATTGGAAAGAAATAGACGAGATGGAAAGAGAAATAACTGAGAGAATCCAAATATCAAAGACAACAAGTAATTAATGGTATTTTTTTAAAACTCAATTCAATAATTAATTTGTCAAATTTATGCTCCCTATTATCAATAAATTTCCATGTTCATGAGTTATTAATATTATTTTTGATTAATTCAACCTCTCATCCCCACTCCACCCATAAAAATAAAAAAATAAAAGAAGTTTCGGAAGTATATTGTAGAAGTGAAATTGCTATTCATGAAGTTACTTAAATATGAATATTTTTTGACAATGTGAATTAAAATTGTTACCGACAGAGATTATTTCAGAGAACATGCATTTTCACATTCTGTTTTGTAATTACAATATTTTCTCATATCTAGCACTGTTGGTTAGCTCAGAATGTTTCAGATATGCCAGGAAAGTTATTTACCTTTTCAGTTTTGGGTGACTGGGAATGGCGATTTGGTACTGCGGGAGAGACCAGAGTTAGGGCACACCAAGTCCAAAATGAGGAAAGGAAAAAATGAATCAAGTTCAGTGAGGTTAGGCATTAATGTTTGATTTTTTTTCGCTAAATTAATCTATTAGAGAAATAAAATTTTAATTATATTTATCTTTTCACATTATTACTTTAGTTTATTATAAAAAAATTGATGACAATTTTATATATTTGAGGAGCTAATTCAATTTACAACTTAATACTATATATTAAACTAAAATTATGCTTAATTTAATTTTCAACCCTTGGTATATAGTATATTAGAACATCTTTAATATTAGATCTTGAGTTCAAGATCTGATCTTCACTATATCTCTCAATAAAAGTGAAGAGATCTCCAACATGGAGAATAAGTTCTTGTAAAAGAACCCTTAAGATCTGTACATAATTCAAAAAAGAATAAATTTTTTACCTCTTTATCTCTCCCTAAAATCTCAAAATAAGATCTACTACTAAAAGAAAATTAGAGAGATCTTCAATCCTATGTGATTCTATGAGGACTATCAAAAAGTGATTTAAAATTTCAATTTAATATCTACCACTAAAAATGCTCTTAGTATATCTTAAACCAAATCTACGGGATGTTCTTGAATCTTGAGTCATATGTTGCAGTTATTGGGGGCTTTGGAGAGAACTATGGTGCGAATGACTATGCTGCATTTAAGGTTATGGACAGAGTAGGATCCAGTACAATAAATAGAAAGATTAGAGACTCTCTCACCACCACAGCCAAATTATATATACAGTAAAATCTGCTTCATCGGAAACGTAATCGAGGAAAAGAAAAACCATCCTATCCAACCCAGGAAACATCAATGTTGCCACAGGGACTAACAACCGGACCTTTTATTCGGCCGGAAACCTTCTTGAATCTTGCATGGTTTTACACTGCAGAAGTTCATGTTTGGCTCCACCACGGTAATCAATGACCAGTTAAGTGAAGTACATGACCTGGGTTCGGTTGTGGTAATTGGAACTTGGTAGGGCACAAGGGTTTTACATAGTTGGCTCCTTGGTACTAGCCAGAGCATTGTGCTCACAAAGGCAGCATAAGCTTGTTTGGGGTTTCATAGGATGTGTCACCACACTCCCAAGTTGCCGTCATTGGTGGGACTGATAAGTACGAGAATATTATGGGATACGTTGTACTTCTGAAGGAGGACCAGCACACCACAGATGAACTCGACACCATAAATTTCACTGTAGTGTTAGTTTGCTTGTGATTGATTGGTGTATGAAATTCTGTATGGTGTTTAAAAGTATAAAAATAAATAATTTGAAGGAAACTTTTATAGTCATGAGATCGAAAAGTAAATATAATATTAATAGCTTGAATTTATTCATGCTGTCATTAATTTTGATAAAGGTCCTTTGATTTGTACATGTTCTATGTTCTCGATTGAATTTTCTTAACAAAGTTAAAAAGCTCTTAAACCACCCCTTAACTATTTGAAACCACCACAAAAAATCGTTAAAACCAAAGCAATCACATTTGAAGCCACATGAAAGACTGAAGGTATTTCTAGAAATGGAACATTTTTTTCACTAAATACGCAGTCGGTCAGTACAGAGTTCTACATGGTATATAGGCACACTCGTATATCTTCAACGTGTATTCATTGGCCGAAAGAGATATAATTAAAGCACTGTAGTGAACTTCTTAGTATCATAGTAAACAGGCCTTGAATCCCTTTTCCAATTCCTTAGCATCCAAGTTTTTCCCTATGAATACAATTTTGTTTACCCTTGGTTCATCTGGCCCCCACAACCTTTCAGGTGAACCTTGAAATATGTCATGAACTCCCTGTTACAGAAAACACTATGTTTAATTCTGCGAAACTTAATAATAGTCAGAATCGATGTGGGCAAAGGAGAGAAAATGTTCACCTGATTATGGATGATAACAACAACAAATAGACGAGACGTGGAAATTTTTAAGGAATTTAAACTTACCTGAAAGACAAATCTCTCATTCATTCCTTGAACAGACAGAAGTCCCTTCATCCTATAAATGTCTTCACCACGATCCAGCAACAAGGTGCCAAGCCACATGTTAGCCTGAAAAAGGTAGCCTTTTAGAATGCAAATGCCAACATTGACTTTTTAGTTTTTACATGTACATAAACATCTGGAATAAAAGGCATTCCCGAAGCATCCAAATGGAAAAGAGAAATTGATACACTTAGCATTAAGTATACGTCAATGTCTAACCTTCTCAAGGTCTAAGCTTCCTTCACAAACTATGCTGACAGATGAAACACCAGGATCGTGAGTATGATCATGAGAGTGGTGATCGTGGTGTTCTGTACACAAAACAAAATAATTTTTATTCCCAACAACAGAATGAATTGAGAAGCAACCAGTGCATTGTGACTAGTGCTACAAACAAGAACAAAATGGCATTAAAACAGCTGACTCAAGGCAAAATAATATGTACCATGCTTGTGGTCATGGGAATGATCATGGTGATGGTGGTGATGATCATGGTCATGGTGCTCATGCTTGTGATCTTCTTTTGCACCTTCATCATTAATGGCATTCTCAATCCTTGTAGAGGATCAAGAAAACACATCATTTATATATGAAGATTTGGAAAGATAATGATAATATTGAAGCAGAAAATTTGAAATATCCATGTAAGGTTATTGGATTACAAAGCACTAAAGCAAGAAATTTGACGAGGGTAAAGGAATGTGAGTACTAGTACTATGAGCATTGTCACCATAGAGGACAAGAATTAATACCAACAGCTCTCAAAGATATATTTCTATGGACTATGAATAGTAGACAAATAAAAATAAATTCAGTATAAATGGTCAACTAACAAAATGAGGATAATTCCATTTAAAAGACCAAGATATATTAAGCAGTTTATATACGAAAGGGTATAGTCATGCAGGAACCATATGATCAATAAGAAACTACTTGTGCAGAGAAGAAAGCCCAAAGTTAGATTGCCATTTTCTTAAACAATGCAAATCCAGGAAATAGGAACCAAGAACAAAAAGCTACCTCTCCAAATCAAAGCCCCCAATGCCAAGAACGTAATCCAAGTTAACTTTTCCATACTCTGTCCGCTTTAAGTTGGCCAAGCTGTTTATTTTCTGAATTAAAAACACAGCCA
>CM023950.1:40058979-40132857 GCA_013407115.1 Glycine latifolia | reverse complement strand
TTTTTTGTCTTAGAATGTTATTACTTAGTGACCTAGGAAATCGTTAGTCATTGTTATTATAAATAGTTAGTGACATAAAGTTGAATATATGTTTTGTATTTGAATATTATTTTTTAGTGATGTAGGTTATCATTAATTTATTTTAAAAGACAAATGAAACAAATTATGGTTATTGACATGTAGAAACTTGTTAGTCACTAAAATTATAAAATTGAGACAAATTTTTCATTATATTTATTTAAATACATAATTATTAAATTTATGAGGAAGTTTTGTTTAGTTTTAAATTACTAAAACAAACATAATTATTAAATTAATCATGTTTATTAAGTTAAACTCTATAAGTGAATAAAATATGCGTAATAAGAGTTTTAAGTAATATAAGTAGACTTATATATTCTTTGCATTGATTTGAATTTTCTCCATATTTATGTTTTTATTTTCCAACACAAATGATAGGTCAATTAATATTTTACAGTTTAATTAGCTAAATTGATTTGAGAAAAGTAAGTGATATTATTATTAAAACCAATTTTCTTTATATGAAATATGTAGTATATTATTATGGCTGAGTCATCGTCATCAGAGTCACCTCGTTCTGGGTCTGACAATGAGCCTGAGCCTACTGATCCCACTACCCATGTTATTCCCGGACCATATAGATGGGATGTACTCAGGAGACGTAGACAGCGTACGCATATTTCACAGTCAGTTTGGAATGACGGAACACAAAGACTGTTGAAGATTCGTCGCGGAGGTAGACCTAGCGCTGGCCCCCCACCAGAGGATATTCCAGACGTAGTAGCCCAGTATTTGACTGAGGCGGGTTTCATACATGTCGCGCGAATGCGATATATGCCGGTACAAATTTGAAACCAATGTTGTTATGTTAAGCATGTTTAAAATATATGACCCTGTAATTTTTCATACGTGACTTATATTTTTCAGATTGATGTTGCCCTCATTAGTGCTATGGTCGAGCGGTGGCGGCCAGAGACACATACTTTTCATATGCCGCAGGGTGAGATGACGATAACATTGGAAGATGTTGCTGGAATCCTAGGCTTGCCTACTGATGGGCAAGTTGTTACCGGACGGACATACGCTGATTGGTCCGAACTATGTAATCAGGTGTTCGGTAACGGACCCGATCCAGCCACTGAGCTAACCTCTGGCAATGTGAGGTTATCATATTTTGACCGAGTGTATCCATCATGGAATGCAGTTGCTGGTCATGAGCAGAATGTGATATACTTCACGAAGGCTCACATTGCTCGCATGTTAGGATCTTGGATCCTTTGTGACCGGTCAGGGGGGAGCGTAGTAGGATGTCGATACGTTGCCCTACTTGCGGGTCATTTTGCGGATATTGGATCGTATAGCTGGGGGTCTGCGGTTCTGGCTCACTTGTTTAGGCAGCTGTGCGACTGCACCGACCCAGATAGAAAAGATATAGGAGGTTGCACTGTTTTGCTGCAGATTTGGGCATGGCTCCGCTTTCCATCTATTGCGCCCCCTTTGCCATCTACTCATGCCGTCGACCGACACTTTGGACACAGGTATATATCTACGAATTTGCAATTCAAGTAGCCAAATACCTCATATAGCATTTAATTAACAGTTTAATGTTTAACCTTTTTAATAGATATAATGATGTTGGTCGGTTTAGCATGAATTCACTAAATTGGTATCGAGAAAGGCTAGACAAGTTAAGCAGGGATGAGGTACGTTTATTTATACAAATATTTTATGCACATGCCATTTTGCGACGTGTGGATCTGTCAAATGACTTCTTTATATGTTGCCATTGTGTAGGTTGTTTGGCAACCGTATGGTGATTATGAATTCATGGGTGCATCTGCCGAAACCCGCTATTTGTGGATGGCCCGGACACCAATCATTTGTTTTCACATTGCTGAGTATGCACAGCCTGATCGGTGTATGAGGCAATTTGGACGGGACCAGCCGATACCTCATAGGCCTGGGAAATTGAAAGGTGTTCATGATTTTACCCTTCGGGGTAAACCCCAGGAAGATTGGCGTCGGAGGTTAAGGAAATTCATCGAGAGATGGAATAGGCGAGCTCAGCATGTTGATGTGCCTCCTGCAATAAATGGTCTTATGTCGCCCAACCATGAGTACATGGCTTGGTATAGATTGTGCGGCAAGCGACACGTGACGAAGAAAGGTGCTTCACAACATCGCACTGTAAGTCGTTCTCTTTTAATGATTTATTAAGTATCTGCATATATTTATGTTTAATTATACATGGTTTCCTATTTGCAGCTTGACGGGTTGGAGAATTTGTATTTTGTCACCCTGGATGATGAATTTCCTAACCATGGGTTGCATTACGTGCACAGCGAGGTGACTCGTCTTATTAGTGTCTGGAAAGAAGCTTGTCGGGTAGACGAACCAGGTCCAGAGGCACCTTTGACGCAGATTCCCCCTGAGCCTCAGTTGTCTCTAGACGTTGGTCGTCGTGCGAGAGAGGGACGCGGATTGGGACGTCGGCGCCGACCTATTCCCGCAGTTCCTGAGCCTATTGTTCCACCTAGGCCACCTGCAGTTGCTGGATATTTTAGGCCTCCGTACCTTGGTAAGGAATTTGGTATCCAGCATACATATTTTCAGCCCGAGCAGCAGACGGCGTCGGACACCCAGTGGCCACCCTCGTCGACACAGTCCCCTATGGACACCCAGACATATTATCAGCCACAGTGGCAGCCAATGGACACGCAGGCAGGTCCGTCGTTTCAGCGTAGTCCAGTTCATATGCCCCAATGGGAACATGGGGGAAGCAGTAGCCAGGGAGGCGGTGATTGGACTGATGCTGACTTTGAGGGCATGTATAGCAGCATTAATGCTGCTGATGATGCTGATGATGCTGAGGTAGACCATGAGGCTGATCGTCGTGATGGTCGACGTATATTGCCTGATCGGCAAGCTCGGTGGAGACAGTGGCCTCCACCTTCAGCTTAGTTTTGTGTGTTTTCTTTATTATTTAATTTGGATTACTGTACTTCTTTTTTATGGACTATGTTTGATACATTGTTGGCATGTTTCATATTTTCCTAACCATTGATTTTTTCTATTTAAATCACGTACATTGACGACAACGACACCCACATTAGACAACAAATAATACCATAAGTCAAACAATAACATAATAACAAGTAATTATCACGGACTAAGATTGACGATTTGGACAATTGCGACGGTTATGCCCAGGTAATCTGCATATACCACACCTAACACGACTTTGGCTAGACTCAACTTCATCCATCTCATTACGTATTCTTGTTGCCTTAGGACGACCCTTTGCACGCAACATAGACTTGTCAGGTATTAGTATTGGATCTGTACTCGGTGGAATCGCTTGTTCGTTACCAATTGGATGCCATGGAAATGAGTATGCGTTTACCAGGTTCGTCACAAGGAATACATCGTCCACATACAGTGTCGGTGACTGACGAACATGCATAGCGGCTGCTGCGGCATGACTACAAGGATACTTGAATGCCTTAAATTTGCCACATTGGCAGAACCGTTCAGCGAGGTTGACGGAAAATGATTTGTCATAACCATCATCAACCTCAAATTCAGAGTGATCTACATTATATCTACGAACATAATGACAAGTAGCAGTTGTTTCGTTGGCCTTCAACATAGCAATGACATTTTTGCAAAGAGAATGTCCACCTTGCAATTGGTTAGCAGCCGATTCCCCCCTGCATACAAAATATTCGACCAATCTGCTATATGTGTGTTTAACCAAAGCCGTAATTGGCATGTTTCTTGCACCCTTTAAAATCCTGTTAACTGACTCAGCCAAATTTGTTGTCATATGGCCATACCTTCGCCCTTCAACATCATATGCACGCGTCCACTTTTCCTTGGGGATGTCATCAATCCAGTTTGCAACCTCAGGACTAAGATCACGGAAATTTGCAAAGCCAACATCAAATTGAATCTGAGAAGGAGTATAACCTGCACAAATTGACATGGATTGATTACAATTTAGTAAATATGTGAATGGTTTCATAATAAGTGTTGGTTCACCATACCTAAATTCATTAAGGTCCTCTTCAATTTGTCATTTTTGAACTTTTGATTGAAATTGCTAGCAATATGACGAAGACAAAACACATGATAAGCATGCGGTGGTTGCCAACCAGGGTGTCTCTCAACTGCAGATAGTATGCTTCGGTGCCGGTCTGAAATAAGACAAATATTTGTCTTGCTTGTAACATGCACACGAATGTTATGCAGGAAGTATTCCCAAGCTTCCAGTGTCTCACCCTCAACAATGGCAAATGCAAGTGGCAAACACTCATTATTACCATCTTGAGCAGTGGCAATGAGCAACTTTCCTTTGTACTTGCCATATAAATGAGTGCCATCAATTTGAATAACCGGTTTACAAAAATTGAAAGCCTCACAACATTGTCTGAAGGTCCAAAAAATGCGGTGAAACACGCGTTTATGATGAAATATTCTATGACCCACATAATAATCTTTGGTTTGAATATTATAAACAGAACCTGGTGAAAAGTGAAGCATATAGTCACACCACCTCGGCAAGAATGCATATGATTCCTCCCAATCACCGTATATAATTGCCATTGCTTTTTGTTTTGCATACCATGCTTTTCTATATGAAACTTTGTATCCAAAAGAATGTGTTATCCTCTCTTGAACTAGACCAATAGAACATGATGGGTCTTGCTTAATCATCCCTAATAAAAAACAATATGATGTGAAAATTAACGAAATAAAAAAAAATACAATATTGTGATCAGCTCAAGAACGTACCTAGCACCAGTGACACAATAACATTAGCATCAAGTTGTCTGTGGTCATGAGAAATGTGCTCATTTAAGCAAATGTGATCCCCACCCCATTTGGTAACGATCCATCTCTCACCATAAGTTGGTTTTATTACTCTAACCCTCCACGGACAATTTTGGTCATGTGCACGACATTTCATGCTTAACTTTGTCGGCGTACTTTCAATAACAACACCTTCCTGATGCTCTTTCATGAGGTTCCGCTTTATTGCCAGTTGCGCCTCTTCTTTTGATGCAAATTCTTGTTTAACAAACAACTTATTCCCTAATATCCACGGACCTTCAACTGATGCAGAACCACTGCCAGAGTCTTGTTCACTCGGATAATCCCAATCAATGTATGTGTAATGTGGGATTCCATCCCAAAAAGCGTTATTACCCTGACCTATAAAACTCAGCAAGTTGGTGAAATTACACTAAAATACATTAAATTAAAATCACACATGTAAATAGTTACTGTTAATCAACATACCTTGATCTTGATCTTGATATTGTTGTTGCTGCTCATCCTCCCCCACATCGTGCTGTTCTTGGCTATGAGACTCAACCACAAAAGAGTTACGTCCTTGTGTTTGACTTGCGCTTGGCCCATCATCGTCCGAAGCACTGGCATTCTCCGCAAGAAGACGATCTTCCATTGCGATATTTTCATCATCGTCATCGTCAATATCGTCCTCCATAACCCAAGTGGGGTCATTTTCATCTTCCATTGACAAATTAAAAGGCAAAATAGCAGCTGCTTCATTATTGGAATAATTGAAATGCACTGACCTCATTGGTAAATCAACATTGTCAGCTTCATGAATATTCACATACAACTCTAAGAAATCTTTTCGTGACTGGTTGAAGAATTCTCCTATTACCATTTCCACGTCTTCGTCATCCACTACTTCCATGCTAATATATTTTTCCTCGCACCATATTCTTGCAGTTATACTGATAGATTGATTACCTTTCACACGTAATTTTTGATTGATTCTCTGCTGCAATTCCTCATAAGTTGAGTTGCGCTTCAAACGTGTTGGCCTTTTTTCACCTTCAAAAGCAACACCATATCGTCCCTCAATTTTTCTACCATTATAATATAAAATCGTACGAATAAAATCAGAATTTGAAGACATTTTTTGATATCAAACACAACAACAATGCTGAATATCAATTGTGGAGATTGCCTTCACCAAAGTTGATTTAAATAGGCAGTTGCTGGCTAAATCGCGCCTAGATGAGGCGCCAATGGTGCAAAGACACGCCCACACAGGGCGCCACTAGTGCTGGGATGCGCCTACACAGGGCGCGACTTCTCCTGGAAGGCGCCTACACAGGGCGCCACTAAGTGCCATACTTGCGTAATTAACTTTGAAAGCACAGTATATGCGTAATTTTATTTTAAAATTGCAATTAATTAATTTTTTTGCCAGATACTTTATACAAATTGAGAAAAGATGGAAAAACTTATTATGCGAATCAAATAGGAAACAAATTAAGTGGCCTCTATATCTTGATAATATGGTTTCCTCTGCTATACGTGGCACATGCTGTTAATTTGTGGGTCAAATTACAATGTAACAACAAGTATTGTCTCCTTCATCACATTTTGTTCATTTTAAATTTTTTTTATTACAAAATTCAAATCATAAGTAGAGACCAAACAGAAAGAAAAGAAAAGCTATCTAGCTAATTTGAAAGTTCAAGCATCAACAATTTCCTCAGTGTCTGCAGAAGCGAAAATAAGCTCGGGTTCTTCCCTTCCAACTCCACACGTTCCATCAATTGCATTGTTCCTCCCCAACGCCTTCAACGCCAAATGAGCCGCCTTCTGCCCTGATATCATCATCAACCCATACGTCGGACCCTGCATATATCACCAACAATATCATTATTACATCTGTAATTCTATATGGGAAAAAACAAAATCTATCAAATTAAATCGATCATAGAAATAATCTGAGTCTTTTTAATTGTTTCAACGATTTAGTTTATACATTTATTCAACTTTCTTTCTCTGTCATGCATCTTCTATTTTATGTCTTGTGAATAATAATAATATACGTAAGTAATTAGGACCAAAATTAAAAAAGAAACTGCATATACCATCCTTGGGGAGCCATCAATTTCTGCAACCTCCATGCCAGTGACAATCATGCCGGGCACAATCTCCCTAGTGAGCCTCACAATAGCATCCTCAGCAGCATTCATATCCAAAGCCTTCATTCCAGGAATGCTATCAATCATGCCAATACTCTTCAACCTCTTAACCCCAGTGGCGCCAAAAGGTCCATCGCACAACAACCTTAGCCTCCATCACGTTGGGGTCCATGCAAGACTGCGTATCATGGCTCATTGAAACCAGAGCCCAGTTGGTCACAACCCCAGCAACCCTCCCTTCCTTCACGATCAAGTCCTCCGCCGCCACCGCGTTGAAGAGCTTCACGTTCGGCCTCGCCAGAAGCTTGCTCATGATGGTGGACGTGAACAAAGCCGCGTGCATATATCACAACGTAGTCCTCTTGCTCGTCGTACTCCACGCCGCCTCCGGGGCTCACGGACTGCTCGATTATGGCGACGCTCACGGCGGGGTTCTTGCTGATCTCGTACTCGCAGGAGAGCCCCGCCGAGCCGGCTCCGACGATTACGACGTCGGTGTCGGCGTACGTTATCATGTCGGTCATGTAGCGGCGCGTCATTTCGCGTGAGACGATGGATTCTTTGATGGGTTGGAACTTGAAGGATTGGAGGTCGTATGGGGGTTGGGTTAGGGACATGGAGATTGTGCCTTGTTTGGATGAGGAAAATTTGGTGGTGGGTGCGACGCGGGAAGAATATGTAACGGGCTTTCCGTGGAAAAATGAGAGTTTGGGGTTTGAAGAGAGGGTTGTGGTTGCCTGCCATCGTTTCAGATGATGATATTTGGATTAAGAGAAAAGGTAAGTAGAATAGTTGTTGGGACTTGATGATATTATTGTTGGAGGAGTGGAGTGGGGTTTTATAAACTGAGAGGGGGAGTGATGAGTAGAAATATCTGACTGAAAAATCTAGAAAACTGTATGCTTTTTGCGGGTGGAGATAGAATTTGAAAGGCTCAGGAGGGTATCATTTCGGATATTTTCATGTAAAGTGATTGATATGTTTCCAAATCAAAATCCATGATTCATGATTACGAAGCAATGTTCATCATCAGTTTGCACCAGCTGCTTCATCAAAAGCCAATTTGAAGCACTGTTTCTAATTGACTCATAAATATCTTAATTATTGTTAATTTGATTTAAATTTTATTCTGTGTTGTTAATTTTATCCAACACTCTTGTGTTTTTTTATTATAATGCAAAATTTTCATCGATTATCGAAACAATATTAGTACAAAATATTTATCTTCATAAAGTCATGGTGGTCAAGAATTATAAACACAAATAAAATTGATATTTTCTTTCTAATATAATCATGTAAAAATTTAAATCCTAGATAATTTAGTTAAATGATATAAATCATTAAAATGCTATCACTTATTGTTTCAAATAGTATTGTGTTGCTTCAATAGTTTCTAAGCACTTTTAGTAAAAAAATTATTATTAGTATAATTTGTAAATTAATTATTATAAAAATTAATAAATTTATTATACATAATCCTTTATAAGAAAATGTGAATATAAAATATCTTTAATTACATTATCATTTATCATATATATTATTTATTTATAAACTAAGTCACACTGGAATATTATCTTATTATTATAATACTATTCAATATATTTACTGAAATACAAAAAAAAAATATTAGGCTCATTAAATAGTAATAAAACTTTGTCTCAAAACTAAATTAAACTTGCTAATGGTATAACTCTAATTACTTAATGTTGCCTGAACATATAAACATTAAACTTGTTATATCCTCTCGGGATAAAAACATATAAAGTATAAACTTCTATTTTCTTGACAAATTCAAGTAGATAATACTTTACTCTATTTTCAAAATTTCTGTCAAAATTTTCTCCTCTTATTTTAAGATATACATTTTTCTCCTTTGAAGCATGCAATAATTTTAACAATATATATATATATATATTGTTAAAATTAATTGTATGGATATCTTTTAAACTTTCTTGTCTTTGAGACATTTAAAAATTATATTTTATTTATTTTCTTATTTCAAAATAGATAATTTTCTAATTTAATAGATGAAATTTCACCACACATTTTCAACATTTTTATATTTTATATTAAAAATACTCTCTACAAACTGAAATATAAGAAAAAAACCAGTTTATACTTTTTTTAAAAATTAGTTATTAATGTTAATAGTCTCAATAAAAACATTAAGTCATTTTCTAAAGTACCCTTAACATTTAATTGTATAGAACAAAAAATGAAGGTTGTTGAAAATAAAACTCTAACTAAATGAAGGAATATTTTAAAGATGATATCACTAAATAAAAGAGACTTGGTTAAAATTTATTTATATGTTAGTCCATCCTACATATATTTTTTTTGTTCTTACATTTCGGTCCGGATATATTACTAGGTTAAATGTTATTTTCAATACCCATTACTTTGGTGTTTTTTTGTTGTCTTCATAAATTAGAATTTCTTATTCCATTTAGTCCAAAAACATTTTTTAAATTCCCACTATTAGAGACACCCTATTAAAATATAAGGTGACAAAAATAGTGTCACTTCACCATGCCAATTGTTGTCCAAGTAAGAATATGTTTGTCATGAAATGTTGCCACGTAATTAAAATTGGAAACTAAATTAGAGAAAATAAAAAATTGAAACCCCTTTATTTACCATTGCCGGTGGTAAATCCTTATTGAAAATCCTTGAAGAGGGTGGCCATTGGGCATTTGGAGGTTGGGGGAGGTCGGTGGTACGGAGAAGGCGAAGGCTTAAGGTCTCGGGGATAAATTGGGAAAGAAAATAAAAAAGAAGAAACATCTCAGCCGTTGATTCAAAAATCAAAATATCCCAATAATAAATATTAGAGATAACTTGGTCTTCTAATAAAACATTAAATTAAATTTAAAAATCAAAATAAAAATAAAAAATTTACTCTAAGATCCTTAAATTTGAATTACAGAAAATAAATAAATTTAAACTGGATTGACTGTTCCATGTAATTCATATTGCATTTCATGATTGGTATATAAAAAATCCCAAACTGTCGGTTATTGTGATTTCCGGGTTCTATTTATAGCCGAAGTGGTTCCAAGACAATAGAGGCCCGGTGAAGAGAAATGGACTTTCTACCAACAAGAGGCCCAATCATCACCACGTCCAACGGTACAAGTTTACTGTTGCAGTCTTGCATAACTCATCCAAATTTGATTCTGTAGTAGTAGATTAGGGTTTTTTTTCTCTCCATGAAATTGCTTCTTAAAACTACGTGATGGATTTTAATTCTGATTTATCTGTGATTGTTGTATCTGGGGACGTGGCAACAAATGCCGACGCAATAGCTTTCGTCGTCTTTGGAGCCACGGAAAGTAACGCTAAACGTGAAATTACCAATGTCCAAAGACGGCATTGTTTTGAAGTTGAAAGAGAAGATTGTTGCACCGGAAGGCATGCAAGATGTGACGATGGATATGATCGTCTTGTATCCGTGTGTACCGAGTGGAGGCGTGTGGAGACCTAATATGAACGTGTTCTTGAAATGGTGTGTTTCAGTGAGCTGAGGCAGTAGTAGCGCGTCTGGGAAGCAGATGGTGGGTCTTATGTCTATGCACGCTCTATTTGACCAAGAGAACCTAGCGAAGAGATTGATAGAGGTGAATCTCGTGGATAATGTGTCGTGGGTGTTGAGGAACTAGATGGAGCAGTTGGAAGGGAGGTTACAGTTCTGTCTTCTCCCATATTATGCTTATTATTTTCGCTTGCGATGCTGGAGTCTCCTTCGATATCGGACGTCATCCCGATGCCACAACCACCGTCCGAGCTAAAGGAGATGGAAGAGTTGCAGGCGTCACCGATACTATCTATGGTTCAGCTCTTTCCTTCGATGCCATCACCGTCGCAAATGGTTCCAAATTCGCTGTCGCCTCCTCTTCCGACGGTGACGCTGAATGTGAAAGTTCCAAGGTCGGAAGATTGCATCTCTATCGAAATGGAGAAGGTAGAAATCGTTCTGAATATGAAATTGAAGATTGATGCGCTCAGAGACATGCATGGTGTTCTGGTGGAGAGGATCTCGTTGGATCGCATGCAACCTTGGTGGAATTGCTTGACCATCAGGTTCTGTAGGATTGTCTTTCGATTCAAGAGAATAACAAGATCTACGTGTTATTGAAATCGTGTCTTCTGGTGGTCGGTGGCCGTAGTAGGGTGCCTTAGAAGGTGGAGGTGATGCGAATGCATACACAACAGAGCATTATGTTAAAAGTTGATGATGTTGATAATTAAGAGTCGATGATGTTCATAAAGTGACGGTGTTGAGACAACAACTTGATCAGTGTGACTTAGACATGCACTAAGTGTGACTTAGACATGCACTAAATGTGAGTTAGACATTCACTAAGTGTGATGTAGACATTCAATACGACATGACTTTTTTCTACATATTGTCACTTGAACTCTTGAAATAAAATGAGATAAGGGGCAAATAAAATGGATATGATACTCATTACTAAAGTTTATTATGTTGATAAATGTCTTATTAGTTTAAGTTGATTAGAAAAATCTATTTTTTAAAATTAAAAAGAATATGTCATATTCAATTTGATAGATAAAGTCTATTTTTGTTTTGATAAATAAGTTTAACTAATAAAATCTAAACATAATCTTATTGTTAGTTTATGCTTATCAAAACTAATTGAAACAAATATTTGAAAATAAAAAATGTACTTATTCATACCCCTATATACCCCTATATAAATAGAGTATATGTGTTAAAATTCAATACCATGATAAATCACTGCCTAAATAGGTTTATTTATAAATATATCCTATAATAATAGGAAACAAAATAACAATTTTATCCTATCTAAATAGGCTAACACTAGTTTAAATTTAAATTTAAACATGTTTATTTATGGAGGTGATGCAGATGCATACACATGATAGCATTTGTTGAGGCAACATCTTGATCAGTTGTCAAATCACTTTCATCTTCCAAAGAATGACAAACATTTCTTCGTATTCAAGAACGCCGTCATTTGAATGTCACGATGTATGAGACGGTGACATTAGTTGTCAAATCACTTTCATCTTCCAAAAAATGGCAGATATTTCTTCATATTCAAGAAGACTACGATGAAGGAATAGGGGTCATTTGAATGTCATGGTGTATTAGATAGTGACACAATTGAAATTCATCAATTTTGTTGGATATGTCAATGATACAATACCATTTATTCGTTTTGAAATAAATAATGGTTACTACTACTTTTGAATTCAACTTTGTAAATACAGGCATTTTAACTAATCATAAACTTTTTTTTTTATTCCATTCTTTCTATCAACATTTAGCTCCATATAAGATTGTCAATTTTACATTTGTTCTATAAAATTTTCTTTTTAGTTTAAGGGAAATTTTTGGATCATATAATAACTCAAATGTATTCCGACATTTCATTAACTTTGCTCTGATTATATGATTTACATCCTCATCAATCTCTCTACCTTTTTGCAAAATTGATCAAGAAATCTAAAAACATTTTTTTAGTAGCTCTTAATCAAGTAGATACACGGAATTTTGATCATCATCTTTTACCATCAAAAATAGAAAAATAGAGTAAAATAAAGTAAAAATAAAGAGAAATGAAAAGTAAAATAAAGTGAGATAAATATTTTTATAGTTTATTTTAATTCAATTTTTTTTATCTCAATTTATTTTTAAAATTTTTCTCTCTCTAATGAACATACTTTTAATTTGGAAAATAGGATTGAACTTCATCCATAGTCCATATTTCGTTAATATAAATTAAAAGTTTGAAAAAAAGGTTTCGAATGATTAAAGTATTTTTTTTTAAACATTAATCATATTTTTTAATTGAACAAAAGATTTGTATTCAACCATTTAGATGAAGTGGTGATGAACAATAAAATCAAACAGTGATGTGAAAAACTTTTTGTACACTTACGGGAACAGTCATGATAGATGAGCAGCAATTGTGATTTGTGAACAATGCGATATTGCGATGAATAGTAGCAACTAGCAAGCGGGTGGTGCAATGAAGGAAAGACAGACCTATCCGGAATGAAGACTGAAGGATTTCAAATGTACAAGTAGAGCTCCCCTGATTTATGCTTTTGAAATGTAGTATTTGATATATATTTTTTAATTTTTTATTGAAAATGTTAGGATTATAATAATTTTTAAATTTTAAAAATATCAAATAATATATTTCGAAAACATAAATAATTAAAATAAAAATTTTAAATTTGATATATAAAAAAGAAATAATTGTAAAATATAATTAAAAAAATAACATTAAATGATAATTATTTTAATATATTATTGGTGTCAAATATCTTGGTCACAAAACTTAATCGACTATTTTATGAACTGCTTTTTAAATTAAATTTTTTCATTTTAAATTTGAGAACTTACTCAAAAGATGGAACCTAATTCCAACTCCATAATTACAAATGAAAATTGAAAAGTAATTTTATTTCTAATCCAATGATATATTATTGAATGGAGAAAATCACTCCTAATGATAAAATTAATCACATTTAGTTTACAAATTAACCTCGAGAAACTAAATAATTTATAATTTTCAGGTGTCTAAGAATACGCATATACTAATATTAAATTCTATTATTACACTCTACAACACTCAATGGTGAAAACTACTAGCAAATAGTTTTAATCAGTTTTTTATTTTAATAATTAATTTTGTTCAACCAATAATGTTTTTCATAAACAAATACAGCAAAGTATTACTATTAAAATTCTACATAAATTCAAAATCTTATAATTTTATGTTACTTAATTTATATTATATGTTATATATATATATATATATATATTAAAAATATTATTAAATATACTAATTGATTACGTTTTAACTAAGTGAATCAATTATTATAAACTAGTGCATTTTCAATAGTTAGAAGGATTTGTGAAACTTTATCTATTAGTTCTCTTTTAATTTATTTGTTTTTAATAACATATTAGCTTAGAGTTTTATTTTAATTATAAACATTTTTATAATTTCAATTAATTAAAATCATTTTCACATACATTTTTTAGTAATTATTATAAAATTCAATAATTTATCATACATAAGAATTATAATTGGACTACGTAAAGAAAAAAAAAGAATAATAATTAGACGATAGAATAAAAAAAGATACTTACACTAGAAGTGTATTAATTTTAACTAAATTTTACTCTGTTAACATGTTTCTACCGTAGCTAGCGTTGCCTTTTTTAGAGAGACAAAAAGAGAGAAAAGAAAAACTTAGTATAACTGTATAACATACGATATAATGTAATAAAAAAAAGAGTAAAGTGATCGGTATTGACAGTATATTTGATATATAGAGGTATGGAATGTTTATATACTATATTTCTCTAGACACTCATGCATAAATTACGTTAAAGGTCATCGCAAATGTTAAAATGTTGAAATCCGAAGTAAACAAGTCCTGATATAACAAAAGTTAAGATAGCCTTTTAAAAAAAAGTTAAGATAGAGTTGAGATCTAAATTGGTACAAAAATATGAATAGGTGCCTTTGAGAAAAATAGTCTTTGTATCTACATCTCCTTTCACAAATTAAATATGTATCCATGCATGTAAATATTTAAATGGAGACAATTTATATTTCTGTTCTTCGATACAACCAAGCTAGCTAATTCCATACAAACATATATATGTGATAATATACATACAATATACTGACACATACACTATCTGAAATAAAATTACATGGCTGACATGGCATTGTGTTATTTGCTAGGTCGTGGATAACCTAGCCATATAGCATATGCACAAGAGCTAGTTAGGTATAGGTAATTAGAAAAGCATAGCATATATATAACATATCCATCCATGTAAGTAGAGACACCATGTACGATAGTTGTACAGTGACGAGTGACTAGAGAGACCAGAGAGTAGAGATATATAGTAGTATATATATAGCGTAGGGATATGAGTGCCTTTGGGCCAGTTGTTGCATGAGACTTTGAAGGACTAAAGTACCCAAAACACAAAGGTCATATCGTTTTCAATGGTTGTTTAGTCATCTTTAGAGGAATCTGACTCTGAGATCATCTTCTGTATTATCTGGTTTGTCTCTTCCTGAGACATTCTGTCGTCTTTAGCCTTCGACTTCATGTAAGACTCGAAGAATTCCTTGTTTTCCTTCTCTAGCTCCTTCCACACTGAAACACGTATCCATACGTATTATATTCATGTTTCATAAAATCATCATATAATTTCAACATATGCACGTGCATGCTTGCGGTTTGGTTGGTTGGTATTGGAAACTATATATCCGATATGAGCATAATATACAATCATGATGTTTTGTTTGGGAAGCATGATGAGGAAACATATATTGCTATTGTGCAACCGAGGGATAAATATAGGGGAGCTAGATTTACACTAATGTGATATAATTAATTATATAAATAAATATAACATCACATTTTAATTTAAAATTTTAATATTTAAATCTATAAATTTGATTTTATATGGTGATTAACCTTCTCATTCTTATATAATATGAGATTTCAACACTTATATATTATTTTTTTAATTTATCCATCTTTTTCTATTTCACACAAATTTACTAGACTATAAATATGATAAAAATATTCGCATTGAATAAAAAACTAAACAACATATAAATGAAATAAAGATTCATAAATATAAATTTTAAAAAAAAGATTAAAGTATAATATGAAATTCACTTACAATGTCATATGTCCAAATTTAAATAATAAGTTATCATCTAAGGTAAGCTTGCTAGCATCTCATTATTTCTTTTTTTCTTCTTTCTTTTTGGTGTACCCATATGCTAGTTTAAAACTTAATTGCCTTAAACCATTATTTCTAATTTCTAATTTGAAGCGTTAAAAACATCGCAAATTAAAAGCTTCTTAAATATATTTTTTGTTACATTCTTAAATAGTTTAATAACATACAAAACAAATATACTATTTAATACATTATCGATACACTGAAAGGTTATTTTCTCAAGTTGGATGATTTCTCTAACCGAATCCTCGGCGTCGTTCCCGATCATAAGTTAAGTGTAAAGGGTATATAGTTTCTTTTAAAAAAAAACAAAACTGATGTATGGTGTCTATATAATATTAGACAAATGGCGACACTACGAGAAATTAATGGATTAGTAACAAAAGTTAGTTAAAAAATTGGTTTTTAGTGATTAATACTGGTGTCACAAAAAAAATAGTGACAATTTTTTAAAAATCATACGTAAATTGTTTTGTCATTGATGTTAATTGTTTTTGTAGTGAGGTGATTTTCTTTGTTTATATAAAATTAGTTCTAAGAATTTTGATTTATTCGTTGGATATCTCATTAATATAACATGCAAGTAGTCACTTGACGTTTAGGATTTCATTTGCACAAACTGTGTTTATATACAGGGTAACATATATATATATAATAGTTATTTTAAAATCCTTACTACTGTATTTTATCCGTCAACTGATCCATATATCTAACATGTCTTCATGTAAAATTCCTTCGTATTTGAAGCAAGGAATTGAAAAATATAAGTTCTCTAAATTAAACTCATTATAACTCAATCGATTAATGATTTTCAAATTGAAACCTTGGCTCTCTAATATTTCATATGAAAAATCAACTTTACTAACATGGACCTGCGAAGGGAAAGACACAACAATTAGTCATATATCTTCCAAATATTTATTTGTTTTAAAAAAATTCAAAGTGAGTCACAAGCAAAGAAGCTTGGCACCTGACTTTGTTTGGTAGTTCTCAATAGAATTCCAATTGATCAAATTAATTCATAAATTAAAATAGGGTTTGTAAATCAAAAACTAGCATATAAGACTTCAGAGACATGACTTGGTATATATATATTATTCACATATATACTAATTATATAGATGATATAGCAAATCTCCCGAATTGAATTTTGCACGCCAAGGAACACTGATCTTGCATGTGTGCATGCTCTTTGGTTTAAGCTCTTTAGAGAGTAAAGATCATACCAGTTGATGTTATAATAGGATCAATATTTGCATGTTTAGAAAGCGCTTCCATGCATTCTTCCTTGGTCATGTGAAATGTCAAACACTTCTCGATCAGATGCTGCACCTATATTAATTAATTCGTAGAAAACTTGTAAAAACAACACAATGACCTTATAATAATAACAAAGAATTTAAAGCTATATATATACCATATGAATGTATGAAGCAGGAGAAGAAGATGAAGAAGAAGATGATTTAGAAGAGTCTCCCATGATCTAAACTAGCTAGCTAGCATTAAATGGTTAGTAGTGCAAATTAACAAAACAAATATCTATATATATATGTGCAACAAATCGACCATATGAAGACGAAAGAAATATGAGAAGAATATAAAGTAGAGAGTTAGGGGTGGTGGGTTGTGGGACCAAGAGTCCCACGTGAGAGATAAATTATAATTGGCTGGGAGAAGATTAGAGGAGATTGTAAATGACCATTCTTTGTCTTGTACAATTGCCATTAGAGCTGCCCCCTTCACGTGATTTGTGGGACATCCCCCTTCAAATCGACAAACCCACATCATCAATCGATCGATATATATTTGATGGCACATACTTGTACTTGCTATATATATGCAAAACATAAACCCTTTCTGATTAAGTATTAATGCATTTATAGAGTCAATATTACCCTCCTTGATAATTGTACACCTATGTTTTTTCGATCCTTACCAGAATCCAAAAACTGCCCATGCCTTGATATGGCATTCACTCATTGGTCGTGCGGCTTCTTAGATTCCTTCTTTGATAATTTTCTATTCATCTTCCAAGTTTATTCTATTTTTATAAGGAAAGCATCGTTAAGTGGCAAAGTATAATAGGAATATATACATTCTAACTTATATACAAAAATCTTAGCAATATTAAATTTGAGAAATAAAGATATACGAATAATTAAGTAAATATCTAACTCAATTAGTTTAAGTAGGGTATGTTCTAAATTTTGATTTTTAAGAATAATAAATAAATTAATTAAAGTGTCAATACATCATTTTAAAAAAGTATATATAGTGAGAACTGTTCAACTTTGGCTTTAAATAATATCTATGATTTAACTTTTATCAACTCTATAAAATTTTAAAAAAATTTAAATACAATATGATTACACATCTTTCAAATGTACTATATAGTATGCAAAGGTGTAGCAAAAGTGATATATCGATGATTATCTTTCTCAAAGGTGTAGCAAAAGTATATATAATATAGTGTTAAATTGGATATATAGGCAAAACCCTAAAAAAACTAAATTATGCATAAACGTACTGCGTTTCAAATCTTGTTTGTCACTGAACATGATAGAAACAAATGATGATTATCTTTCTCAAGGAATTAGTAAAACACATAATATAAGATATAAATTGCACGTAAGATCTTTTGCATAAATTAAATTTGAGTAGGAATCTATCTATAATATCTCTCTAAAACAATTTAAGCACTTTTGAAGGAATAGAACTTTTCCAAAAATATTTAAATTAATTAATATGGCAAAATGAGAAGATAAGAGAGTGAGTTCCTTGACAGCAATTGAGACAGTAAAAGAGTATATAGATTGATTAGATACTTAAATGTAAACTAGATAATCAAAAATTTATTTAAATTAAATGTAAAAGATTTTTATATTAGCATCTATTTATATATCATTATTATAATAAGATAGTTTTGACTTTTCTAATAATTATCTTATTAGCCATATTTAAAGTAATTTTTAATTAGTTGATAGTGTAAAAAAAGTTATATTCACAATAAATAAAAGTTAAACTTTATTGATAATTAAAAAAATGCTCACTTTTTTTAGGTCAAAATGCTATATATAGCTTAAAATTACGAAAAAGTAACTGCACAAAGAATGAAAGAAATCTGATGATTAGTTAGTTGATTTTAAATTCCAAATTTCCAACCACTCTTGTACTGTTAAAGGTTTACCTAACTAACTACTTTCCATTTCTTTAAAAGCTTGTGCCTGTTTTTTTAATTAATTTCGTGTAAGAACTCTTCCAGCCCCTTAGTAACAAATAACAACTCTTTTGATATGTGCACAAATGGATCATTTCTCACTATTGTAAATTTTAAAATTTTATCTTTTTTAATCAAGAGGAAATTTGATATATCAAATGTTTGGGTTTATATTATTCCTAACGTAATAATGGTATTTCCACAAAGTCTGTGCATGATAAAAAGGTGGGCATGAAATCCGAGAAGAATAAATTAAAGCAGCTGCACGGCAGTTTCTAAAGAGATGACAATTCTTACTTAGTGAGAAGGTGTGGCAAATTAAAAGATATAGCAGTTTTTCATAATGGTCACGAAGATAGAACACTTCTAATAATTATCTTTTATGATTTAATTTTACTTTTTATTATGATTTTTTAACACAATAATGAATATTACTATTTGCATTATCAGCTATTTGGGTTTATCATGCACAAAATAATGCAAATAGTAATATCCACTATTGCATTAAAAAAACTCATAATAATGAGAGTTAAAAAAATCATAAAAAATAATTATTAGAAGTGTTATATCTCATAACCATTGTTAAAAACTGCTATATATTTTAATTTGCTACACCTTCTCACCAAGTAAGAATTGTCATCTTTGACTTGAAAAAGATTCTCTCATTTCTCTGCTTCAAATATGAGATGGTGGGAAGAGTTGATTTTGGAGAGTGAAGGGATGAGGATTCAGATGTGTGAAAAAAGTTTTTATTATTATCAGCAAATGTAATTATTTATTAATAATTGGTACCAGCGGTACCATAATAGCTTACACCCATAAAACGATATAGCATCTACATAGTGTGCAAAAGGGATTGTGGTCAACAGCAAAACGGTGCAATAAAATGTTCAAAATCAAATAAACAAAATCTGATAAACATCTCCATACAATTAAACATAAGCCAAAATTTATGAATTCTAAAACTTGAATATTTATATACAAATAAATTAGAAAGGCACAAGTTAGAAACAAATAATTGAACACATTTTCAAGCTCAATGGAAAAAAGTTGGTATGTTGACATGATGGGCTTTAATTTGAGAGACAAAGATAGGGTAAATGGGAAGACAATGCTAGACTAAGACCATGACTTTTATATTTGAAGGCTTAAGCCGTTATGGTAGATTTCCATATCTTTTGTCCTAAAACTGGTATCATCTAAGCGCTATTAATTAAAGAAGGCATATTTTCACATAATTAATAATGTAACATCAATTTTGTTTTCTGTCCTTTTCCAATAATTTTTGGACAGGTTTATTTTTCTTCGCTTTCTATATCAATGTCTAGCTCATCAACATATTCTCTCTAAGAAATTGAATACAAAAGTATCATATACTACATTATATTATATGTATATTCCGTAAAAAAAAATTATATATGTATATTAGTAAAATTCTTTTCGGAATTAAATTTGCTTATTGAAATTAAGCTGCAATAACAGAGTCGGTCAAGAGCAGGTGGCACACTAAATACATCTTTCGGAAAATTGCATAACTAAATGCATATTTGTTTTTATCTTAATCAAAAAAACATGTATTTTTTAAGTTCTTACAAAAGTTAGAAAATAAAAATAATTATTTCCTAAAAATATGCTTACATAAATACATAGGTCTTCCCAGAATATGTTTTTTGGTTATTCAAAGCCCCACTAGTATATTTTGTTTTCTTCTAAACTCCAAAGTACTGGAACATGATATGAAAAGCTTATTTCTTGTTAAAAAAATTATATGAAAAGCTCAATTACTACTGGAGCATTTTTGAACTTATGTTTATTGCACACGATCATCACCAATAAGTTTTTGTTGATCTGAATGGTCCGGAAGCCTTTTTTTTTTTTTTTTTAACAGGAGAATGGTCTCTAAGTTATAATATATATATGTTTGGTAACATATTTTAGTTAATTTTTTATTTTTTATTAATTGAAAATTTTATTTAATTGTTTGTTAAATAATTTTTCAATAATTTCAAACGTTTTTTAAAACGTTCCTTAAAATATTATTGTTTAAAACTTTGACTTTTAATTTTTTTATATTTTCTTTTTTATCAAATTTCTTATTTACGTTTTTAAATACATTATAATTTTATTATTTTTTAGCTATTTTATATTTTTCGGTTATTTAAATGACTAAAGGTTCATCACATAAAAATGATTGGATTTTTTAGAGTCAGTTTTCTCTTTTGTCTTATTTTCACTTTTTTTTTCTTCTCTCTTTTTCTTATTTTCGATCTATTATTGAGTTCATCTATCACCGACTCTAATTAATTTAAATTAAAAATATTGTTGATGTTGAGTTATTTTAATGACTAATTTTACTAAATATTTATAATTTAATTGAGTAATTTTTCAGCTTTCAACTTTCCAATAAATTTTCTAATTAATTTTACTAAACATAACTTATACAGGAGCAACACTGGTTTGGACTTCTTAAAATAGCAAGTATTTCTTTCACTTTTTTCATTTTATTTTGAAACAAATTACTCTAAATAATTTTAAATAAATTGCTTTTGTTTGTTTAATTTTTTAAAGAAATATTTCTATTTATTTTGAGAAGTTGTTTTAAATGAATTTTGAGGAAAAAAAGTAATTATAACTATACCTTTTAAAATAAAAGTAATTTTGTAATTACAATAAAACCAATTTTTACAATATACAAAACTTCAAAAATAAATTACATCACCACTTTTTATATATGAAAAAAACTTTAAATAAACACGCCTCATTTTTTTTCATAAATTATCAGAGGACATGCACCTACCAATCTTTCGAAAAACTTGAGTGCTCAAAATGCTAAACATTTTAGTAAATACAAATAATTATATACCATTCCTTATTGATTTCATTCAAAACTAGATTCGTTTAGAGCATTAATCAAAGACACTCTTTCGGAGTCATCCAAAAATACAAAATACATAGCATGGCACCTCAAATCTCCACTAACAAGTAACAAGTACTGTTCCCAAAGCGTCTCCTATGTTGCCGTATAGATGAATGATGATATCTATTAAAGCTTTTTAACTCTCTGTTACATGATTCAGGTTCCTATTCTGATTTTTTTTGTTACACGAGATAAAAGAATATATTAAAGTCAAATATAATCTTACTTTTTAGCATGGTTTTTAATATGGAAACGGTTATATTTCAACTAACTAGTATCGCTTTTATTTTCCTTTCAAGATTTATAGATTTTCACCCACACACACACATGTATATATAATCAAAATTTTATCAGCAATAATTTTTCATCTTTTCCACATCTACATTGCCATGGGCGTGACAAAAAGAATGGTGGGGTTGCCGTGGGTTAAGATGACTGGGCCTACGATGTCTACCGCCATTGCTCTTTTAGATTAGTCCATTACTCCATCACTGTAGCCACACTGGTTATGCTTTTTGAAATTAAAAATGAGATTTTATTATAAAAGCATATGGTGCCAAATTTATCCGTCTCAATTGGCACCCTTTTGTTTTTGAAAAAATTATTAAAAAAGTGTTTCTTTATATGAAATAAATTTTATTTTGAGTATTTAATTAATTTCTCAAACTATATATTACAAAGTACTAAATTGTAATGGTGCATCTTATAAATTATACAGCTCCCTGAACTCAACTTGCATTTTTCATTGTTCTTTGAAAATATAAAAAAGTCTCCTAACATCAATATTCCCAGCAATCTGTGAATCTAGCCCAACCACTCTTGAGTTCTGCCATATGGTAATCTTATTTTGATGACAGATTCTACATGCGTAAAACATGTTTGGTATGATGCAAAAATAATATGGACCGTTGGATTAAGATGTGACTATGGCATCAGCAATTGGAAACCGTTTGTGATGGTTTTTTATTAATTAATTATTGGAGTTTTCATTTTGCACACGCGCTATTCTCTGGCCCCCCATTCCATCTCCAGGATCTTTGTCGTGCGCGGCGCAGGTGGCGGCATGGGGTCAACTCCTTTGCGATTTCCGTCGCCACCACCGATGGCGAGGGCCCCACATTTGAAATAAGCGAGCCTTCGTTGAAAAAGCCACCTTTCCGTACACCCACGTCCGAGTGGTGATGGTGGGTATTGTGGTGGTGGCCGTCGTCGTACTCGTGTTTTTGTTTTTAATGATGTTGTCCCAATAGCCGACAGCAGAGGAGCTAAGTTTGGAAAAAAAAAGCGGCATGCTATGCATGGTGCTGTCGAGGAGGTTGACACCGATGTTGAGAATCCCTTGAGGGCGGTCGGAGGGACATCGAATTTGAAGGGCGACAAAGCGGAGCTAAGGTTTGTGATTGGGAGGGAGGAGGTTGGTGACGAGGCCGGCAATGGTGCCGATGAGGACGTGGCAGAGCCAGGCATGGGAGTAGATTTCGACCATGATTACGAAGTTGTCGAAATTAAGGAAGTTGTGCTCGACGCGGAAGACGAACTTCTCGTTCCAGATGGGATTGGTGTGGCCTTCTTGGTCCACTTAGGTGCCCAATTTGCGCTCTGGGTGGAGCCATGCCACAACGTAGGATCGATAATTAATTAATAAAAAACCAACACAATCAGTTTCCAGTTGCTAATGTCATCATCACATTTTAATCCAACGGCTCAAATTATTTTCAGGTCGTACAAAATATGTTTAAGACACGCACGATAGAATCCGTCTATTTTGAGAGAAGAGCCATCAGATCTTACTCTACAATATTAGTGATTAGACATTCCACAACATTGACTTATACGTGAAAAGCAATTCCATCATCAAGAGTAATGAATCACGTCACGTAACTCAACCGGAATTGACTTACGCGAAGCAACACTTTACCCCAACCCATAAAACTTTTGAGTTTGAGGAGATCCATTACCTATATGTTCACTGGGATCCCAATCAGATCAAACACTTCCATCTCTAGAACTTACTCCAACACTTGCCTTACCAGTTTCTAGGAGAACCTGTAAACCTACGCTATTTATAATCAACATCAATAATTAATAACCTAGCTACTTATTTTCAAAATTGCTTTTTTTATAGATTTACAATTTTTTTTATTTAATCACCTTATTTTAAATTTTTTATTTTATCTTTTACGGTTATAAAAGTTTCAATTTTCAAGAGATATTTGAAAATATATAGTTAATTCCAAAGATTTATTATTTTGATATATAGAAAGAATAATGAAAAGGTAAGTATGCTATCTCAAACAAAAAAGTTACTGTGCAAAACAAAAAAGTTAGGTAAATATGCATAAATATAATTTTGAAACTATTATACTAACACGTGTAAGATGTTGTTGTAAATATTAAACAAGAAGTACTATGTAATTCAAAACAACCTCAAAGAGTGTGTTTATGTAATTTGTTTTAAATAATAGCAAATTATTTATGAAAAAATGTAAATTATATTTTTAGGAATTAAAAATATATTTAACTTTATAATTTATGATAGACAACCATACAAATTACTCAAAAGTCGATAAGAATGAAAACAACACAACTACATTTCTTCTTCTCTCATTTTAGGTTGTGTTTCGATTGTAAAAATGAGTAGTATAAAAAAATGGATTGTGATAAATTTTTACATAAAATAGTGATATATGAATAGCTCATAATTTTATACACTACATCAATAATTTTCATTTCTCTTTGACTATCCTTTTTTCACATTATAAACTTTATCATATATATCCTATATTTTTTCTCCCTTTTAATTGGTGTTGGGTAGCATATTGGATATCCATCAAATATTTTCCTTTTACATAAAGGATGAAATTTAATGAAAGTCAATGTGTTTTACTTTAATCCATTCAATTTCGTCGTGATTTACTTTAGTCCATTCAATTTCATCATTAGTGTCCTTTTCCCCAACCCCACCTCACAAATTGAGGCGTATGGGATGGAACATCTGGGTTTTTTTAGTTAATTGTAATTATAATAGTAAAGTCTTATCTTTTTTTAATTAAACTCGGCCACATTTCTTCTTCTCACAACTTTTTTTTTCAACTTCTCTAGCTGGGTGGTTTTACAGACAAACCATGTTATATCATACTTACGAAACAAATAGGTTGCGCTTAATTTAATTACGTATGACTAGCAAACTAGATTAGCTTAGTGCTGAAGTTTGTGATCCACCTTTAGCTTCATAATTTTATGTTCTGCTTTCTTTGCTTTTAACTCTTTTCATGGTTATATACATTATGTTTGGTATTGAGAAAATTATAATATAATTGATAAATAATTGAATTTCTAATTTGTTAGGAATTCGATTCTTAACCATACGCATGGCGGGCGGATCTGTGTAGTGTTGAGAGGGTGCAGATTGACTTTGAGAAAATATAAGATAGAGCAAATTGATAAGAAATGAATATATCATATAGTCTAATTCTCCTCACTAATCTATATATGCAGTAATTTTGAATTGAAAAAGGCAATGTGGTGTCACTATTAAAATCGTATAAAACATACATTCATTTTTTTGTTAAAAGATGTGAGTTTTTGGTATGAAAAGGTGAAATAATATAATTAAACAAAACTTATGCAAGTTTTTATATAAGAAAGTGTCTCACTTTAAGTGTAAAATTTCAAAAAATATATAATAAAGGAAGTAAAATAGTGATCACTTTGTCTTTGTGTATCCCGGCCCACTTGGAAGTAAAACAGTGGTCCTAGCAGCAACCTCTTTGAAGAACTAGTAGTTGTATGGACATTTTCCAAATATTCCCTTCACTATGGGGGTGTGACTTCCTACACCAGACAAAGTTCTTATACACCCAGCACTAAAGTGTGAAATGGCGGAAATAGCCTTGTTAAAATAGGTTTAATTTGAGCGTTTTAAAAAATTTCTCATACACCATTCAGAGTCGCTCTAAGAAATTGTGAAGCCGCGCATTCGGGGTTGAAGTCGCCATCGCTGCCGTAGGAGTTTGCATACACCGTCGCCGGAATTAGAGGTTGTGCCGCCGTCCTGCAGTGCTTCGTGATTGCGCGACAAAGGTAAGTCAATTTCCTGTATGGATTTGTAATCCGTAAGCATTGTAGGAATCCGTAAGCATTGTAGGAATCCGTAGGGCATATGGATTTGCAATCCGTAAAGAGGATTGGCAACGGTGAAGAGCAAACGGATCACCAATCCGTGAAGTACATACGGATTGCCAATCCGTATGAGCCTTACGGATTGGCTATGAGCCTTACGGATTGTCAATCCATATGGATCTTACGGATTGCCAATCCGTATGAGCCTTACGGATTGACAATCCGTATGGACCTTACGGATTGCCAATCCGTATGGACCTTACGGATTGGCAATCCGTATGGAACTTGCGGATTGCTGATCCGTATGTATTTTTTGACATTTTTTAAATTAAAAAAAAATATTTGCTGGAAATGATGTGGATTGAGTTGCCTGTGGATCCTGTGAGCCCTGAAATGTGTTTGATTTTGAGCATTGATGTGTGTTATAAACTCATGTATTGATTTACTTATGTACCTATTACACTCATATACTTATGTGTTGATTTAGTTGAGCATTGATGTGTTTTATAAGTTGATGTTGATTGGATACCCTTGTTTGTATGGTCCATATATAAGGCACTTCAGATTTGAAGTTGGATAGGTTTGATTCTTGGAGCACATCTGACTGTGATTGTATATATGTTATTTTAATTTTTAAGAGTATGAATTTATTTGAAGTTGTAATTAACAAATTGGTTTGAATGAATGTCAGATAATGGTTAAAATGAGAGGACTAGGGCGGCCATTGGCCAGAGAGGGTAGAGAAGCCGTTCAAGAAGAACCACCAGCACGGCGAAGGCCGACAGCATCCGCACGAAGACAACGGCGAAGGATTAGTGTTGTTGACGATGTGGCTGCTGAGGAAGCCGTCGATGTTGGTGATATTGTTGCACCTGATGAGGGACGATTTGATGATGCTGAGGTCGAGGCAAGCATTGATGCTGAGGTTGAGGCAACCATTGATGCTGAGGTCGAGGGATTTCCTGGTGGCCCACATGACACTTCAGTGTTGACTCTTTATGCTGATCACATCGCAGCTAAGGTGTGGATGGGAGAGGTACGATTGCATATGAATATAATTACATTTGTTTATTGCATTTGATTTTTATCTTTGTGCCTTGTTTGCTGGTATGTAATTAACAATAATTACAGGAACGACCTGAGCTGAAGTTAGCATCTCATGGGCGAAAGGTGCAGAAATTTGGTAGGCCAGCACTTGAGATTGAAGGTTTGGTTGCCAGGACGGGGTTAAGCCCACTTATCACCTGTTCTTTGGAGACAGGTGATCGGGGTTTAATCTCAGCCTTTGTGGAGAGATGGCATAAGGAGACAAGTAGTTTCCATTTGCCGATCGGGGAGATGAGTATCACGCTGGACGACGTCGCATCGTTGCTACATCTGCCAGTGATGGGGACCTTCCAGACATATGATGTATTGGATGTAGTGGAGGCAGTTGAATTGCTGGTGGAGTTGCTTGAGGTTACAACTGAAGAGGCTGAAGCAGAGACGAAACATTGCCATGGCGCATATATTCGTTTGTCATGGCTGCGAGAATTGTATGTTGTTAAGTGTCAGCAGATGGAGTGGATAGTGGCAGCCAGAGCCTATTTGCTCCATTTGGTTGGTTGCACGATCTTGGCCAACAAGAGTGGCTCACATATCGGTGTGGTATTCTTGGAGGCATTTCGTGATCTCGACCAAGCTGGGGACTTCAGTTGGGGAGCGGCTACACTCCAACACATGTATGATAACCTCAACTACGCGTGTCAGCACCACGGAAAACAAGTTGCTGGTTATATTAGTTTGCTGCAGGTATATATGACATTTAAATTGACTTTTGTTTGAAGTTTAATGGTTGCGTAGTCATATAATATGTTAATTGTTTTCTATTTTGTGTTCACTACAGTGCTGGGTGTACGAGCATTTTCCTGGACTTGCCAGCATGGTTGTTGATGAGGAGTACCTTGAGAGCCAACCACGGGCATGTCGCTGGAAGGCAGGGAAGGCTTTACCTGTCGCAACGTATCGACGACGACTGGATAGGTTAACGATTGACGGTGTTTCTTGGACACCATACACCGATCATCGAGACATCCGTGGATTTGAAGTCATTTCTCTTTTCTCAGGACATCTCCGGTGGGGCCCGTACATTGTGAGATACCAACCGGAGAGGGTACTCAGGCAGTTTGGATTTGTTCAGAGTATTCCGTCTCTCCTGACGTTGGGCTCCCCATCCACTGAAGAGGTCGATCATAGGTGGCTTCAGTATTCTGACTTTCTTGCGGTCACCGGAGATTTAGCGACTTTCCCTGGTCAGTGTCATGGAGATTATTTTGGTTGGTTCTACCAAATATGTCACCCTTTTATGATTCTGCCACAGCCTGGGGAGCCCATTAGACGTCCTCCTGTCATACCAGATCCACCACCTGTTCCACAGGGACATGTTGCACCTGCTGAGGGACACATCCCACAACATGCAGTGGTAAGCTAAAAGTCATTTGGTTTTGATTGTTATTTGCATTGGTTTGGTGACATTATTGTCATACATGTTTTTCATTCTTCTATTCAGGGTGTGTGCCGCACAATTGCCCAGAGATTGCAACAAATGATAGATCTTCAAATGGTTACCGCTGGCACTGACGCATTCGACATAGTAGACCAGTGTATCACATTAGCTCGCGGTGTGTGTGACGATAGGACTCTGTATGTCAGGTCTAGACGTCCCAGGAGTTGATTGTGTATACAGAATGACGTACTTTGACTTTTTCATCTTTATATGGCATAGGCCAATATATGAACAGATTTGTTAACATTTTGGCTTAATGACATTAATATTTTAAATGTTTAAACATCATGTGTGGATAAAATGAACACAATTTTCATTTCGCAATAGCTGAACAAATCAAATTACCATACAAGAATTACACAATTCATTCTAATCAAATAACAAAGTAATGTCAAACGAGTCACTTTTGACTTCCCAAATCCACATAATCTGTGGCTAATCTAGTCAAACTGTTATATTTTTGCATTCGACTAATATAACTTGTTGGCCAGTGCTGTGCTTGAGAATGACAATGTCTTAACCATAATAAAGCAGTTGGTGGCATAGGACATCCGCTTCGCAAAGTTACCTAAACAAAATCATAAGTCAACACATTGTTACGTAATATGATTGGAAACAAATGAAATGACATTAGTAATACCTGAACACAATGATTTCCATGTATATTCATTTCACACTTAACTCTTATTTTAATTCATATTCAATACATCACTTAAAAGGACAGATACATTAATTATTAATACCTTTAACAAAAACAAAACAAAGATTTAAAAAAAAAAACAAAAATAAACACAAACATAAAAACAAAAAAAAAGCACTCATACGGATTGGCAATCCATAAGGCTCACACGGATTGGCAATCCGTAAGGCTCATACGGATTGACAATCCGTATGATCTTTACGGATTGCCAATCCGTGTGAGCCTTACGGACATAAAAACAAAAAAAAACACTCATACGGATTGACAATCCGTAAGGCTCATACGGATTAACAATCCGTACGAGTGTTTTTAGCTACAGTAACAACGCCAAAACTTACCTCCGATGACGATTCCGGCCAACGAAACCTCCACGACTGCTAACAACGACCTCCACACTAAATCAACAAGCCAACAACCACCAAGAATCCAAGCTAGAACCAAGAACAAGAGCGAGAAGGAAGAGGAGCGAGAAGGAAGAAGACAGATTAGCTGGTGTATGTGAAGCAAAACAGATAAGAGCAATATTGGCATTTTTAAAAAAATGCTGGGTGTATAAGAAATGTGTCTGGTGTAGGAAGTTAATCCCTCACTATGGTCATCTTTGTCCTCGTATCATGTGTTAATAAATATAAACAACCGTTGATAACGTACATTATTCTCAAGTTTTTCTTTAAATATGCGTTCTTCACAACGTCAATTTTTATAAAATAAATATGGATATTTTTATCATTTGCATAGGATACTTTACGTCAAGTCTTTTCAAACCGACTTAAAAGAGGAATTTTTTACGTCCATTATTTTTACTATCGATGTATAAGAGTATTTTTTATATCATTTTTTTTATAACTGATATAAAAAAAGGTACACTTTTACATAGTGTGTAAACATAATTAATATGTTAAAGATCATTGCGTCCACACATGATGACATCTCTTGCATCTTATTTGGCAAAAAAAAATTAATTTTAGTAAATAATTTGTTTAACCATCCATTTTGATATTTTGTTTGGAAAAAACCCAAAATGATAAAAAATCTAACATATGTACGAATTGAAGATACATATGAAACGATTTATAATAACTCACAGCAAATCTAACACATACTTAAAGTAATCTAACAAGTTTTTTTTATCATATAATCTAACTAATTAATTTTAAATAGCTGTACTTTTTTTAAACATAAAAAATAGGCTTGTTTGTACATAAAGTGACACAAAGTCAAAAACACATTAATTCGTCCAATTCAAAAGATTGATATAATAATATAAAACTTTGTTATGTTCAAATAAATCAGAACGATCTATTAATAGGATATTTGTATTCAATTATTTTTATGTATAAATTTTTTATAGATTAATAATAATCACAAATCACGAGCAAAATTTGTCACTAATTAACCAATGAATTAAATAACACGCATGATACATGACGTAATAAAAAAAAACACTTAATACTTACTGTTCACATGCACTTGGTAATTATATTTTGTAATGTACTTCTTTTAAGATTAGACCTAGTTGGTATTTGATAGGAGCAATTTTGAAAGAAATAAAATGGAAAGATTGAGAAAATCATGTCTTAATCTATACATAAATTTATTTCATATGTATTTGGATTATTTTTTTTATTTTTTTTTACGCAGGCTATTTTTTATTTATATGACAGTAAAAAGGAGAGAAAGGGTGAAATTAAAGATGAGACATTAAAGAAATTAATTGTAATGTCTATGTTTTTGTTAATATGTGACATTTTTTTTTGTAATACATCTATATTGTATTAATTAATTAATATTTTTTTACTGAATTCAATTAATTAATATTATATTAATATTTTAATTTTACGGTTACAAAAGAAATTATAGTATTGCATACCAGCGTTACTTTTTAATATATAATGGTTGTATTGAGCATAAAACTTATGATCTTATGGATATTATTTCAACTTTCAGTATCAGACCAATCGCAGTAGTTCACATACTAACGTTATTAACACAAGTGAGAAATATATCGGATGCATTCTAAGGTGAAGTCAAAAAGCAAGATTCACGGGTGAAGCAGTAGCTTTACCGAAAATAAACGATTGTTGACCGGAACTGAAAAAAATAATAAAAATAAAAAAAAAATTATTATAACGAGAGCAAATTTATTAGAAGTCGTATAAGAATTTACGACTTTCAAGTTGTAAATTCCTGTACGACTTTAAAGTAGTAGGTTATTTTTTTAGTTTAATTATTTTAGGATTTTAGTTTAATTATTATAATTTGTTATTTTATTTTGTTTTATTTTTAAAAATGGGTAAATGAGTTAATTTTTTCTCTAATTAATTTTTAAAATACAATAAAATAGTTAATTTTTATTATTTAATTATTAGTAATTTAAATTTTTTGTTTAGGTTTAATATTTTACATATATTTTTAAATCATTGTAATAAAATTATGATAATTTATGTTATAATTATTTTGAATTATATTTAATCTTTTAATTAATTTTGTAAATTATTATAATAATGTTTAAATTGAAACTAAAACAAAAAAATAATGTACGACTTTAAAGTCGTATAGAACGTGCAACATATATATATATATATATATAAAGTCGTGCAAGCCCTGGGTGATGCGATTAGTCATGCAAAAAATCTTCAAATTAATTTCAATGACTAGATGCATATAATATAATAATGGAACCAAGCAGAAGCTAGTGTACTTGCCTTCATGATAAAATGCTTTTTAGGCAGCTACATGATATGAAGAATGCTTCAGCATGCTTATTCCATAAGAAAACAAAAGCTTAGTCACATCTATGTTTGAGAATTCTATATGTTATATAATTAAGAATTATTTGATCTATTATAAATTAATATGAACAAATATATTTAAATATTTTCATTTAAATTTAATTTTATAAAATAAATATCTTAACATTATTATTAAATATAATTTTTTAATAAAATTATATAGCCAAAATTAATAGATTATTAATTTGTAAATTTTTATATTAAAAATTATAATACATATATTAATTTGTTAATTTTTATATTAATTTGTACATTATGTTAATTTGTTATTTACAAATTATAATACATATATTACGTAATACAAATTAATATATACTTAATAATTATATTACATAAAAATAATTATAGATTAAATAAAAATATTTAAATAATATATACAAAATATAAAATCACAAAAAAATAATACATATTAAAAATAATATATACAATTAGGATTCAAATTTTGACGTCTTCAAAAGGAATATGTGATTGTTCTTCTTGTGTTTCTTCTTCACAAGAATCAAACTTGAAAAGGCCAAGGCCAATCCTTCATGGGCATAACAACCCCACTATTCCCCTCAACACAAACATAATACTTCAAGAAAAATGCAAGTGTCAAAACCACCCACTCCAAGCAAAAGATCAAAATGGTGAGTCCACCAGCCAATTTGAGAATCACAGCACCATCCTCCTCTCTCACATAAGACTTCAATTGACCCAGAAAATCGCCGATCCTCTTAAACACCAACACCGAAACAGACCCTGAAAGATAGCCGTTAGAACAGTTGTTACCATGTGTGCAGAGTACCACCTGTTGGTCCTCACGGTCGCACAGCCGGAGACAGCGCCCGCGATCGTAAAGACCTGAAGAAGGATGAAGAAAAAGCTGCAAAGAGAGGGAATGAGGTGCAGAGAGAGGGTGAGGAAGATGCAGCTAAAAGTTGCACCCAAGAGAATGTAGTTGCAGAAAAGGAACACCTTGTGGGTGTTGTAGTGGCGTAAAGTGATGGAGGAATTGTGGCTTCCTCCTCCCATCGTGATTGTGGCCATGCCCATTTGGGTTTTTGGAATGTGAGCGTAACATATATATATATATATATATATATATATATATATATATATATTATCTAATATATATACAATAAGGGGGACATCATGCAAGGAATGAAGCCAAAACGGTGCAGTGAGGACACGTACCCACCATGGATGAAGCTTGTGTTGATATCTCTTTTATATTATTTTAAATAACTTGCAATGGATGAAGCCACGTACACGTAAAATAAGGGACATCATGTAAGGAATTTCAATAACTTGTGTTGCGGATATTTTAATAGATGAAGCTTAGAAGTCATGTGGCACCACAAGACTTTAAAGTTGGACATAATCACACAAATTTGAAGTCGTGATGCTTTGCGCGCCCTTTAAATGAAAGAATGGTTAATTAAATAAGGATTTTATTAAGATTTTATCTTAATTACATAATGATTTTATTTTGGTTAATTAAATAAAGATTTTATTAGTTTAAAATTAGTAGGATTTTGGTTAATTGAAGAAGTATTTTATTAGTTAAAAATTATTAGACTTTGGGTTAATTGAATAAGGATTTTATTAGTTAAAAATTAGTAGACTTTTGGTTAATTGAATAAGAATTTTATTAGTTAAAAATTAGTAGGCTTTTGGTTAATTGAATAAGGATTTTATTAGTTAAATATTAATAGGCTTTGGTTTATTGAATAAGGATTTTATTAGTTAAATATTTCTATACTTTTGATTAATTGAAAAGTAATTTCAACGCCTTTAATTCTGATTTTATTAAATCCACTTTGTTTCTCGTTGCCGGATGACGCAAAATATGAAACTTGTGATTTCAATCTCACTCCGTATATTTAAAAAAAAAATCTAAATCGATAACCGATCATAAATTTAGACCATTTATTATTTTAATATTATATCTTATAACTTATCATAAATGTTCCTGAAAATTCACGACTTCATATTAGACTTCGCCATGCATAATTGGTATGAGTGGATGGAAGAGAAACAATGGGAGTATGGGACATTGATGGACAGCTGAGATTCAGCCACTGAAAGAGATTTAACTTAATTCGAGAAAAATGCTAAATGAGTCACATCTCACATGCATGGTCCTTTTATTTTAGGTCGAAATCCACTTGGTCTCATGTAGGTGTAGGTAGGGATACTAGAGTGGGGGTCATGTACTTTGTTTTTGTCAATTTCTTAGTCGTCACATGTGGAAATGTTAATTTAGATAACGTGTGTGATTATGGCTTTATTTTTTTCCATAAAAAAAGTAACGTATTGTTATAATTTTTCTATTTATTTTTATTAACAACAATAAATTATTAAATATTGTGAGAAAAACATTTATTTAATATAATAAATGACTACAACTAAATTATGTTTTTTGTTGAGCGCTTTTTATTCTATTTCTCTGACCATTACTGTGCTGAAGTTTATGAAGGAAGTAAAAAGTTTAATGATAAAAATCACACATAAATTGAAATTATAATTTTACATTCATTTATTCACTCCCTCATTCATCATTTCTTAAATAAGATATAATTATACAAAAAATATTAACAATTTAAGCACAATACTAAAAAATAATAATTCACACTAGAAAATCATAATTCAAATTTTTTCTTATCTATACTATTTTAACAACATATTTTTATCTAACATAAATAATAATTCAAATTTAAATTATATCTTTAACACTTAAATTATGACATCACAGTCTATCATTATCAACTTTGCTTTACTAATTGCCACTGGTCTAAAAGATACAAGACGGGTAGATGATTAAGAGATAAGTAAAGATAATACATAAAACGTCACAATTTTGATCTGCTGATAAAATTAACATTTTCAAAAAACATTTTTTGATATGTAAAAAAAAAAAAAATTGCCCCAAATCTAGTGTTATGCGTATATGCAGGTAGGTCATGGGATTGGAAAAAGTTGATGGGTTCGATTCGAAGATGCAATTGCGAGTGGAGCTCCCGACCATATTTGAGGTGTTCATCAACCGATGCAAACCGCGGTGACCGAACCGAAAAATCGAAAATCGAAATAACCGAAAACCGATTAAAAACCGAAATTTTTTACTGGATTGGATCAGTTTTCGGTTTGCCTAGTTAAAACCGATCCAATCCAAATCTTACCTTTCCTACTGCTACTTGGGCCGGCCTATACCCACTACCCAATTACCCACTAAACTAAACCCAACACCACTAAACTAAAGGCAGTAACACACATTTTATTACCCTAGCCTCCAAAGTTCCACACTTCCACCACAGCATACGACACCCACTACCCAGGCACGACCGCACGAGGCACCCACGGCAGACTGTTGAAGACAGCTTCGCTCCACCATGGTAGACGGCACCCACGGCAGACAGCTTCGCTCCACCACGGCAGACGGCACCCACGGCACATTTCAACCCTTGTTGTGCGCCAGGCCGCTAGCTTCACTCCACCTCACGACCAGGCCGCCAGCTTCGCAACCCTCGTCGTCAAGTCCTTGGTCGGAGCTGTTGGGGTTTGGACTTTGGACAGATTCATCATTTTGGTAGCCATCGGTTGGGTTGATTTTGCATCAGGTTTGTAATATTCAAATCCCTAATCTTATTTTGCTTTGGAACCTTATCATTCATTGCTCCTCTTTGTTTTACTTTTGTTTATTTTTCTTATGGAGTATTAGGAAAAACTGTAGCCTGTAGGAACATCTGAAATATTTTTAGCTGCGTACTCAACTAACTTGTAGAAACTAGAGAATATCCCATGAAGAGTTTTTATTTTTATTTTTAATTTCATTATAAATTATACTTTACCCGTTTATGATTGACATTGGGATATCTTACATTCTTACTATGTTTTTTCCAAAGGCTTAGCACCTGATTGCTTCAAGTTTCACCATTCACCTAGAGTCATCTGGTATTGGAATAATGGTTAAGATTAATTAATGCACGGATAATAAAATACTATTTAAATGAAAGCTTAAATTTTTTTATATTTGGAACACCGTTTAAACTAATTAACTCCTTAGTGATTGAGATCCACAGTATGTCACGAAGTTAATATTGATTCAGGTTTACAGAAGAAAATATAAGGAATCGACCCATTGTTTTATATTGGGATGAAAATTGACCTTTTAGTTTTCTATTTAAGTTGAAGGTTGTGAGTGGTTTTCTTTGCATCATATACTATCTTGTCATGGTTGTTAGTTAATCCAAATTAACAATTGATTTTATTCATATGCAAATTCTTATATAGAGTAGTTTAATTAGTTGATTCAAAAGGTTTTGATTATAGAGATAAAAAGAATCTTGATAACAGAATCAAAGTGTTTAATACAATAAGGTAGGAAATCTCTTACTTAAAGAGCTAGCTTAAATGATAAAATGTTATATACAATTGTTTAGAAAATGTTCTATACAATTATTCTTTGTCAATTGTGAGAATTTTATATTCTTCAAATCTTAAAATATGTAAAACCTCATGCTAAATTTTTTAATTATCAACTAAAGAATATATCAATTAGTAAACTTGCATGAACAGTGGCATGGCTAGCTAATAGTCCAATACTACAATTAATATTGTCATCATTGTGTATTAGGAACATCTGAATGCATAAGTCAATTTTTTCTGCTTTTTTTACCAGCAAACCTTATACGCATTGCAGGAGAAGAGAAGATCCTATTGGTGAGCCATTCAGTAACTTAACAACAATGTCTGAAGTAAGTGTTAAGAATTATCGTATCTTTGAATTTTATCTTCGAATTTTAGTGTAACATTGTTTATTAATTATCTCATTTAATATACGTGCAGGCACAAAACAATGAAAACAGTGAAAGGGTGATTAGAGAAAATGCTGAGTCTGAGTCCACAAATTGGACAGTATCTGGAACTAATGAGCCTCAAAGTCAAACCACAGTTCCAGTTCCAGAGAAGCCAAAAATGGACAAGAATGGCAAAAAAAGAAAGAGCGGAGAAGCTGGACAAGCTTTAGATGAAGAAGATGATTCGGGTAAGAGAAAACCTACCAAACCTAGGTCTTGGACTTGGGATCATTATGATAAAGAAATTAATCCAAAAACATTAATGCCGAGAGCTAAATGTAAATGGTGTGGGGCTACTTATGCATGTGATACACATAAAAATGGCACAAGTAATTTGAAACATCATTTGTTGTCTCAATGCAAAAAGTTTCCAAGAGATTCAAATGATTCTAGTCAATCAATTCTTAGTCTCCAACAATTTAAAAAAGAAGATGGGAAAGGAATTGGTAAAGGTTTTGCTGCTGTATCGTTTGATGTTGAAGCTTGTAGACAAGCTCTTGCTAGAATGATCATTGTTGATGAGTTGCCTTTTAAATTTGTGGAGTGGGAGGGATTCCGACATTTTGTAAGTGTTGTGCAACCTAAGCTAGATATTCCTGGTAGGATTACTATTGCTAGAGATTGTTGGAACCTCTATTTAAATGAGAAAAAAAACTGAAATCTATTTTTAGTGTTCCGAATCAAAGTGTGTGTCTTACAACTGATTGTTGGAGTTCTGTGCAAAATCTGAATTATTTGTGTCTTACTGCTCATTTCATTGATAATGATTGGAAATTACATAAAAGAATATTAAATTTTTGTTTGATCAAGAATCACAAGGGTGAGACTATTGGAAGGAAAATTGAGAAGTGTCTTCTAGGTTGGGGAATTTCGAAAGTTTTCACTATTACTGTTGATAATGCTAGCTCAAATGATCTTGCTATTGTTTACTTGAAAGCTAGAATGGAGGATTGGAATGCACATCCGTTGAAAGGTGAATATTTGCATGTTAGATGTTGTGCTCATATTTTAAATCTTGTTGTCAATGATGGATTGAAAGAGTTGCATACTTCAATTACTAAAATAAGAAATGCTGTTAGATTTGTGCGTGCTTCCCCTAGTCGTATGGATAGATTCAAGACTAGTATAAAAGATTGTAGGATACAAGAGGGTGGCATAGTGCAATTAGATGTTCCTACTAGATGGAACTCTACTTATATTATGCTTGAAAGTGCATTGAAGTTTCAAAAGGCATTTAAAAGATTAGGAGAGCGTGTTGCTGAATTTGCAATGATGCAAGGTGGAATTCCAAATACTGAGGATTGGGATAATGCACGGATGTTTGTGAAATTTTCGAAATTTTTTCATGATGTCACTGAAAAAGTGTCTGGTTCTTTATATGTGACTTCTTCTCAATATTTTCATGAGTTTTGCATGATATTGAATAACTTAAAGACATGGAGTAGGAGTATGGATCTATTACTTGGGCCCATGGCTGAAAAAATGAAAGCTAAGCATGATAAATATTAGGGGAATATTAAAAATATCAACCTGATGATTTTTATTGCTGTGATACTTGATCCCCGATATAAATTTCGATTTCTGGAATGGAGTTTTGAGAAGCTTTATGAAAGGGAGGATGCAGAATTTTTAAGTGTTAGAGTTAAGGACACTTTAAACAAGATGTTCCATAGCTATAAAGATTTTCATGGAAATAGTATTTCTCAAACATCCACCAAAGATCATCATGAGGTAGAAGCCACTGATTTGGCAGCATTTGATAACTCTTCATTTGCTAGTGAATTTGAGAAGGACATAACTGTGAGTGAGAGCTTGAATAAAAATGAGGTGGATTTGTATCTCATGGAGCCACTAGAGAAAGGAACTCAAAAATTCGATATCTTGAATTGGTGGAAGGTGAATTCTAGCAAATATCCTACTCTTGGTCAAATAGCTAAAGATGTATTGGCTATGCCAGTATCTGCAGTTGCTTCAGAATCTGCATTCAGCACTGGGGGTAGAGTTCTTAACAACTACAGGAGTAGTCTTACTCCAAAGACAGTTGAAGCATTAATTTGTGCACAAAATTGGTTCTGGTCCACTCCTATTTCCAATGATGTAGAAGAACTTATAGAAGAATTTGAAAAGATGGAGATAGGTAATTTATTTTATTCTACTTGTATAATTTTTTAATTTTATATCATCTTTTTATTTTTCTAATTGTTAAGTTACTAACAATATTTTATTATAATTATTTTAGATATTTCTCCAAATACAGAAGTTGATGATGATTCTGGTCAGGATTCTGATTAAAAGTTAATGATGTAAGTTGTTATTTTTAATTCTGATTACTAGTGAATGGTTGATATATTGAATTGGCTGCAAGTGAAGTGCTTATAATTTGTATTCATACTTATAAATTCACGTTTTTTTTTCCAATTATAGGTGACCTGTGAAAACCATTTTTTTTGGTTATGTTAATGTAATAGCAATCAGCAGATGGCAGATGACTTCTACTTTGTCCAGAAGACTTCTACTTATTTACAATCTAGAGCTTTTAAGTTTTACATTTAAGTTATAAGTTCAGTTTGAATGTTTGTCCAATGAACATGTTTGAGTAAGGTTTCATTGCTCCTTATTTTGTCCAATGAACATGTTTGTTCAATGAAAATTAGAACATGGTATTTGTTTTTGTCCAACGAATGTATTTGTTTATGCTAGATACTCCTTATTTTGATAAAAATAAGTGTCATAAGTTTTATTTTTAGACTGTTTAAAAAACCGAAAACCGATCCAATCCAAACCGAAAAAAATTGGATTGGATTGGATTGGATCTGAAAAAAATTTCAAACCGAATGGATGATCAAATGACCAAACCGAAGAAATTGGATCGGATGATTTTTTGCTTCAAAACCGATCCAATCCAGACAGCGAACACCCCTAGACCATATATTATAAGAAAAATCAACCAATCAAAGAAATAGACCCACTGTTTGATTCACGTGAAGAGTAACAATGCACAAATTAAGGATACCTTATTCCAACTTCCGGAGAACTTACATGCAGAGTAGAAAAATAAAAAGTTAATTATGTATTATTTTCATCCAGAAAATTATGAATTTTATGAAGAATATTAAAAGTTTTATTTTGGATATATGTAAGTGATAACTTAACAAACATCATCTTGATTAATATATATTGAAAGGGTTATTAAGATAATGTTATTATCACTTAATTGATGACAACTATTTAGCTAACAGAACACTTTTAATATATAAGAGATTTTAATTTTTTTGTCAGGGACTTGAAACAAAAATAAAACATATATTATTTAAACCTTTAAATAATTAAGAAAATATGAAAACTAAATATTAGACAATTAAATTAAGTGACTAAAATTACATGAAAACTAAATTAAGGTACGAGAATTAAAAATGTAATAGATATCTCTCATGCCAATTTTTTACATCTCAAAAACTCAAATATAAGACCTTAAAAAAAACAACAAATTTCTTATCACTTAAACTAAACATGTGTTGATATTAATATAAATTATTTTTTTCCTTATTTAAATATTACTCATTGTACTTCGTATTATAGATTAGTAATGATTACATCATGAATGATACCAATACATTTGTTTAAACATGTTTATAATATACTTTTTTGAGGTGTTTTTATCATTTAGTTACGTTCTAATTTTACTTATTTTTTTAAATAGTTTTTAAATAAATACAGGACATGGTCTAATAATAAATAGTAAGTAATAACTTATAGTATGTTGGATTTCGGAAAGAAAATAAAAAGAAAGAAAGAAGGAAAAAAAGAAAGATGAAATGATTTTGTAAATTGTTTAGGAGGAAAGAAAATAAAAATAAAATGTTAATTAATTTTATTTAATTATGTATAAGATGAAAGAAACAAATATATAAGATACCACAAATATTTTTAATAAAAAAATATAAAAAAGTAAGGATAATTTAGTGGTTTTATTTTATAGAAACAACTTTCCCTCTTACCGTCCATTTTGGATGGATTAAAAACCTGTGAGTCTTTGTGTGCATTTGCATCCTTTCTTCTCTCCAGAAATCCAAGCAAATGGAGAAACAAATGCATCTTACCATTTTTTCCGTTGCCCCATCTTGCGTGCTCCCATTTTCAATTGTTTCAAAGAGAGGTTTAGATAATGTATTAAACAAGATTATTGGTATGCTCCTTCACATATAGTATTATCATGATGCCTTGCTTATGCCTCCTTGTTCAACTATAACTTTATTTGATATGGCTGGAGCAAGAAGATAAACAAAAAGTGGTTCGGACATAAATAAACACATGGGACACCAACGATAGTAACATGACATTGAAGTAACGTTCACAATTAATTATATTTTATTTGTGCACTAAAAGAGAAATCTCCTTTGCCATTATGTAACGTGAAGGAATCTCACACACAGCACAGATGCAGTAAAACGATCAAATAATCTTTATATTATTTTCTTGTCTGTTGTGTACATTTAATGATTCTTACACTATGGTTGTTTCTTACAGCGTCAGATTCTTACATTACTTTACATGGCTAATGATTCTTACACTATGGTTGTTTCTTACAGCGTCAGATTCCTCAATTAATTTTTTTCCTTAACCTTAACTGCTCCAATAATAATCATTTTTGTTACATTCACGTTCTCTTTAATGCATCATCTCAGCGCTTCAAACGCGCGCCAACCATTCCTCAAACTCAAAGTCTTCACAGAGCCATGGGGTTGTTGTGCATACCAACATCATCAAGTGTTCTTCAAACATTGTTCCTCTTTTGCTTTGCATTCTTTGTTTCTCAAGCTCTTGGGGCCAGAATCCCGCAACCACATAAGCCTCTCCCGTTCATTTGGCCTCTGCCTGCAAAATTCAGCTTCGGCAATGACTCTCTTTCTGTTGACCCTGAACTCTCTCTCTCTGGCAATGGTGCTGCTTCTTCCATTGTTCGAGATGCTTTTCATAGATACAAAGGGATCCTCTTCAAGCATGGTGACAGGTTCAGTTTTCTCCGAACACTGAGGCCTGTCTATGATGTTACCAAATTGACCATCAATGTTCATTCCCACAGTGAGGAGGTGGGCTCTTTTCTTTCTAAATTTTGTTTTGTTTTGTTTTTCCTTTCCTGGGTTTTCATCAAGTTTTGATTTTGAGATTGGGAACTTGTGTTTCAGCTTCAACTTGGAGTGGATGAAAGCTACAATTTGTTCGTCTTAAGAGCCCAGGCGCTTTCTGGTGCTGGGCAAGTCACAATTGAGGTGTGGTTTGTTTTTATATGAATATTCAATGAGATTATGTTGTTTGTAGGGTAATGAATACTTAAACTCTGAAGGTTATGCTGTCCCTTTCCCTTCCTAAGTTAGAACTAGTTTCCTTTTATATATGTATTTCTTAGTTTAATGCCGTAATTTTTTGTGCCATGAACTAGTCAACCAATCCGTCAACACCATTCTAAAAGGCCACATACTAGCAATTGGAATTTTGTGAAACACTTGTTGATTGAAGTGTTTTGTTTTTAGGGTAACAATCTGTTTGATAAAGACTCTTTACGCTATTGTGCTTCACTTCTTACGGTTAATGGACAGAAATAAATAAATTGCTATATGTGGTTTATCTATATATTTCTTTAATAATTGTCATTTCTAATTGACCATTAATCGTCTAAGTTTTTGTGATTTTATTTATTGTAGGCAAATACTGTTTTTGGTGCATTGCGTGGATTAGAGGTATGTATGGAATTTGCATCCCGATCAGCTCAAAAATTTCTTCTTTGTCCTCTTCGCTGTTTAGCATGAAGTGGAGGGATAAAAGGCGCTGTACATACTAAGATATTTCTGGATAAATTACCATTTTTACTCTTTTAGATAACTTTCAAATTTTGTGTGCAATCTTCATTTTTCATAACTTAGGTTTTTCTCTCTCCAAATGATTGGCAACATCTGTAATATAATCTGTTCATGTCTATTGGGCAAGATGCCAGCAGTTGGAAAGAATGCAGTTCTTGTCTCTTAATCGGTGAAATTATGAACCAACCTTAACATATATAACTATTGGTATATAGACAGTAAGTTGCTTAAACTTAATTTTATTATATATTTTTTCACCCTTGAAAATGAAAACTGAGCTATCATTGTTATTGTGTTTCTCAATATGCATTTTGGACATAGGAATCGCTACCTTCTGAAAGATTGGCAAACTTGTTATGTTGTGCATGACCTATTTCCTTCATTTCTTTTCCTCTTTTGTGGTGCACCAGACATTCAGCCAGTTGTGTTCTTTTGATTATACAACTAAAACAGTACAAATATACAAGGCACCTTGGTCCATCCTTGATAAACCTAGATTTCCATACCGTGGGCTTATGTTGGGTGAGTCAAAATTTTATAAACGAGACAAATTTACATTCTGCAAGTGTTCATGTGCTATGTTCGGAGGCTCTGTTGATACTTATGTTTTTTTTTTTCTTTTTCGTTTTTTTGCAGATACGTCAAGGCACTATTTACCAGTTGATGTAATTAAGCAGATAATTGAATCTATGTCCTACGCTAAACTTGTAAGCTAAATGTCATTAAGTTTATTTTCCTTACCACTTGGCTGTTTATGACAGTTGGAAACCAAAGAAGTGTATCCTAATTCCTAACTAGCATACCATGCTACTCTGTTTCATGTAATGCTTATGTAAAAAATTGTACACGGTAGAATGTTTTACATTGGCACATCATAGACGAGCAGTCATTTCCTCTTGAAGTACCTACTTATCCAAATTTGTGGAAAGGTTCATACACAAAGTGGGAACGTTACACAGTAGAGGATGCATATGAAATTGTCAAGTAAGTCTCACCTTATTCCATCTCCTACCAATATATTAGCTTTAATTTTTTTAAAATCATAACAACTTTATTGGCTACTTCTTCATAATGGGCAAGGGGGATTTACCAACGGAAACAAGTTGAAAAGAGTAAAACTTACTTGTCAAGTCTTTGATATGATCATCTTCGTCTCAAACTATCTAGTTGCACAGAATATTGCAACTATTTATAAATCTGTCACTAATTTTGTAATCTTTAAAAGTTTTGATCTGGAAAATTTAGACAAAATATATTGTTGATCAAGGGGAGGAGAGTGGAAAATATATTGTTGTAATTCCAAAATAATACTATAGAATGGTGATGAATTGATCCATGCCTTTTATTAAATTGTTACTTTCCACTTACCATCGTTGAGTTGACTTTCTGAATCTAACCTGGACTAATACTGTGTTCTCTTTTCATGTTTTACTTTGCCTCGATATAAAGCTTTTCCAAAATGAGAGGTGAGGTATCTTAAAATCCTTTTGAAGTTTTTGTTTCATATTATTGGAAGCATTTTGCATTTTAGGCCATGATTTTATAATTTTCTGGGTTTTTCTGTTCCTTTTATGCCTTCCATCTTTCTCATTAACTGCATGGTTTATCACAGGCATAAATGTGATGGCGGAAGTGGATGTCCCTGGTCATGCAGCATCATGGTAAAGTTGATATCATGGGCATATTTTTTCTTAAGATGATAGTCTGGTAGATTTATGAAGTTATTATAATGTCTGGTGCTACATGAAAACCACAAAGTAAAACATAAAAAATGTATTAAGGTTTCTCTTTTCTTCGATTCTATTTAGGGGTATTGGATATCCTGATCTTTGGCCATCACCCTCGTGTAAGGAGCCACTAGATGTTTCGAAGAAGTTTACTTTTGATGTCCTTTCTGGTATTCTAACAGGTTAAGTTCCTATAAAACATGCATCAATATATTTAACTTATTTCTTGTTCTGCTCCACTTTGTCCGTTGCTCTACCTTGTAAAATTATCAGTATTACGCGGTTTGTCAAAAATCACCCATTGACCATCCCTAGTTATGCCCATATCTTTCTCTATTAATGTATGCAGTGATCTCAAAAATTAAATTTCTTTCTCCTTTTCTAAATTTTACAGATATGAGAAAAATATTTCCATTTGAACTATTTCACTTGGGAGGTGATGAAGTGAATACAGGTCAGTATGCATGGCTCTCTCTTCTTGCTTCTTGATCTAAAAGCTTAAGTTATTATCCAATGGCCTGAGAAACATTTTTATTGTTAGTAGAACTTCAGATTAATGATTATAGGAGAGAGCTTAGATATAGTACCTTAGGTGCTTATAGTCTTATTCTCTAATTAAAATTGATGTTTTATGTCGATAACTGGCACCAACCTTTAATATTGAGTTTTAGTGCATAGGTTACTGAGGCAAAATTCTAATTTTAATTGGAGAAAAACACTAAAAGCACACACACGATACTGCACTAAGTTTTGTCCATTATATTGTTAAAAATGTGTATCAATGCCCATGTGAGTGACTACTGACTTCACAACATTTATAATAATCATTAAAAGTAGATTTTAGTTTAGTGTAATTTTTAATCTATTTTGTATCAATGCTAACTGATGAGAAATTGCAATTTATTTTGACAGATTGCTGGACTAATACTTCCACAGTGAATAAATGGTACCAATCTTAACCTGTTATACTAATTCATTACATTATATGATGATTTTTGTTGCCTAGGGCGATAAAGGCATTGAGTTATCATGCTATGGAAACTCAAAATATGAAATTCAAGTTAGAAAGTAGTTGTTTTTTATTTAACTATTCGAATCCGAGGGTGAGAGAAAAATAATTCGGAAGGGACTGCGATTGCTGTATTCAAGTCAACATTAGTTGTGATCTTCAAAAATAAAAGTCAACATCAGTTGTCATACTTCAGAATCATCTGAAATTTTGGGATTAGTTGCTTGTGAAGCATGTAGAGGAATTTATCCTCCTTTTTTTTTTTTCAACCACTAAATTTTTAGTTTTGAGCATTAAGATGGTGGTCAAATTTCCATAAATTAACCATCGTGATCCATGAATTCGATTGGTTGTCAATCTATCAAGCACAATGTTCAGATGTGATTATATCTCCGATGCAGGCTTCAGAATCACAACATGACTGCTAAAGATGCCTATCAATATTTTGTACTGAAGGCTCAAAACATAGCTCTTACAAAAACTTGGAGTCCAGTAAACTGGTATGATCAATGCATATATAGCATCATCATTGTACCAAAAAAAAAAAACAAAGCATCATAACATAAAAAAACTCATTTATACCATCCTTGATGATATCTCCTATACTATTTCAAATGCCAGTTATAGCTTGCATGCTCACAAACATGACAATATCTATATTATTCCAACTGTGAAAAACTACAGTAATTATGAAACATTACTTCTATTTACTATACCGTGTTCTTAAAATGCTGACATCTTTTTTAGATTTGACTTTTTTATATAACTTCTCAGGGAAGAAACCTTCAATTCTTTTCCAACTAAGCTCCATCCACGGACTGTAGTGCATAACTGGTGAATTTCTGTCTAAGTAGTTTTATTTTTTGTATGAAACTCAAAGATCTCAGTTTCAGAATAAAGTATTCCAAGTAAATACTGTAGGTTGGGCCCTGGGGTTTGTCCAAAGGCTGTTGCAAAAGGTTTCAGGTGCATTTTCAGTAACCAAGGTGTATGGTATCTTGACCGTCTAGATGTACCTTGGGATGATGTCTATACTGCCGAGCCACTAGAAGGAATACGTAAAGCTTCGGAACAAAAACTTGTACTTGGAGGAGAAGTCTGTATGTGGGGTGAGACAGCTGATACATCAGATGTTCAGCAAACAATATGGCCTCGAGCAGCGGCAGCAGCAGGTTAGCTGCATTACTAATGCAAAGTTGTTCACCATTCTTGTATTCTTTTCTTAGTTTTACTGTTTAAGCCTATTCCTTGCCTATTGAATATGCAATATCTGTTTTCCTAATTGCAATTGCTAGTTCTGAGGATGGACGAGGGAATTGACACAGCTATACTTTGTTTTGAAATATGTGAAGGCATATTTATAAACTATAACTAATTGCTTCTTCCTTAACTGGGAATGACCAACCTACCTTGAGTACAATTAATGTTCATGTAAAGTTGAGTGTCATTTCACTCTTCTATTTAATTAAAAAAAGAAGAGAAGATCCAAAACAAGTTTCCTTCTGTCTCGCTCACTCAAATAGAAGGTAAAATATGCAAGCCATCTGAAGGGTTCATGTATTCGCTATTGCTTGCTTGATGCACCACTATCTGAAGCAAAAACAAGTTTCCTTCTGTCTCTCTTGCTTGATACATGAGTATGTATGCTTAAAAATATGTCAATCTTTTGACTTATGTAAGGGTGCCTCCTTCACTTTATCATTTATCCATTGTTAAATATAATTTTGGGAAAACTGGAAAGGATGTTGGAATTGGGAAATATAGGGTGCTGGATTTGATCATGCAAAATTAACAATTACTTGTTTTCCACAGAACGCTTGTGGAGTCGGAGAGATTCTACTTCAGGAAATGTTAAAATAATTGCATTGCCACGGTTGCATTACTTCAGATGTCTCTTGAATAGAAGAGGGATTCCAGCTGCTCCTGTCAATAATTTTATTGCAAGAACTGCTCCTGTTGGTCCAGGCTCATGCTTTGAACAATAAACTTATCATATGCTTCGTCTGTGTATGTCTAGACTGTTGTGAATGTAACTCATGTTTATCTAGCTAGGGGTTAGTGAACGTTAGAGCTTTGTGGTGAATTCACAACAATCACATTGTAAGTTATTGTTGAATTCAATAAATAATACTTGTTCGCTTGTTTATGATCGATCTGTTTCTAAATGCAACTTTAATGGACTTGTGAATGCTAGCGCTTGTTCTATAAGAAAGCTGTTAATATAACATAAACTTGGAACTGTATCTTGGTTTTCTCATCTTTTTTAGCATGGTGTTTCAAATTTGACATTTGCCGAAGATCGTTGTGTTTCCTTTTTTTTTTTTATGTTGTCTTCTGAATGATTCTAGATTTTTCGGTCTATTAGTAGTATTCTAGTAGATATAAGTGATATGATAACCATTTTACATGTCACATATTTTCTTTAGTTACTAATTAATTAATTAATTTTGCTTATGTGAATCTCACTTACAATTTTCTAAAGTAGAAATTGAAAAACTGAAAAAAAATAGTAGAAAGTAAAAAACCCATCAATGGGCACATATAGTCTATCTGTTGCACACCATCTTATGTCCTTTAATAAAAAATTCTTAATAGATAAATTAAATTATTATTTCATAAATTAAAGATATCAAACATATTTTTAACATTAATCCACTCACTTTAAGACTATCGTTGTGACCCCACCATAGTATGCATAAAAGACCCACAAATGGTTATATTTGAGAAAACATTTTAGTTAATTTTAAATTTTTTTATTAATTAAAAAACTCATTTAATGATTTGATAAATAATTTTTTTTAAACATTATTTGAAGCTATATTTTTAAAACGCTAGTTTTTTTTATATTTTCTTTCACTTTTATCTTTAATATATTTATTCATTTTTTTTATCTTTTTAAACAAATTATTATTTTTATGTCATTTTATATTTTTCAACTACTTCAATAATTATTTTTATCGAACATTGTTTCTTCCAACAACTTTTTAATTAATTTTGTGGAACATAGAAAAATTTTCTTAAAAATTAAGTTTATACAAATGAAATAAAATTATTTAATATTCACAATAAATTATATATATAAATAAATATTCACAATTATTTTTACAAATATATATTTATATAATTAAAAAATACATTAAATTATAATTATTCATTTCACATTTACAAATCCACATTCGTGCATAACAGAGTTAATATACTAGTATAATATATATATATATATATATATATATATAGCAGCATAGTATAAATATTCACATTTGAAACTTCCGTGATCGACCTCCAAATGTGATTGATTTCATCATTTCCGCAACAGGCGGGTCCTCGCTAGCTATAGATAGTGCTATGTACCTGTTATCGCAATCATCCAAGGCACATATGATACGGACCTTCAGTTTACCTCCTGAATTAGAATAAATGAGAAGAAGGGCTTACGTCAGCCCTAACCTGGGTATATATATACTTTTATAGTTGTCTCATACAATCAAGTCAACATGTCGTCCTCTCCCACCCAGGTGACCCTGACATTAGGTATTGACACGAAGCGCGAGAAAGTTGTCAACGCTGAAGCATGAAAAACGGTCGTAGACTTTCTCTTTAGCTTGCTTTGCTTGCCTCTTACCACTGTCGCTAGGCTTCTAAAAGATTCTGTGATATATATGGTTGGTAAAACTAGGACGAGCCTTACATGCAACCAAATCAAGCCAAGGATGTTGTGTTGAAGCCAAGAACCCTCAAACGATGATAGCAGTACTCCTAATTCTAATGTCAACGTTTTGAAAACTAAATTCGTTGTCCTCAGTATTCACCGTATTGCAATTGGAGTGCTATACTCCCAATTACAAGAGTGGGTGTCGGTTTGTGAAAGAGCTTCTAACTTACATTGTCATGGATGATTTACACATTCAGCCCACACCAACTATGACAGCTTTTAAGTTACTTAACAAATTTGGGATCAAAGAGGTTGCTGATTTGCAAGAAAAGGTCGTTCAACTGGGGATCACCGAGGTTATATGCGTCTGAAAATTTCTCTCTTCTGCACTTTGAATAGTATTTCACCCTTTATATTAATTTTGTTTAACATACAGATAATACTTTTTTTCCTTTTCTTATCAGGGTATCAATATACTTAAGGCATCTCTAAAATCCAAGATGGTTCTTACAAGCGTTTTGTAATTGTATCCAATTTTAGAAATTACATGTTATCCTCTCTATAGAGTAAAGTCCTTTACAAATGCCTATACGAATTTGTAGATTTCGGTATATGCTCTTTTTATTCCAAAGCTTGAAATATCTTTCTCGCTTTCAATATATATATTAGAAATATTTTTAAAATGAAATTGATTGCGAGTCACTGGTATTGTAAAATAAAATTAATATGTCATTAATTTATATATATATATATAGAGAGAGAGAGAGAGAGAGAGAGAGATTGTCAAATTTAGTTATAAAAACAGATTTTATTTTATTTCATTTAACTGTTTTTCTTCTTAATTTGAAAAAAAACTCAACTTAAATATCTTAATGTCTACTAAGAAGCTAGCCAAGAACCTAAAAGAAATGGTTAAAAAATAAATATAACATAATTATATAATACTACTATTAATAAGTGACTTTTTTTCTCTTTAACTGGTCAATAATGGACAAAAATTTCCTTTAATTTTAAGAAAACATCACAAAGAAGAAAGGGAGCCATATTTTAAAATTTTCGCTGAGACTTGGTACTTAAATATTTTAAAAATTATACACCCAAGTAAATCATAAACTATTGTGAAAGTTTTTCAAGCCATAGTCTCTAAATCGGTTTTATGAAATCTCACTTAAATTTTTTAAAATTAATCCAAATTTTCAAATAAAAAAAAATCATGTATCCTAATGTCCGGATTTAACGCTATATGCAAGTAAGGGGAAGAAATATTATATGAAACGAGGGTGTATAATTTTTTTTATAATTTCAAGAGAAATATTAGAAATGTTCTTTATAACTCTATTTTTTTATAGCTGAAGTTTAATAAAAATTACAACAATTGAGTAGAATTAAGACATTTATTTTAGTTAGTAATATTAAATTTATAAATAATTTATGTTTTTATAATTATTTATACAACTATTGAGATACTATTTTTTTTATTTCTTTCTCTTTAATTTGTTATGCACCTTAACTGGATACGTCCCTTAACTTTTTCACATATTTTATTATTGCGAGCTGGTAACACATTTTATTATTCCTTTTCTTTCTTATTGCTTGTGCATGCCGTTTGACTTGCTGGAAAGTCTAAGGTTGATCTGTTAAAATATTACTCCAAATCCCAAAAGATTATTTGCCTAAAATGCAATGGCCGGCTAGCCCTCCAAATTCCAAGCTCACCATAAATATGAATGTACTACTTGTACAATTAATCTTTCTACGTTTACCACAACACCCCTTGAATCATCGGTATGCACATATATATAGTTCTCATACACAAATTAAATAAAATAAATCTAGTAAACATGGCATCTGATTCTTCCAGCAAATTAAGTCTGAAATTAATTGTTAATCGTTACAAATCTAATTGGGTTGCTTAACCAATTTTTTTGGTCCCCGCAATATTTTTTGTGGTCCGCACAACGTCGTGTCACTCCTAAGAAACTCACTTAATATTTTGCTCTAATGCAAGAAATCATAAAAAACTCAAAAAAATCCACGTATTTATATTTTTTTTAATAAAATTTAACATTTTTTCAATTTTCGTAAATATAAATTAAAATAAAAAAATGCGTAACAATATAAAACAAAATTTTACATAATAATAAATAATTAAACACAATAACATCGAAATAAATAAAAAACTTAGACCTCGAAAAAAAAATTACATAACATATTGTTAATAACTACATACAAAGTAATTGAATAACAACTAATTCAAACATAGAGACTAAACTTTAATTAAACAGTTTCTTCCTAATATGATCACAATATTTTTCGTGATCTTGGCGTTGTTGTTTCGACATGTTGGATGTATCCTTCATAAGGATTTCATACTCCATGCGACGTTTTTGATCTTGCATACGCCTTTCTTGTGCCTCCTTTAACTGAATAAGTTTTAATGTGTTTGCATTCTTCTCATTCATTACATTTTCTATGTCAGATAAATCGATATTGCTAGAAGCTTATTTTCCTTTGCTCTTTCTTTTTTCTGCTTTTTGTCCCATTGGGCGAGACATTGGCGATGACTCATCATATTCTTCGGCTTCAATGAGTGTCTTTGTGTTAGAAGACGATGAGTAATTTCCATCTGCAGAAACCTTTGTTCTTTTTGAAGTATTTGACATGAATTTTGCATCGAATTTAGGTTGATCTTTCAACAACAACCAAACATGCTCAACCTCAAATTTTTTATCTGTATCCTGCGAGTAAATCAAATGAGCATTAGTCATACAATCCTTCTCTGAACTTCCACTTCTCCTGTGCTTATCGGCTTGTTTGTAGCACCCATTAAATTTTTGAACTGCTGGGTGGACCTTGTTCCATCGAGATTTCAACTGAGTCGAGCTTCTTTCACAAAATAACCCGCTTTCATGCACATCGTCATCGTTGTACGCATTTTTAATCCTTGTACAATATTGCTTTGATGTTTGGTCGACACTGATTATTGAATCCTTTGATACATTGAGCCATGACCGGACGAGAATTACATCTTCTGCCACCGAGAATGCTGTACGTGATTTTTTCCCACTATTATTGTGGTCACCCCTCCGCTACCTCAACATCATTCATAGGGGGTGAAATATTGGATAAAGAAGGCCTATAACACGTGTTTGGATTAATGGGGGTGATGGTTGACTAGAAATTGTGGATTTTGAGAACTACCACCGGTAGGTGACTCTACATTAGATGGAGGATGCATATACCACATGTGTGGGGGTAGTGGATACATCATATACTGAGGTGGATTTTGCGAATTGTCACTGGTAGGGGGTGGTTGAGGATACATAAAGTATGGCGGTGGATGTGGGTTACTTTGCGAATTTTCACTGGTATGGGGTACTGGTGGATACATAACATATTGGGATGGATGTGTTGGATTTGCAGAATTTTCACTAGTAGTGGGTGGTTGATTTTACAAAAAATTGTAAACACTTTGATAATTATACTAATTGAGATCTATTTCAGAGATAATAAAAAAGATTGACAATGGATAGGAACAAAAAAAATTACAATTATCAATTGTGTGTGAAAAAGCAAAACAATCCACCCATATTTATAATCAACCTTTCATCTACCCGTTACTTTTTTAAACGGTCATATTTTCTATCGTTGCCTTTCTTTTCAACTTATTAAAGCAATTTCACTTCATACTTTAAAAGCTCACTTCATATTGTAAAAGCTTTGCAACGGCTCTTTGTGTTTAAAATATTTTTTATCTTTCAAGCTTTCTTCAAAAAATGGATTTCTTTTTTACACACACACGGTCCAAACACAAACACACACCTCACTTTTTTTAATTAAATCCATAAGCTTTCTTTTTTTTTTTTAATTAAAGACACACACACGGTCCATAATATTCTTCCTCACTTTCAATATTTCTTTTTTTTATTTGCAAATTCCAAAGCTTCTCCACTTCTCCCTCACTCACGATTGTCCCTCACTTTCAATCTTTCTTTCTTTTATTTGCAATTCCAGAAGCTTCTCCACTTCTCCCTCAACCTCACGGCTTCTCCCTTTCTCCCTCAGCCATCTATTTTCCCTCTCCTCTTTTCCCCGCCTAGCCATCTCTTCCCTGTCGGGCTCCATCTCCACTTCTCCTTCAACCCACAGGCCTCCTCCTTCACGTGCGTCGGGCTCCTTGCGCAACCTGCACCTCGTGTCGCCACTTCGTCGCGAGGCCAGTTCCTCCCGCGGACCCGCAACACATTCCGGTTAGTTTCCCTCTTTTTTTTTGCTGGTAGTTGATGAGAAAATTGTTTTTTTATTCACAAGTTTTGGTTCCTTATATAAGGAACGCGTTCTGGTTTTGACAAAATGCTTCTTCCACGTCAGCAAGCTCCAATGCTGAATCTTTTCAAGGAACGAGTTCTTCAATTTAAGAAACCCTGCAAGCACTCCCGTTGGAGATGCTCTAAACAAGACTAACATGGTTGGTTGCTTAGGTAATCTTTACGAAAGTGTTGAAAGCTGGACCAGACTAACGAATGTGTCTCTTCATCACAAATCTCTGGTCTTCTCTCCGCAATAAGATCGAGTGGATTTGTAAAAAAAGTTGTAACTTACATGCTTATGGATGATTTAGTCATTCAGCCCATGTTAACCATATCAAGTATCACATTACTCAACAAATTCATTCAAAGATAGAAGTTGGTGCCTTCAAATAAAAAGTGGTTCAGTTGGGGATGACTCAGGTATGTATGCAAATGCCATCATAACAGTCCTTTAGAATTTTGATTAATTTAATATGCTTTACTGCTAAATAAGAATTTGTCACAAATGCGTGTAGTTGTCTGTGTGTTTGTGAAATTTTCTCTTTTGCACGATTTTTTTTTGTTGATAAATTGATTAAAATACTCCTTTTATCCTTTTTTTAACAGGGTGTCAATCTGCTCAAGACTTCTCTTTATTTAACAGGGTTCTTACAAGTGTTTTTCTCAGGAAATAAAGGATCTAGGGGGATTAACTGAAATTACTTTACATTGTCTGATTATCAAAATGTTAAGTCTTGAATAATAATGTATGCCATTTTGGTTTTAAAGTCTTGGGCTATATTAATATTTGTGGTGCTTTTTATGTTACACTCTGAATGAATATTGATATATTTGCCCCAATGCAAATTATGAGTTGTGATCAGAACGAAGTTTGTGTAACTTATTATGGAGTAGTATTTTTTTAAGTTCAACTAGGGTAGGTATACGGAATCACTCGTTAAGTCCACGGATCATATTGATAAAAGATTTTTCTTTTAAAATTTGTATAATTATATTAAATTTTTGAATCCGATTTATTATCCATAGATTTAGCGTAATTTATTCGTGGACTGGCATACTATCTCTTTAATCCGTCAAAGTTCAATATGTAAGTATTATTAATTTTTTATGTTAAAATTTTTTATCTTTAATTTAAATTGTTATTATTAATTTATTGTGTTTAAAATGTTGATATAGTCAAGTGTGGTGAATTTTAGCTTAAAAAATAAAGTCAAATATTTTTCTTATAATTTTATACATTTTTCATTTTTTAAAATAATTTCTCAAATTAATATTTGAGTTTGCATGATGATCCATTTATATGTAGACTTTTTTGGATTAGATAAGAACGTTAAAAAAAGTTAATTTATTTTGTGAATTGAGCTTATCAAACCTGTCTAAAATATGGACTTTATTTGTCAGATCTTAAAGAAGTTAAACCGATTTATATATTCATCTCTAAGTATAACCAATTAAGTAAGAATGTTTATGTAACTTATAAGAACTTAGAGCATATTTAGTGGTAGATTTTAAATTGGGATCTTAGATTATTTTTTAGTAGATCTCATAGTGCCAAGTAGGATTTAAGATCTTTCAATATCTCTTCCATTTTGTTCTTCAGTGGTAGATCTCATTTTGAGATCTTAAAGAGAGAGAACAAGAAAAAAATTATTTTTTTTTTGAATAATACGCAGATCTTAAGGGTTCTTCTATAAGAACTCATTTTCTATGTTGGAGATCTCTCTACCTCTTTTAGTGGAAGATCTAGTAAAGACCAGATCTTGAACTCAAAATCTTTGTTGAAGATCTTGCAGTAAAATTATTCTTAAGGGATTTTACTTAGTTACTGTGAGAATTATTGGGTGGTAAAAATAACTCATTTTGAAGTTCAAGCGACATATTTTTAGTATTTTTTTTCACCAGTATTTTTAATTTCTGAAATAAAGTTGAATATGAAATTGAATTTTCCAAAATTTTCATCGAGATCGATAAATAAGTAAATATTTTCCAAAATATACCTTCGAGAAATGTTTTCATATTAACCTGAGTAATATAACAATACATATTAATTCAAATTAAAATGAATAATATTTATTAGAGAGAGAAGAAAAATTCACCTTAAAATGTGAATTCGAAAAATATGTTATTCTTTTACAAACTCTTTATAAGGCTTTTTCTTGTTGAGATACAATAGCAAATATGCTAAATGAAAAAAAAAAATTAAGTTGATTGCATATTAAATATAATATTACTTGTGAGGAAAATAATAAAATGAAAATAGAAAAGAAAATAATTAAATGAGAATAATAATTATTTATATTTATTCTGATAAAAATAACATATTTATAGATACAAAAGTGAACCAAAAATTTACAAAAAAGATAAATACAAAAAAATTTAAAAAAATATATCACAAAAGATCATTCATATCAATAATATGATTTTAATATTAATTTTACAATAGAAGTTCCTACTCGATTGTATGTCCTTTTCATTCTATTATTACTCCAAACTTGTGACATTTTAAGTACTACATAATTTTGAAAATAAAATTGCCACATTTATTTCGTCTTTAAGAAAACAAAATAGCATATGGATGCCTACTTAAATTAGAATCAGAATTAAACACCCACAAAACTTGAATATAATGTGTTTATAATTTGTGCTATTTTTAATTAAATTAAAATTAAAATTAAAAATTACCTTAATAATGCAATAAAAGTTAATAGAGTCTTATTAACATGTGTTCTTATTATATTAATTAAAAATTAAAAAATAAGTATTTATTATATAAATCATAAAATATAAAAAACTATAAATAATATAATTTTATGTATATAATCTAATCAATATCCTAACAATATTGATTAACATTTATCAAGTTAATTAATATTAAAAAAGAGGAAGGCACTCTTCTGTGTTTTCGACATGCACTCTTTCGCTAGCCACTAGCCAGAACCAAAGCCCCTATTTGTTTAATTTACTGTTGGTGTTTTATTTTATATTTTATATATTGATAATTAATCAAATTAAAAAAAAGCACATTTAATTAAATAAAAAAAGCAGCATGTCAATACTTAACACGTGTCACTCCAACGACTCTCACTAGGGGCCTGAACGTAATTTCAACACATCGTCCAGCTGTGAACACATTTACCAAAGCATCAAGCCATTAAATTACCGTAACGCCCCCTCCTCCATTTTTTCCATGCATGCATGCCATCACAATTTCACAGCACACACTGGCTGTATTTCAATTCATTGTATCGAATTATCATTATTATTATTCCTTTCGAAACAAAACCCCAATTTTTTTTAAAGAAAAATAAAATAAAAAACAGAAAGCAAAGCTGACGAATCGAAGAAGAAAGAAGAATCGAAGAAGAGTCCTAAACTTAAAAGGAAGAAATTAAGGTATCGTTCCCCCTTTTTTGACCGAGTCAACCCACGCGCCGCCACCTTACAAGTCACAACCACCTCGACGGCGTTCATTACGTCGTCGTTTTTCTCAACAGAAGAAAGAAAGGAGCTCGCGCTCTGAATTCGCGTGCGATCTGTTTTCCAATTCTTCTTCGCGGCGGTTAGTTGGTGTGATCGGAGATGATGGTTTCTCGGGGACTGTTCGGGTGGTCCCCGCCGCACATACAGCCTCTCACGCCGGTCTCCGAGGTGTCGGAGCCGCCGGAGTCGCCTTCGCCATACCTCGACCTCGGTGCCGAGACCTCCACGTCTCAGCCCATGGAGGTCGAGGAGGAGATGGAGGAGAGCGACGAGATTGAGCCGCCGCCCGCCGCCGTTCCTTTCTCCCGCCTCTTCGCCTGCGCCGACCGCCTCGACTGGTTTCTCATGCTCGTCGGCTCCCTTGCCGCCGCCTTGCACGGCACCGCTCTCGTAGTTTACTTGCACTACTTCGCCAAGGTTCTCCGGGTTCCTCAGCAGGGTTCGCCGGAAGAGCAGTTTCACAGGTTTAAGGAGGTTCGTTTTCGTTTCAAAACCCTAGTTTTTGTTGTACACAGCTTCTAGATTTTAATTAGCTCCTGGTAATTTGATTTCGCTTCCCTTAGGCAGTGAAATTAAGTCTTGTTGTGTACCGTGCTTTTAGTTTTTCTAGTTTTTAGTGACTTGGTTGCCGTGTAGCTTGAGGTAATTCAGCAATTAAACTTCCATTGAAAACTGACCTGACTACACTAAGCATAGCATAGCATAGTCCTTCCCCTATTTCCCTTTTTGTAAGGGTTTTTTGTCCTGGTCAGTGTATCACATGGATCTTCCAAGTCGTTAGGGCCATGTTGATACTTTGTTCAGGGTTCCAAACTAAACATTGGGTTAGTCATTACTCATTGATGATTTTATTACTTGAACATTTGGAGAGTGGTGCTATTAGTTATTTTTTTGTCTAGCATGAGTAAAGTGTTAAGAAAATGGGAAGAGTGGGAATCCAGAGAGAAGGACTAGGGGTGAGGATGTGAGACATGGAATGGAAGGCTGAAAGCCCTATTTAAAGAACCTGCCCCTCTCATCAAACCTGGCTTTTATGAGTGGGTAATTAGAGCCTGGTTTCTCCACCTGCTGTCCGATGAGTTTGAGCAGGAGCATGCTACGTGATGGTTGGGTGTGAGACCTTGAGCTACCATTTAAGGCAGGACAATTTTTGGGCACAGGAAGGGATTTTAGGGTCAGTTCACTGGATATTTGTGTGCTGTGAACAGTAATTGCTGGTATATGGACGTTTAAAGGGTTTTGGGTAAAATTCAAACAAGAATTAATTAGGGAATTGATGGATGAATTTTGTTGTCATATGCCAAGGAAAGTAAGTCTTGGGTAGAGTGCAAAACTTGAGAAAGTTGAACAATAGCTAAGAAGTAGAAGAAAATAAACATAGGCATTTCACCTAGGGTTTATTCATAAAACTGATTATTCATTTCATTTCTCTTTATGGGCGCATATAAGGAGAAAAACATTTACAGTTATTCAATAGGATGCCTATGACTTATCCTCCAAGAATAAGGAATACAGTCCTTATATTATAAGGATTTAGACTTCCTATGATGGTGGGAAATATATCAAGTTAAAGTCCGATATCATCTAAATAACAAGCTAGGCCTGAATTCAAACTAAAAAAATTATCAAAATAGACCTTGCATAGAAAAATTCAAAATTTAACAATTATGACTAAGTATGATATTTGAAATATTACAATCATCATTGCAATGTTAAGTAAATTAAGTAAATAATATTAAATTGAGGCAATCTGACCTTTAAACTTAGGCTTTCTTGATGCTAGTGTGTCTTGCATACACTAGCACTCAACTTTTTACAAATACATTACTGTTGTGAGCAGGTGTGCAAATAATAATTATGTAGAAGAAAAGTAGTTACATCATTTAGCTTAGTTCAACCCACAAGTAATGAATAATAGGTTTGTGTTTCAAACTTGCTTCAACCAGGGAACTAACGAGTATGGCTGTTCATTTTTCAACTGGTTAATTCAGTGGTTGAACCATATGATATCATAACTACGTATTTAATTATTTTGCAAGGCACTTAATTTTATGAACCAGAGGTGAAAAATGAACTTAATGCTTATTTATCCTTGTTTCTTCTGCAGCTTGCATTAACCATTGTTTATATTGCTGGGGGAGTTTTTGCTGCTGGTTGGATTGGTAAATTAATTACAAGTAATGTTCCTCATTAGATGTTAAATTTAAGCTTCCTGCAACACTAATTTTTCTTGTTTAATAGAGGTTTCATGTTGGATTCTTACTGGAGAACGGCAGACTGCTGTCATCAGATCAAATTATGTCCAAGTATTACTTAACCAAGATATGAGTTTTTTTGATACTTATGGAAATAACGGAGACATTGTGAGTCAGGTATTGAGTGATGTGCTGCTCATTCAGTCTGCTCTTAGTGAAAAGGTTTGTTGTGCTCTTTTGTGTATATTCACTCCTTTGTAAATTTGTTATTCTTCCCAGATAATATCTCAACACACATTTCATACAGTGCGTATTGACTTTTGATGATACAGGTTGGGAATTATATTCATAATATGGCAACATTCTTCAGTGGTCTTGCTATTGCTTTTATCAATTGTTGGCAGATTGCATTGATAACATTAGCTACAGGTCCATTTATTGTTGCTGCAGGAGGAATATCAAATATATTCCTCCATAGGCTTGCCGAGAATATTCAAGATGCATATGCTGAAGCAGCCAGCATTGCTGAACAGGTTATTAATTGTTAAATTTTATTCATCCTTGCATTGAACCGATGAGTGCTTTATACATAGATTCAATTCTATTGTAGATTTCAATTGATTTTAGTTTTACTAAATACCCAAAGAAAGAAAGGATTTAAGTCAGTTTGGAAGTCTTTCATATCATGATATCATATATGTGATTCTGTATCTTTCCTTGTAATATTATTCATCCAGTAAGTGTAGTAAAATTTGTGGCATGCAGAGCGAAGTTCTGGAGAATGTCTTGGATAGAATCAAATTTTTTGTTTTTCTTTACCATGTTATGGAATAAGACTTGCTTGAGATGTTTGTTACTTAGATGGTATCTATTTTTTTTATAGAAAGAGAATTTTGTTAAAGAAAAGAGAAAAAAAAATATTACTAGGGGGAGGATAAGATATTTTTCTAAAAAGAAATTTCTATTGCAGCAAGGTTACGCTTACCTTTCTGCATATTAGCAACTTCCTTCCAGCAGACATGAGCATAATGCGAAAGGGAAGTCATGAACATACTTTAACACATTTGAAGGCACAGAGACACCCTTAAAAAGCCAGCATTATGCTGCAACTCAATAGTGGAAGGCTGGAAGCTTTATTTTGCTGATTGCATGTTGAGGGTAGATCATCATGATCTTTTTTCCTTCAAATAGGTTCTGAAAACTAAGTCACAATTTGTGAAATGGTATCTGTGAAATATAATGCTTCTAGATTCTACTAGTACTTTCTGTTTGTAATCATGGATAAGTTGTCACAAATTCTAAGATTATGCAAATATAAGAGATATTTATAGCTTTGGTCCATGCTTCTATTTGTGTTCCTGCTTCATTGGATCCATATTTAGTTGATTTTACTCTACATGGAACAGTTTGAGGTTTACTTATGGTTGGAAGGGAATGAATACAATTTCCTTGATTTCTTTATTTATCTGTAAGTTTGGATAAGCTTCACCCTTTATCTATATTTTTGCTTTAATGGTTTGAATTTCGTGAAGTGGAAAGAATGGTAAAGTTCTCATTATTTGATGAATCATTTTTTGTGCCATCGGTTATGAATGTGTACAATTTCTTGTGATGCAGGCAGTTTCATATATAAGGACCTTGTATGCATTTACAAATGAAACATTGGCTAAATATTCATATGCAACATCACTGCAAGCTACTCTTAGATATGGTATATTAATAAGTCTTGTTCAAGGGCTTGGCCTTGGCTTTACATATGGGCTTGCAATATGTTCTTGTGCATTACAACTCTGGGTTGGAAGGCTCTTGATTATACATGGAAAAGCTCATGGTGGTGAAATTATAACAGCTCTATTTGCTGTGATTCTAAGTGGCTTGTGAGCATCATTCCCAACTTCTATTTATTTGTTTCTTTATTTGTGTTACATTTTGCTTACAATTTTTGTTAATTTGATTAAGGGGATTGAATCAAGCAGCTACAAATTTCTACTCATTTGATCAAGGGCGAATAGCTGCCTATAGACTGTTTGAGATGATAAGCCGGTCATCCTCATCTTTTAATCATGATGGCAGTGCTCCAGATTTTGTGCAAGGAAATATAGAGTTTCGGAATGTTTACTTCAGTTATCTTTCTCGCCCCGAAATCCCTATCTTGAGTGGGTTTTATCTCACTGTCCCTGCTAAAAAAACTGTGGCACTTGTTGGCAGAAATGGCTCTGGAAAAAGTAGTATTATTCCCCTCATGGAGCGGTTCTATGATCCAACATTAGGTAATTGTTTTCCCCTTGATGGTGCATATTTATTCTATATTTCATCTAAAGCACTTTATAGGTCACTTCAGATTTAGATTAATATACCAATCTGTGGTTCAGGGGAAGTTCTTTTAGATGGTGAAAATATAAAGAATATGAAACTGGAATGGCTAAGGAGTCAAATAGGACTGGTCACCCAGGAACCTGCTTTGCTCAGTTTGAGTATAAGAGACAACATTGCTTATGGGAGGGATACCACCATGGATCAAATTGAAGAGGCTGCAAAAATAGCTCATGCACATACCTTTATCAGCTCATTAGATAAAGGTTATGACACACAGGTGAAGCTTGATTGACATGATCATATGAAGCCTATTGTTCTTTTTTTGGTTTGTATGTTCAATTATATCCTTTTTGGTGGGAGTCTCTTTTCACCTCATAAACTGGGCCTTCTGTCTTTCAGGTTGGCAGGGCCGGTCTAGCTTTGACAGAAGAGCAGAAAATAAAACTTTCTATTGCAAGAGCCGTGCTTTTAAATCCATCCATTCTTCTGCTTGATGAGGTTACTGGTGGACTTGATTTTGAGGCTGAGAGGTCTGTTCAGGAGGCTCTGGATCTCCTCATGTTGGGACGATCAACAATCATAATTGCTCGAAGGCTTAGTCTTATAAAGAATGCTGATTATATAGCTGTTATGGAAGATGGTCAACTTGTTGAGATGGGTACTCATGATGAGTTACTCACCCTGGATGGCTTATATGCAGAGCTTCTTCGATGTGAAGAGGCCACAAAACTTCCCAAGAGGTCTGATACTGCCTCAAATCATGCTTCTACGTTTTCTATGCAACCTTGTTTGTGTTTATGGAGAATATAACATGGCTCTTTTTTAAAAAGACAGATATTGTTGATGGTTGAAGTGGCAATAGTCTGTTAAGAAAATGATTTTAAATAGTAATAAACTAATAATTGTTACGCGATGGTTGAAGTGGCAATGTTTAATGCTTTTATATTTGCAAGATTTCACCATTTGCATGTAGAAAATCACTTTGTTCATCATCCAGGATGCCTGTTCGAAACTACAAGGAGACTGCAACTTTCCAAATTGAGAAAGATTCTTCAGAAAGTAATAGCTTCAAAGAACCTTCGTCTCCTAAAATGATAAAGTCACCCTCTCTTCAGAGAGTTTCTGCCATATTTCGGCCTTCAGATGGCTTCTTTAACTCACAAGAATCACCAAAAGTCCGGAGCCCACCATCTGAGAAGTTAATGGAAAATGGTCAGTCTTTAGATTCATCAGATAAGGAACCATCAATAAAAAGGCAGGATAGTTTTGAAATGAGACTACCAGAGTTACCCAAGATTGATGTTCAATGTGTGCATCGACAAACATCAAATTGTTCTGACCCAGAATCCCCCATTTCACCTCTTTTAATGTCTGATCCTAAAAATGAACGCTCCCATTCACAAACTTTTAGCAGACCTGATAGTCATTCTGATGATCTTTCGGTGAAAATGAGTGAAATAAAGGATGCAAGGCATCGAAAACAACCCTCAGTTTGGAGGCTAGCAGAGCTTAGTTTTGCAGAGTGGCTTTATGCTGTGTTAGGAAGCATAGGTGCTGCTATCTTTGGTTCTTTCAATCCCCTTCTTGCTTATGTTATTGGCTTGGTGGTGACAGATTACTATAGAATTGATGAAGCTCAGCACTTACAAGGGGAGATAAACAAATGGTGCTTGATCATTGCCTGCATGGGTATTGTGACAGTTGTTGCCAACTTTTTACAGCATTTCTATTTTGGTATTATGGGGGAGAAAATGACAGAAAGAGTTAGGAGAATGATGTTCTCAGGTGCGTAGATTTAAGCATTATTTTTAAACAAAAATTGGACTTCTCAACTCTACTTAACCTGTTTTCATAACATCACAGCCATGCTTCGCAATGAAACTGGATGGTTTGATGAAGAGGAAAATAGTGCTGACAATTTATCCATGCGCTTGGCCAATGATGCTACATTTGTGCGAGCGGCATTCAGTAACCGACTTTCCATATTTATTCAGGACAGTGCTGCTGTTATTGTTGCTTTCCTCATTGGTGTTTTGCTGCACTGGAGATTAGCACTTGTGGCCTTAGCAACACTTCCCGTTCTTTGTGTTTCTGCTCTTGCCCAGGTTTGTACCGGCTCTTCTGATTTTGCAATGTAATTTTCGCAGGTGGATGGGTTGTGCTTGTATTTCTTTTTCATGTCAACATAGTCTCTAAAAATTTATGCCTGTTCAAAATTCAGTGTTTTTGAAACATATATTTCCAATTTCCCATGTCTTTTCATATCAACAACAGCCAAGCCTTTTCCCATCTGGTGGGTATCTTTTCAATTCATGAATGAAAATGAAATGTGGATGCTTTTCCTAACTTGCGCTATTTTCTGAACATATGGCCAATCATCTTTTTTTTTATTGCATTCATTAGAAGCCAATTAAGGTGAATTGCTAGTTAGTATGATCTATTAGTACAATGTTCTCCTTTGCTTCATGAATGATACCAAATCCGTAAGTCTTGAAATGTGTTAGGGTCTGGGTTTGTGTGAGGCTTGCTAATGTTTAAAAAGGAAAGGCTGAAAAGGAAAAAAAAGGCACTGTTTCACTCATGTGTACCAGTGTATCTCTTTATCACACTTTCATAAAATTAATGTGCGTGATTGCATCTATTTCACTGTGAAGTTAAAAGAGTCATGATATTTGGACACCCAAATGATACAAATGCCCTATTGACACCTTTTATTTCTCTCTATCTCTCTTTCCACGTCACATCATCAATCATATCAATCACTTGTCTCCTCTGTTCCTATCTCTCTCTAGGTGCAGCACCCCTTGGATGTCCAATTATCTTTTTCCAAATTATAAACAATAATGCATGCATCTCGAATGATGAAAACTAAATGCACATTCAGTTGTGTTTGTTTTAACAAATTTGATATTTGAAATTACCTGTGGCATTGTGAAAAATAACAATTATAATTTGTAATATATCTTTTCATGTTTAAGTTATCAATAGTCTGTAATTAGTGTAATTTGGCAGTGTCTTTACTAATTTTATTCTTCAACAGATTTAATATTTCTCCTTTGGAAATCAAAGTTTGGTTGCATTTTATTTCCTTGCAGGATCAAGGATACCATGATTGAATTTACCTCTTTATGGGGGTTTCATTTTCATTGATGGAAATTATAATTTATGTCAATTTATGTTTAATTTCAATTGCTAAAACTAATGGACCTGCTTTTGCTAACTATGTGAATGACTAATAATGCTGGTTATGCATAATGATTTTTTTTATAATTAATTTGCTTTAATGGTTTGCATAATGCATCTGTCTTGATCTTGCAGAAATTGTGGCTTGCTGGGTTTTCAAAGGGCATACAGGAAATGCACAGAAAGGCATCTTTGGTTCTTGAAGATGCAGTAAGGAATATCTACACTGTTGTTGCATTTTGTGCTGGTAATAAGGTGATGGAACTCTACCAGTTGCAGTTAAATAAAATATTTAAGCAAAGCTTTTTTCATGGAGTTGCCATTGGTTTTGCATTTGGCTTTTCGCAGTTTCTGCTCTTTGCTTGTAATGCCCTTCTACTTTGGTACACTGCAATATGTGTAAATAAGAGTTATGTGGATCTACCTACTGCTCTCAAGGAGTACATTGTTTTCTCATTTGCTACATTTGCCCTTGTGGAGCCTTTTGGGTTGGCTCCTTACATACTTAAGCGACGTAAATCTCTCATGTCAGTGTTTGAAATTATAGATCGTGTGCCTAAGATGGATCCTGATGATAACTCAGCACTGAAGCCACCCAATGTATATGGCAGCATTGAGTTGAAAAATATTGATTTTTGTTATCCTTCTCGACCAGAAGTGTTGGTGTTAAGCAATTTTAGTCTCAAAATCAATGGAGGACAAACAATTGCTGTGGTGGGAGTTTCGGGATCAGGGAAGAGCACAATAATATCTTTGATTGAGAGATTCTATGATCCAGTTGCCGGCCAAGTTTTGCTAGATGGGAGGGATTTAAAACAATATAATTTGAGATGGTTGAGGAGCCACCTTGGTTTGGTTCAGCAGGAACCAATTATCTTCTCAACAACCATAAGGGAAAACATCATATATGCCAGGCATAATGCCAGTGAAGCTGAAATGAAGGAGGCTGCAAGAATAGCAAATGCTCATCATTTCATTAGTAGCTTGCCTCATGGCTATGACACTCATGTTGGGATGAGAGGTGTTGACTTAACTCCAGGACAAAAACAGAGAATTGCAATTGCAAGGGTAGTGCTTAAAAATGCTCCTATTTTGTTGTTGGATGAAGCTAGTTCATCAATTGAATCTGAGTCAAGCCGAGTGGTGCAAGAGGCTCTAGACACCCTAATAATGGGAAACAAGACCACAATTTTAATAGCACACAGGGCTGCGATGATGAGGCATGTGGACAACATAGTAGTTCTAAACGGAGGAAGGATAGTGGAGGAGGGGACTCATGATTCATTGGTGGCAAAAAATGGTCTGTATGTCCGATTGATGCAACCTCATTTTGGTAAGGCTTTGCGCCAGCATCGGCTTGTTTAGAATGGGGGTATATAATGTGAGTGGGTGCAACTAATGTTGGTTCATGAGAATCGTTTCATATACTACTTGAGTTGAATGACTGGTGATTGCTGCTCCTGATGGAATTTTCCATTGTCAGGTGGAGGCTTGCATGTAGCAAGAATGGGAGTATTGGATCAGCACTCGACATTGGTAGGCATAAGAAGAGGGTACTGTGGCAGGGGTAGTGTAGGAATTAAAGATATGAATTTGGAATTTGGTTGGTTTGAGACTCGAGTATTGAAGCTGTGAATGCATATTCTTTTGGAGGCAAGCAGTTTAGACTGGCGGTGTTGTCTCCACGGTATATTGATTTGTTTCACAAAGAGAGGAAGGCGGAGTTACTCTTCTATTGGATTTTCTTCACACTCTTCCTGTCTCTCCAGCCTGGATGACGACTTGTTCACTACTATAGTTATTTTCTCTTCATTTGTGAAAATTGTAGAAAATACAGTCTCAAGTGTTGTAAAATCTCTGTATATACATAGCGTTAGTCTAGAAGCAATTCCTTGAGTGTTTGAATTACCCGAATTCACGAGTTTTTTGTCCTTGGATAATAGATGCAAATTTCCACGTGTATTTTGTCAAGTAGTTTGTGATATTCTTATAGTTTTATTTTAAAACTAATTTGCTATTTTTGTTGAACTTTTCTACTTACATAAAGTTATAGAGAGACGATTGTGGACTGTGGAGAATTACACTACATTATTCCATCTGCAAATGTGAGATTTACATCTTTTAATGACCTGCTTCACATCCAAACTTCGTTTCCACATTTCGCAGGAAGTCTCATGATTCTTTGATCAATGTGTTGATGTTCTTTTTTACAGCAATGCGATGTCTATCATTTTAGATTTGTTCGTTTTCTTCTAATAAAAATATAATGTAATTGGTTTTCCTGACAATGATATGATGTTTTTATTTTATTTATCTTATGATCTTTCATCCCATATCTACTTGGGGAGATTTTTCATCCCCGTCCCACAAGTAAAGAGTTCCCAAACTTTTGACCACAGATGGAACAGTCCCCCATAGATTACCGGATAACAGAAAATTGTCATTCTGAGGAGCGCCTAATCTTATCTTAAAAGAAAATATAGTATAAAACTGTGAAAGGGCAAATTTAAACCAAATGCATGAAAAAGTTTGGCTTCTTGGCTTCCGTCAAAACCTGTAAAACTAGTCTAAAAGTGGTCCAAGGATATATGGCCCACCCATCATTCTCCAAATTGTCGGGCCGAGAATTCCATAAACCATAGCAGCGGAACAATGCAAAAATAGACGAGGAACAAATTTTGAGTTTGCACCACAAAATAGTGAAATTTTAGACTAGCTATAATTGACGACCTTTGCATGTAACGTACGGAAAGAGAATTTCTATTGGTATGGTAGAAGATATCATATCATTCACTTATAAAAATTTATTTTGCTCTGATATACAAATATTTCAAACTTGATCTTAAAACATGTCTTGCATTGTCATATGACATTTCAGATGTCAAGAAGCCTAAAGGAGTCTGCTACCACTTTAAGCTGATCTCGAAATCTTTTCCATCGCCTTTCATTGGCTCCAACAATTAATGTGTAGTACCTTCCTGTAAAAAAGCAGTCGTTGTTAGGTAGCATTGGACCATGTCCATGAGGGAACATTTTATGAAGGCCAGGGAGACATTGAGATAGGAGATGGTTGGTTAAATACCATTTCCTATAGCAATTGTTGCAAAGGAGGCACTAGTGTAATTTGGTGATGTAAGTATATATTCAAAGGTATAGTAATGTTTTCCATCTATGGTTTTCTGCATTCAGAATTCAAAAATAGTTGTAAGTATATATTCAGAGTTAAAAAACATTGAGGAAGAAATAAAGTGAGAAGAAACCTCCTGCATGTCATTTATTGTTGGTATTTGGTTTGGTGCAGCGTATCTATGTTTCACCAAATCGTATACAACCTGCTTAAGATACAAACTGGTTAAGTATAAATTAGACTTATAGAACATTAGGAATTTAGGTCACAATTTTCCAGCATCACCTCTTCCATAGGACCCAATTCTCGGATGTCTTTCTTCTCAGTTGGTATAAATCTCACCCTAACATTCTGTAACTGTAGATATCTGTCTTTGAATGCAGAATCATGAGCCCTGAAGTCAAATTCCTAGGGGGAGATACATTCAAACTTGTAGGAAATTTTATGGTTGTAACTATACTTTCTGTGAGATTAGTATGATTATTATTTCTTACCTTCCAATCAATGGGATATACGTAAGAATATCCATCTTCATAGTCCACAAAAGCTCGGTATCTGTCTGGTTTTTCTACACGACAAAGAGTAATGGAATTCCAAATTTTCAGAAGATTATGAATAGTCTCTTAGTTTCACATATGAACAAGGATCCATTTAGCGAAGTGGAACTTGATAACAAAAAAAATATGATCATATCAGCTGGCATGAATACCTTGAGCAAAGACCAAATTTGTTGGTTGCAAATTTGCAGTTAATGCTCCAATGCCCAACAGTAGCGGTCTTCTCTGGCAGTGGACTGAAAATCATAAAGGAGATAAGTTATTTCAAAATCCAGTACTAGGAAGGATAACTTTGTTTATTATCCAATTCTCATTTTTATTTTACCAAAATCATAACTAGGAAATGATTTCTAAATGTCACAGTGAATTCGAAGAGGAATTTCTTATCAAAATTCAATAAAGAATTAAAGATCATTAACTATGACTAGCACAGACATTGAAATACTCATTCTAAAGTGAAATTGATCGGGATGTCCCTGAATCTTGGTTATAATTAATGTTGCTGTGTTTCAAATGAATACATTTTCAAGCAGTTTTGCACAAGTAAAATCAGTATAAGTTCTTACTTTCTCCGCTGGGGGTTGTCTCCGATGCACAAAAGACAGTGTTGGAAGAGGATGTTGCAGTGTTGCGTGGCAAACAATTTGTATGTTGTAAGTTTAGCTGAAATAGTGCAAAGTAGAGAATTTGAGCATGAGCTGTGTGTGTATAAAGAACATTGTTCGAATGAAATTGAAAAAAATGTTCAAAACACACACCTTATGGGATAAGCAGGGTGAAATCCAGCTCAAAGAGCACGAAGAAACTGCCATACTTGACAATGGTTTAGAGCTTCACTATTGAGATAGTGTTTACTGGATGATAGAATTTAAGCCTTTGATGTGGCTAGGAGCATGTGGTCACATGACAATGAAACATGTTTTTTCTCTTCTTTCTTTTTTCTTTCAATATTTGTCATTGGATAATGCCACAATGAGAGTTGAGGTGGAGCGACGAGTGGGCTGGCCCAGAAATGGTTCTGAACAAGGTTTTCAAAAGAATTCTGGCCCGAGTTCTTTAAAAAAAAATATTGGGCTGGATTAGTTTTTCAAAAATATAGATACCAGAAAATTAATTGAGTAATAGTAAATAATAATGGTAGAAAAAATTAATGTATCAACTTTTGGATAACTTAATGGCAGCTTGGTGCTTGAAACTACGTGCCTACGTGGACATGTGCAGTAGGGTGTGGTAGTCATATTAAATCAGTTATTAAAGTGGGTTGAATTCAAATATTGATCAGTTTAAGTGGTGACTTGTAAGAGCGATAAAAAATATACATGGCGACATGGATCCTTCATTTTAAATATGATTATTTTTTTAATAGTTTGATTATTGAAAAAAACTGCAATAAAATGAAAAAAGAATAAAATATATCTTATTAGTTTGGATAAGTTCTAACAGACCACATTAATTGAACAATATTTTGTTTGTTACGTGTTATCTAATTTTTTTTATCAGTACAATTTACTATTTAAACTTATTGGCTGACTTCAACGAATAAGTCCATACCTCCGTCCTAATGCCATTCAAAATTGATGAGTAAATTAACAATTTACTCCTAATTTTATAATCCTTGCAATTTATCTCCATTGTCAATTTGAATAACGCCATGACCGAGGGGATCAATTATACATTCATGTGCATATATTTAATAAAACCTTAGTCAAAGTACTATGAAGATGGGTGGCGATCTCAATCCTTTGATTTGATCTACCATGAAGTTAGATCAGCATCAAATATGGCAAAACTAGGACTCCATGGCCATGCATGAAGATCCCTTCTTTCCGTACTCCTAGATTGCATGCTAGCACAACATGTACACAGTATTACCGGGTAACAGTTGGACCGTTCCCTTAGCCGTTAATTTTATTTTAAGAGCACACAAAGCTCTCACACTTTTATGTTCACTGTTAACCAAACTAGAAAACCAAGAAAGAAGCACACAGTCTTCTTTTTCTGTAGGTTCTGATTTCTTAGCTAATAATGGCAGTCTATAGAATTGCAATTGGGTCGCCTAGAGAGGCTAGCAATCCTGCTGCAATCAGAGCAGCATTTGCAGAGTTCTTCTCTATGCTCATTTTTGTCTTTGCAGGACAAGGCTCTGGCATGGCCTATAGTGAGTACCCTGTACATATTTCCATTCACTCATTTTTAAGAATTTAGAGACTTATTTTTGTCCCAATACATGTTATAAATGCAGTTAGCACAATTAACAATAGAACTTACCATTTTCAACATGAGCCTAACGTGTTTTGTCCTCTCTTTTCAGATCTATTATTGTTATTGTTATGAATAAGTAATACACGTATTAACAATGCAAATAATTTTTATATTATACATGATGCCATTTTTTTTACTGCTATATTAATTACTTTAATACCAATGTTAGTCTAATTGGTAAGGAACAAACTTATAACTTATAAGGATGTGAGTTCGATTCTCAATGTTGATATGAAAATCTTGTTACTATCTCCATAAGTGTTTATTAAATATTGAGACTTGTTTTGATTAAGTTTCCGATATTCAACTCACCTAAACCTTTAAAAAAAAAGATTATCTTAAAAATCGCCCTAACTATAATTTCCCTTGTTAGACTCTATTGTTGTTATAGGATGCCTAGCAGTGAAAATTATTGGATGCTATGGCCTGTTTAGTGACTAGTTGTTGGATATTATGGTAGGCAAACTTACCGGCAATGGACCTGGCAACTCCTGATGGTCTCGTAGTTGCATCATTGTCTCATGCATTTGGGCTTTTTGTGGCGGTTGCTGTGGGGGCGAACATTTCTGGTGGTCATGTCAACCCTGCAGTCACATTTGGTGCTTTCATAGGAGGAAACATAACCCTCTTGAGAAGTATTTTGTATTCGATTGCACAGTTGTTGGGTTCAATTGTTGCTTGCGTTCTTCTCAATTTTGCTACTGGTGGAATGGTAACCACCCACTCTTAAGCTTTAATTTAAACACTCATATCATATCATGGTTGAAAGCAATGATCTCCAATTGTTAGTTTTTTATTAGCCGGGGATTTGAACTTGTCATCTCTCTCCCTTCCCTTCTCTTTTCACTACTAGGCCAACCTTATATCCTCTCTAATTTTGTTTGTGTTGTGCAGGAAACATCAACTTTCTCTTTGTCCTCTGGTGTGTCAGTGTGGAATGCACTAGTTTTTGAGATTGTGATGACTTTTGGCTTAGTATACACAGTTTATGCCACAGCAGTGGACCCAAAGAAGGGGAATGTTGGTGTTATTGCCCCAATAGCAATTGGGTCCATAGTGGGTGCCAACATCTTGGTTGGTGGGGCTTTTGATGGAGCATCCATGAACCCAGCTGTGTGTTTTGGGCCAGCTGTGGTTAACGGGTCATGGACTCATCACTGGGTCTATTGGCTTGGCCCATTCACTAGTTCAGCTACAACTGTCATTCTCTATGATAATATCTTCATTGGAGTTGATGGTCATGAACCCCTTTCAAATAGTGATTTTTAGAATCCCCCTATATTTACCGATGTAATTTGGTGCTCTCCATTTTGAGAAGTGAGAAATTGAATGAATGAAACTTTTAGATGTCAAACGAAGAAATGAAACATTTTATTTTAATTTTTTTTAGAATTTCCTTTATCAATATGGATATGTTTGTGTAATAGAACCTAAAAGGCTTAAAGTCATGCAAATAATGTTGTGATTGATAAAAAAAATTGGTTTTAACATCATTAAGTTAACATCAATTTTCTCAAAAAATTTGACGTTAACAAAAACGTGGTGATAAATTTGTAATTAAAAGGATTTGGTTAATATCGATTTCTTATAAATTTGGAAAACCGATGTTAACATTAGTGCATCATCATCAAACTTTTTTTAATAAATTATTATAAAATTATATTTTATTTATACCTATAAAAAAAGGAATAAAAGAATAAAATTGATAAGATCCCACATATCAGGAGAGAATCTTTCCGGTTTGCATATGTGATAAGATCCTGTAATTGTGATAAGTTATCGAATTAATTTTGAAAGTTTGTTAGAAAGGAAGCCAAATTTGAAGGATTGGAATAGGTTTGGTTTGATTGAAAGGATAGAGGATAAGGTGAGAGAATTATGGGAGGTGAGTACAACTAACTGACCTAATCATTCTATTCTCTATTTCTGGACAAAGACACATCTTTGAATTTCATTCGATTCAATTCATTTGGGTATCAATCAAGATTGAATTGGGGATGGGATCGTGCCTCTCGGTGACGGGGGCATCAGCTTCCATAGATGCTTTTGATGAATCATTATCCAATTCCAGTCCCACAGCTGGCTCCGATTATAGCATGGAAATGCGGCTCCATAGAGTTCCTGGAAGATTATTCTTGAACGGTTCGTCCCAGGTTGCTTCCTTGTTCTGTAAGCAAGGTCGCAAAGGGATCAACCAGGATTCCATGCTTCTCTGGGACAACTTCTCTTCAAACAAGGACACCGTTTTCTGTGCTGTTTTTGATGGACATGGACCTCATGGCCATATGGTTGCAAAGAAGCTCAGGGATTCCTTCCCTCTCAAGCTTATTGCTCAATGGAATATGCTTAACAACAACAACAACTATGATACGCCTTGTGCGGTTGCCCCAAGTAACATTGGAACGCTGAGAGACTCCTTTGTGAAGGCTTGTAAGGTGATGGACAGAGACCTGAAACTGCAGCATCAGATAGATTGCTCGTGTAGCGGGAGCACGGGTGTGATGTTGCTGAAGCAGGGGCAGGACCTTGTTATTGCGAATGTGAGTGATTCCAGAGCTGTATTGGCTACCCATGATCGTAGCAATGGTTCTCTTATTGCTGTCCAGTTGAGCACTGACCACAAGCCAGATCTTCCAAGGGAAGCAGAGAGGATAAGGATTTGTAAAGGAAGGGTCTTTGCCATTAAGAACGAACCAGGGATTGCTCGAGTATGGCTCCCCAATATTGATTCCCCTGGCCTTGCCATGTCTCGTGCTTTTGGAGATTTTTGTCTCAAGGACTTTGGAGTCATCTCTGCTCCTGATTTCTTTTATCACCGCCTCACTCAAAGGGATCAATTTGTTGTCTTAGCCACAGATGGGGTCGGTATTCATTCCTAAATTTCTTTCCTTTATCATCCATCATCATATTACATGATTTCATTTCTCACTCACATCACAGGTATGGGATGTTTTATCAAACGAAGATGCTGTGACCATTGTGGCATCTGTTCCACGCTCTTGGGTGGCTCGAATGCTGGTTGAGGCAGCTATTCAGGCATGGAAAACCAAGCTTCCCAATACCAAGGTTGATGATTGCTCTGCAGTTTGCCTCTTCTTTCACTCAGAGTCACCATCACCGCTACTTAGACTCCAACCTCAACAAAACCACCCAATAGCCTCCTCCTCCTCACTTCACTAATTTGACAATTACACCCACCATCCCCCTCAGGCTTAACAACATTGTATATACTTTCTGTTAACACATGTCCCACTTAATGAAGAGATGTAGTCATGTAAAAAGAAAAGGAATATCCAC
>CM023950.1:40027205-40058969 GCA_013407115.1 Glycine latifolia | reverse complement strand
ATTCCTTAATAACATTGTATATAATTTCTTTCATTCTCCTTTTAGCTGGAGGTCATTTCCTTCTCTGGATATCTTGCAGATGTGGACTTTTGTCAATCCAAGTCTTTAGATTATATCATGCAGTGTATTATTCAGTGGGTTGCTTGAAACAGGAGAATTGACAGATTAAGAACTTGTTTGTTATGAACGCTTGTTCTGTTTATTATCAATTCCTTAATAACATTGTATATAATTTCTTTCATTCTCCTTTTAGCTGGAGGTCATTTCCTTCTCTGGATATCTTGCAGATGTGGACTTTTGTCAATCCAAGTCTTTAGATTATATCATGCAGTGTATTATTCAGTGGGTTGCTTGAAACAGGAGAATTGACAGATTAAGAACTTGTTTGTTATGAACGCTTGTTCTGTTTATTATCAAATTTTATTGTGAATTCAACGTTGATCTTGTGCATAAATATCAAGTCAATGTTGTGATTAAGAGTTGACCTTGTTTATAAATGTAACTTTTTGCAAAACAATCCTGGTTATAATCATATTACGTCATTTGAATTAGGATTTTGAAGGGAAACAAACCAAGACCGAGACCTTGTTATTTGTATTTTACTTTAAACATTCCAAATAGCCAACACCTTCCAAAACCACCAAACTCGTGATATTCTGGCAACACAAAGGTACACTCTTTTATTTTTTTTTGTATAAAAACAATTTCTTGTGGGTTACTACTGCAATGGCTACTGCCTGATCACTTCTGTTTCTACTCTACATTTAATTATTTAAATGCCTGATCACTTCTGTTTCTACTCTACATTTAATTATTTAAAGACTTGGCAGTATTTCATGTTGCTCTGAGCAAAATGAGTTCAACACAACTGAAATTATAAATTGGGCAAAGGAAAAAATATACCTTGTAATCGCAAGTATTTTTATTTGTAATTTCCCGTGATACTAATTGGGTTATGATCATAATTGGACTGATGTTAGCAAACTTATAGACTTTTAAAAGGTGTGTGAATAAAAAGAAAGATATAAATAACTTTACATTTTGCAAAATAAGGAGGTCTAACAAGGCTTATGTCTTCTACAAGTAATATGCTATTACATTTTATTAACATCAATTTAATTAGCAGCTTTGGTAGCTAGGAGGAGTATTGCATTCTACATTACAAGTTTGTAACCTTATGTTTCCCTTTCTCTATTATTGTTAATTTGTTAGATGCTGGATCATTGATCAGATTTTAAGACCTTCTCTTTGAGGTCACGGATGCTTTCAGAGGGATCAACTTCAATGTTAAAATCCTATCATGAAATGTACCAAAGTTAATCTTCTTGTGATAAAAGAACTTGAACTCCAACTTGACATTTAACTAACTAACTATGTATCGAAATGGAGAAGGTAGAAACTGTTCTGAATCTGAAATCGAAGCGCACGAGAAGCTGATGGTTTCGGTTGCACCAGATAAATAAGTTTCACCTTACTGTATTATATTTATTAAAAAAATATTCATAAATTGTGAATATTATTAAAGTATTATTAGTCTTAATTCTTTTTATTTTTTAATGTATCATAATTGTGTTATTTGATTCTTATATTAGTTATTTTAATTTTTTTTAATAAATTTGGTTGACATAACATTGAATGTAACTTACATGTTATCTTAAAAAATTGTTAATATTTACAAACTTATTATTTTTTTCCAATATCAATATTTCAGAAATTAAACTGTAAGTGATAATGGCTTTTGTGCCAATATCAAAACATAATTTTTTTATAAACAATTACTAGAAACACATTTTCACTCATGACAGTTTGTCCTATAGGTCCAAGGCGTTAAATATAGGCTATGGTACGAAAGGGTGTCAAATCTTGACTTAGGCAAAATATATTTTGTTGTTTTTCATTTATAATAGTTGAATTACTCATTTGATTTTACTAGTTACAATATTTTATTTTTATATTTAAAAGGCTTACTTACAACTTTAGTATCCCTTATTTTATAAAATTTATAATTTTAATTTCCTTATTTAAAAAAAATAATTTTAATTAAATTTTTAGTTTTGTTACATTTTATTAATTGTATTTCTTATATATTGATTAACTATATATAATTTATAATTTATTGATGGTATCATAAATGAATATTTTAAGTTTTGAGTTCAATTAAATAAAAATAAAAGAAATAAAATGTATACAAAATTGAATATTATATCAATATTATGATTTTTTTAAAATAAAGAGACTAAATATTTCTATTTTAAAATGGATAGACCAAAATAACTTAAAAATCTATATTTAACAATAAATATAATTGCATTCTTAACTTTTTAATTTTAATTTCTTTGTTATTTATTATATTTATATGTTATTTGAATTAAAATACAATTAGAAACTTAATATATAATTTATTTAAAATATATAAAATTCAATACATAAGTATTAAACTCTAATAATAATTTTAATATAAATGTATTTTTTTTGTATTATCATTAGACTTAACTAAATTATTGAAGGTTTTACGAATAAAAGAAAAGTATTGAAGAAACAGGAGTTGACTGAGATGATTTATATGATTAAGTTACTATCATGGAAATGGATCACCAACAAAGATGGTTTCTCATATCGCATATCTTGGTTTTATGACCCAATATATCATGGTTATTTTGTGTAGTTGTTGAAGGTTAAAATAGCATGATTTGTTCTTGCTTTGGATCACATGACACTGTGTGTTTTGCAATATGTGATCAACTTGGTTAGGGAGGTTCGGTAGACTATTTTGTTCCTTATGTTTAATACTACAACAAATGTCATAGGGATTGTGTGGTTCATTTTGGTATTTTGGAACTAAAATAAACAGAAGTAGGCTTGGGGTACGAAATCAAAACTATGTATGAAAGGGCTGGTTAGTTGTTAACTCAAAGACGGTTGGTTAATTATGTTCATGCTTGGTGCATGATGGCTTTTATCTAGCTGGGTTGGAATTGGCCACATTTTGTAATTTAAACTTTATTGGGTTAGTTTACTATGCATGCATTATGTTCATGCTTCATGCATGGTGGCTTTTATCTATCAGAGTGTTGAATCTCGTTTAAAATGCCTCTGATTTGGGCCAGCTTCATGGTAGCTCCAAACTCTACCGGTTTCGGCTAAAAAGGGTTGTGTAGTTTCATAATTTGGATTCAAGATGGGCTATTGCTTCCTGCACCACCATGTTGCTTTCTACACAGCCCTTTTAGTGTATGTCTAAGACTAAAAGGGTCAATAACTTGGGTCAAGTCCGTGGGCTTCGATTTGGAGGCCCAACAAAAATATTGCTGCAACCTTAACTAATCCAATACTAACCCACTAATTTAATTAAAATATTACTATAATAAATACATAAACATTCTACTAAAGATTATAATAAATCCTAATAGTTTTAACTACTATTTTTAAATATTATTTCTAATATCCAACATCACCAAAATATAAATTTTCAATTTCTTTAAGTTTATTGAACTTTTTTCACAACATCAGATAAAAATCTTTCAACTATGTTAGTTTAATCTATATGTTTGTATATAAAAACTGTCCAAAAAATGTAGACACATGTCAACATTTATGGCAATTTAACTCATTTTGCACTTTTTCTCTTTGCATTTAACAATTTTTTAATATTAAAAATTGAGTTACTTTTTCACTTAGCATGCAGCGCACAAATCAATGTCCTAGTTAGAATTATAATTGTATAATTAATCTCAAACACATATTTAAAATAATAGCCAAAAAAAGAATTACTATTAAAATACTAGTTACCAGCTAGTCTAACTAGTTTTTTTTGTCAAAAAAACTAATCTAACTAGTTTAATTAATCACTTTTATATTTACTTTTGACACACGTTCTATATAATATATTCTAATTTTCATAAAATAGTCCCTTTAATTCTTTACTAAAACTTTAATTAGTCTATAAATTTTTTAATATTTCCAAGAATTTAAAGAAATAATACCTCTTTTAATATCACATACTCTTTTTTTTTAATAAAAGAATTAGAATTTTTTTTTATTATTTTCAACAATTAAAGTAGCATCTCACACTTACAATCATCAAATTACTTATTTACCTTTGACAAACAATAATTTTTTTCTCTTAATTTTTTTATTCATATAAAAAACCCGAATTAATCCAAAGTTCAATAAAAAATAAATAAAATTAAATAAAAATATTTTCATAAGTGATGTAACTCAAATACCACCATAATTATATAAAAAAAAAGAATGCAAAGTATGATTAAATTAAATTAATTAAACCAAAAAAAATGTTGAAATTCTGGGAGCATGGAAGAAGACACTAATTAGATCGGAATTTGTGGCAAGAGTGCACATTCGTGTATGGAGTTTTGGTCAACAAAGAGAAAATAGGAAAAAGAAAAAAAACCTTATCACCGACTTTGATGAAATGGATCCACCGTCGGCACCGATCTGGTGGCGTGCAACCGCCATCCCATTCTTTGTGGCGGTTCTCTTTCTATCCACCATCTCCCCTTCTTGCGCAATCTACTTGCGACAAAGATGATTGCTACGATCTACTTGGGTCAGCCAACATTCCCTTTCTTCCCCCAATTCTCTTTCGTTTCTGCATTATTCGTTATCGAAACCCTCCCTTTTCTTCTTATTTGCAGGGTTACTCAAAGTGTCAATGCTTCCAAAATCAAAAAAGCTTACTACAAACTCTCCTTGAAGTAGTAAGTGTTTCTCTTAATACAGCTTCTCCTTAACTCACTCTCTTTTACTCTCTCCTTGTTTTTATTTTCTTTTTGGTTTTTCGTTTAATTCAATCATTTTAATTTTTTTAATAAATTTTGTTGACGTAACATTGAATGTAACTTACATGTTGTCTTAAAAAATTGTTAATATTTACGAACTTTTTTTTCTTTCCAAAGATCAATATTTCAAAAAAAAAAAAATTATAAACAATTACTAGAAACACGCTTTCAACAATGACAATTTGGCCTAGTGGTCTAAGGCTTCAGATTTAGGCTCTAGTCCGAAAGGGTGTGAGTCAAATATTGGCTTAGACAAAGTATACTTTTGTTGTTTTTCATTTATAATAGTTGATTTACTCATTTGATTTTAATAGTTACAATATTTTATTTTTATATTTAAAAGGCACGCCGTCAGCGTGAAAGCCACGCCGTCAGCGTGAAAGCCACGCCATCAGCGTGGGAGTTCACTGTCTGTGTTTTCTTACAGCTGTTAAGGGCAAACTTGGAGTTTCACCTCCCCAAGTATAAATACTTAAACCCACTGCTGAGAATGGAACTTTTTTGCACAAAATTTCACTAGACAAAGCTAGAGAAAGGCTTGGAGAGCTTGGCTAGGTTTGGGAGTTGAAGGGCCAAGTGGAGCTTCTCTCTTCTCCTTCTTCTTCCTTGTTCTGCAGCTGGGCATGCTTCTTTTTGTTACCTCATTGCCAACCATGAATAGGTTTGGCTAGTTTTCATTTGTAGCTAGGGCCAAGCACTTGATGTAAACTTCCATTGGAATGTATTGAATGCTATTATTCATTTATCAAAAGTTATTTTACTGCACTTTGCTTGATTGGTTTATATCTCTTTCTTAGACTTGATCATTTTAATGAAGGGTTAAGAGCTAGGGTTCACAATAGGAATATTGAGGTTCTAGTCTTGGAACTAAGTGAAGTAACTTGCTTTACATTACCTAGCAATAAGAATGTATGTTTGTAGCTTATTCAAAGTGTTTGCTTAATGCTTAACCCTAAGAAGGTTGCTAAGGGATTAAGACTTTTAAGTGGGTTAAAGAGTTATTTCACTAAGGAATTGGAGAGTAACTAATATGTGATGAAACACAACCGTTGAGTAACTTGGATAATCGAATGTAGTAAGCAATACGAATCCATTGGAAGGAATCATCGAGTATGGGTGCCCTGACTACTCTTTTTCTTATATTGTCACAAACTTAGCTTATTTGTTTATAGCCAATAGTTATATTTTAATTCTTGTCTTTATTTTTACTTATCCAAACACACAAATAACATTTTTACCAAACATTTATTTGTCCAACTTTTAGATATAAGTTATAATACAATCGGTGTACTAATCATCGTGGGAACAATATCTTTTCTTATCACTTTATTACTTGAAACGAACGATATACTTACCAATTTCACAACAATGACCATATTTAACTCATGCTTTAGGAATATGTCAATAGAAATAAACTATGAATTTCACGATAAAGCATAGGGGCTTTGGTTTGTTAATCAATAGAAGACCTTGTCAAGTAACTATTTAACCAATTATAAAAATTTATAATGCATGATGATACTTACATACAAATGTTGTAAGCCAAGGTTTGTCCATACTTTACTTAAAACTTTTGGTTCTGTCAAATCTATATCTGAGAAAACAGAAATAGGATCTCTAAAGTGCAAGTTGTAGAATGTGAAGTGAAGTGCTGTGTGGATCAAATTTTGGTAAAGTTAAACAACTGGATAAGAATCTATGGATTCATTAAAACCAAACATTCGATTCTCTCATCCATTGATATAACCTGCACTTCAGACCAACCAAATCCTAGAGAATACTAATCTCTACATCACTCATGCAATTGCACAATAGCACAAGTCCACATATTCAGTTCAAAGACCATCATTGAAAAAAAAAAAGCACAACTAAGACTAATATAACAATCAATCTAGCAGCACCCATATAGAAAAACGCAATTCAGCATCATGCAACCACCACTAATAACCATAACATGTCCAAACAAAATGTAGTCCTCATACTCAAATTCAAGTTCTATATAAAATCCGGCAAAGTTCTAAACATAAGACATTTTCGCTAAGCTTTATAGATTTTAATAAAATGGGAAGGCAGGCCCAGAATACCTCTTATTTCCAGCTAGAGGGCCAAAAGTCGTGAATCCCATACCCAGTCTTCCAATTATCCAAGTAAGCAACCTGCTTGACAGCCAAAAACGAAACCAAGAGCGCGAAGATCATGACCACCCTCAGCGTCACCGTCAGAGGAGGAGATACTTATTTAAAAGCCACCTGAATTCACTGAAATTGGTCTCGTTTGACCATGTATGTCATCATTAAAGTCGTTTCAAGTGGCATTTATAGTTTCCAACACTTATATGCAAGATGTATTAATAAATTTATACTAATGCTCTTTTAACGTCGTAGTACCAGTACTAGCGGTTTAAATTCTTCATAAAAAATAAAATAAAGAAAGAGATATGTAGTTATAAACTTGCATTTAATTGCCTTAAAAAAACTTGCGTTAATATACAGTGTCGATATACACAAAAGTTTACACTGATATTTGTTATTTTAAATGAGTATTCTGGTAAAAAAAATTAATTAAAATATACTCATATTTTAGATTCTCATCCAATCTACAACTATCATATAATTAAAAATATTAATTAGAATTTTTTGATAATATAAATATTTTTACAATATTATTTAATTATAAATTATTATATATTATAAAATTGTTAACGTCTGTTTGATTATTTTAAAAATTACAATTAAGGTAAATTTAATTAGTTAATAGTACATATTTGTGTGGATCACCTAGTGTGATGATATTCTAACTTAAATGTATGTTTTGAGTTTAAATCTTAAATACTTAGAAATAGAAATAATGAGTATTGTCATTCATACTAGTCGTATCCGACTAGAATACTAGACATAAATTGCATTAAAATTAATTTTAAATTTTATAATAATTATTTTAAAAATTATATTTAAGATAATTTTAAATTATTTATAGTGTAAAAATTTACACTAATAATGTATTAACATTAAACTGTTAAAAATTAGTAAATAAATTTTTATAATAATTTATAGTATACTTGCATTATAAATTACAATAAATATTGCATAAAAAGAGTTACAATAGAAGTTTACTTTTATCGAAGGGGGTGAGTTTTGAAGTTTTTTAATTCGTTGTGTCGGCGAAAAGTTAAAGGATCAGTTTTCTCTAAAGTGAACAAAATAACTAATAATTATCGTTAATAAAAATTAATATGTATATGCATAACATTATAACAAATAATATATATTAAGATATTCGTCATTAATTTTCTGATCGATGAATAATATTTAATGTACATAATTCACTTTAATTATTTGTTAAGCAAAATTCACATTAGAAGAAAAAAAAAACAGCTTAAAACTAACATTCCCGTGTAACTAAAACCGGTGCAAAAACAAAACTCACTTTCAGTTTAGTTTAAAGTTCACCAAAAAAAAAGTTCATATTTAGCTGTTATTTTACCTTCCCTCTTGAAAATCGTTGACTTTGAAAATAAAATAAGCATATTATCTCAGGTTGTGGAATACCCACATCCACACTATCATAGACATAAATCGACGCGCCATTATAATATCTTATCTTATTCAAACAAATTCAGTCTCATAAGATACGATATTGAAACAGTAAATAACGTCAAACGCATAGAGTTGGTCCTTAGAATTGAATTCAACGGGAAAAATAAACACCAAGACAAGACAAACAGATATTCATTAAAGTGGAAGGTGGAATTTTTGAATGTATAAATACTCATCAATTCTGAGTCTTCTAATCTCAAATAAAACCACTTACCATTTTTGTATCAAGTATCCATTCTCATCCACTATTAGAGACTCCAATGGAGGATCTGTTTAGCAATTTGCCAGATGAAATTCTAAGCTGCATAGTTTCTTTTCTGCCACTAGAAACCAGCCTCATATCTACTAGGTGGAGAGACCTGTGGAACCAAGCCCTTGTTAGACATGGAACCACACAAGGCGACGTAACTAGTGTTGTTGCTGCTTTTCTGTCTCGTTTTGATGAGCTTGATCCATTAAAACATCCCCGCAAACTTCAATTTCACTTTGCTGATCAAGACACTGCACTCTTTGCATCCATTGCAACCAACAGTAAGCTTCTTCTTGATTTCCCTGCTGCGAACAAAGACCTCATAAAGCAGTATGAACTCAAGTTCATACTCAACAAGCATCACATCACACACAACACTGTCCCCCACCACTTTCTTAGTCAAAACTCTTCATTTGAAATCAGTGAGTCATTTGACAAGTGAGTTGGTTTCCTCCATCGTTTCAAATTTGGAGCATCTTGAGAAGTTGGTGATTGTTGAGTGCACTGGGTTGCAATCTTTGTTCATTGAGTCTGAATCAAAGCTTCACGAGTTAACCATATTAGATTGCCCCCAGTTGAAGTCTCTCCATCTTAGAACTTCTAAGCTTAAAGTTTTCAGACTTGATGGACCTCTTCCAACGATTTGGCCAGAATCCCATTTCAACCTCAGCCATGCCATGCTTGATTTCAGACTTGGACCAAGCTGTGCTGACTTCAAGGCTCAATATTTCAACCAAACACTGTTGACAATAAAGAATTGTGAAGCTCTCACTTTATGTGAGTGGACTTTTCAGGTATGTTCTTAATTTCTATTATTTCTCATCTACTATTGCTCATTTAATGCAATTATATATATCTGGCCAATTTATAACTTGAGCTTAATTTTTATGCGCTAATGGCATGAAATTACAATAACTTATCATACATGAAAAATTATAATGTAAATGTGAATGCATGCATCTCTATATAGTTTTTAGGTATAGCGACTTGAATTTAGGATGTTTCGTTTTTAGTTATACACAATTTAACTAACTCTAGAAGGGTTTTGTTGCAGGAATTGATATGGCCATCGATTTCTCCAAGTGGGAACTTCATATTCTATAAAATAAGAGAGCTATGGTGGATTCACAACCATAGGAGTGAAAATATCATGGACGCCTTAGTCTCCTTTTTGAAATTATGTCCTGCCTTGGAGCAACTTTTTGTGACGGTAGGTTTCATGCTTGGAACTTAAAAGTAATTGACGCTCTTGTTTTGATATAGTTTCTTTTCTAAACTTTAATTTCTAACTTTTTTTTAATTTTTTTATCAACGAATGGGTGCAGAATGATTCAAGTTATTCGGCTCCACGGTCCAATTCATGTTTAACGCAAGCAACTAAATATAGTACAAAATTGGAGCATCTAAAACGGATAAAGTTTATGGGATTTACAAATCGAGTGGCTCAAATCTCGGTGGTAAAGAAATTAATTGAATTAGTCAAGGGAGAGCCTCCAAAGATAGAGACATCGGATGAGAGTTGCTTGAATGTAGTGATCTTGCAGTGATTTATTTATTTATTTTATGTAGAAAGGAAAATTATATGAACAAGTCATTTCCCATTCCCTTTCAAAAAAGAAAGTCATTTTCCATGCTCTTTCAATATAGAAAGTCATACTTTTCTCATCTTTTAAAAATAAATTTGTCAATATTTTACGTCAGATAAAAAATAACGGTTTATAATTCTATAAATCTCTTTTCTGCAATGTAATATTGTAGGGGACAACATATCTTTAAATATGGTATGATTCCTTTTACGGCAAAGAGTGATTTTAATTGAATTATCTTCATGATATCTCTATCACAAAAAACTTTATGATTTCTCGTCACCCTTCAACAATCATAACAATATAAATTAGTCAACCGTTGATTGAAAGAAAGAAAGATAGAAAAGGGGGAAATTTGTAGACAAGATTGACGTTCATTCCCTTTATTTCTAAACCATACACCACGGGTGATGCACTATTTATGACCTATAGTAGGAGGTGAATATCGGTTGCCAAAGAAAATTTAATTTGTTAACATTAAATAATAAAAAATAAGTAGCAGGCATTTTTTAAAAGAAGTTGGGAAAGCTAAATGACACATGGACTTCACATTCACTTGGTATCAGCTGACATCAGAGCAGTGACAGTGAGAATGGGGTAATCGGTAGAGTACAAACAATGTGATGTGAGAATGCCAAGAAAACCGATGGAACAAAAGTGTTGACACTTTTGATGCGTGGCATTGCATTGCAAAGGAGTGTGCAACACATGGCAGGAGAACTCATTTAAGACATTTTCATTAAGAAAATCAATATAAAAAAGAACTCAATAGTCTTCCTATTTTTTAAAATTATCATAATTATTTCAAAGCAGCTAGTTCAAAAACGTAGGCACATGGATTAATTGCCATTTCATTGTTCTAGTTTAATAACTAATATCGATGCAAATATTGTTTTAAATATTTGGTTAGAACATAATTGTTTTTAGAAAAAAAATACGTGGTTTGACAAAAAATGTAGAATCTTTAATAATAATAATAATAATAGAGACTTTACTACAACCCATAGGCAATTGAATATTCCTGCTACTTGGAAGCCAAATTTGTGGGGGAAATAAGTAAAATTTAAATACAACTTCCACCAAAAAAAATAATTCATTGATCATACAATAGTTTCGAAATTGGGCATGACTATATTTGTGTACAACAACTAATTGTAAATTCACCAAAAATAATTGTAAACTAACAGTAGCATAAGAGTCCATTTCATATTTCAGTATCTATGTGCAAGTAACAAATCTGACCTTCAATTGCTTTTGGGCTTCATAAGCAGTCCGATAACCTCACCATCAATACCACAAATAAGATTATGTCTTCTGACATTACATTAGCCATTAAAATCATGCCAGTTATCACAAAACCTTGTCATTCTTCTATCTAGTAACTAACTAAATGTATTCATTCTGTAAATATATATATATATATATATATAAAGGTATTCAAAATCAAATTAAATCATTTTGAACTGCTAAACTGATTTAATATAAATCGATGGAACTGAAAATTAAAAAAATGTAGTATAATTTTTTTTGGTTTGATTCAGTTTTATATTTTTATTTTAAAAACCGAACCAAATAAAATGAATGGAATTATGGAACGATATAATTATATATATTTTATTAAATATATTTTTAGCATTATGTAGTATTACTCTAACTTTTTAATAATTATAATATGTGGGAGATATAAGGTGAGGGGTATTTCCAAAAAAAACTGATTGAAGTTGCAGCCCAAACGTAGAATGGTTTTGCTAAAGGCCGAAAGACATGTCTCATGGGCTTTTCGAAGCCCAAAAGAAGAAATACCTTGTCAGTTATATCCTCCGAATGTACGGCGTCGTTTGTTGCGTCTTCCCCAAAACCCTTTATTTCGTTGTGACTGTGTCTGTCGAGGGTTTGAGAGCGGAGGTGCAAAGCAGAATGGTTCTATCAAACAAGAAACTGAAGCTTAAGCTGAGAGCTGAATTAGCCCAAAGCAACTTCAACGCCGCCGCTGAACCCCCTTCATCTTCTATTAATGATAATAACTCTCTCAAAACTCTTCTGGATTCTGCCACGCCCACACCCAGATTCTCCAAGAGAGAGAAGCGAAGAAAGCTTCGATCCGACCAACCTCCACAACAACCCAACAAGGAAAATGAAACTGAAACACAGGGTTCGCCCAATAAGAAGAGAAAAAGGAAGAAGTTACAGGACGATGACGTGGCAGAAAATGGAGTTTCCGACACACCAAAGAACAAAAACAAGAACAAGAAGAATAAGAAGAAGAAGAAAAACCCCAGGACGGCGGAAGAAAACGAATCTAATGGTGGAGGGGAAATGCCAGAGGCTACAGAGTTAACCGAGACCAATACAACTACCAGGTAATAATAATAATAATCTTACATTGTAAATAGCTACTGTTTAATGTGAGTGCGAGGTTTTTGTTTTAATTGTTTATGTGTTCCGCGATATATATTTAGTCAAGACAATGGTGATGCTCCTACTACAAATACAAAGATTTATGTTGGAGGAATTCCCTATTATTCAACTGAGGATGATATTCGAAGTTATTTTGAAAGCTGTGGCACCATAACTGAAGTTGATTGCATGACTTTTCCTGAAACTGGCAAGTTTAGAGGGATTGCCATTATTACTTTCAAGGTCAGGATTATTGCACTATTCTTTTCTTCATTTTTCCTTTATTTTTTATTGCAATAGAGCCTTTTTTTTTTATTACTATCAATCTCAGTTGAGCCCTTGATATTTATCAGCACACTATATTAGCAATGCATAGTAATTCTCCTTACATCACTATCTTAAGTTTGTATTTCACTTTGGTAATAAGCATGTTCATAACTTGCTGACATTTTTGTGGCATTCTTCCTGCAGACTGAAGCAGCAGCCAAAAGAGCATTGGCTCTTGATGGAGCTGACATGTTAGTAACGCTCGCAATTTTCTTTCTTAGAAACATGATTTACTGTTTTTTGCGCATTTCTCATGAAACATTTAATGTATAACAGGGGAGGACTCTTTCTTAAAATCCAACCATATAAAGCAACTCGAGCCAATAAAACCTCAGATTTTGCTCCAGAAATTTTGGAGGGGTACAATAGAATATATGTTGGAAATTTGTCGTGGGATATAACAGAGGAAGAACTGAGGAAATTCTTCAATAATTGTGAGATAACATCGCTACGATTCGGTATGGACAAGGAGACAGGAGAGTTTCGAGGGTATGCCCATGTGGATTTTGTTGATAGTCAGTCACTGAAAAAAGCACTTGCATTGGACCAAAATGTTTTGTTTGGGAGACCTGTCAGGATAAGTTGTGCGGTTCCTTTGAAGAAAAAAACTGGAACTCATACAAGCTCCACTGTTAATGAAGCTAATGGTGATAAATCAAATTCCACAGGAAGTGACAAAATAAATGGAGCTGATGGTGATAAATCAAGTTCCACAGGAAGTGGCAAGATGAGGAGGAGGACATGCTATGAGTGTGGTGAGAAAGGACATGCATTTGCGGCATGCCCAAAGAAACAAACAGTTGCTGCAACTACAACCTAAAGCGTGTAGGAAAACTCAAACAGGTCACTGTTCTTGTTTCTTTTAGCAAAAACAGTTTGATTGTAGTTTATAAAATACAATAGTGCGGCATTCATAACTGATCAGATTTACAGTTTCCTGCTTCCCGTGTTATTGTTATCATTTTTTTCCTCTTGAAATGAAAATTCTTTGTCTTTGTTATAAGCTAAGAAAAGTAGGAGGAGATTAAAAAGTTACTAGTAGTTTGAGATTTTGTTCACAGATAGATAGACAAATTGATGCAAATTAATAGTGAATCCAAACTTTCTTTTTGTTGCACCTTATCCCTGTTGTATTCCTCCGACTCTGATTTGACTCCATGTGTGTGTTGATCCTATCCTTGACTGTCTTTTGCCCATTCTGTTTGGCGTTGATTACACGGGAGCATTTTTTAGCTTTGTATTTGTAAGGAAAATGAGAATTTTATAAATTGATATAAAAACTGAAACTCAAGAGCATGGAAGTGATAAGCCATTCAGAGTAAGAAAATTGACCGAGTGTAAATGAAACGGGAGAAAAAAAAACTTGGAAATACTTTATTGATGTTTTTCTACGTAATAATGTAATATGCAGCATTGACAAGAATTCAGTTCGTGTCACGATTTTTTCATTAGTGATTCCTAAAACTAAAAACTGTAAACAAATAGTAGTACTAGTACGTAAATATACGTACGGATTGTTTCCCTCTTTTCTGCCTGGTCATCTTGCCTATTGCAACTAGGTAAATGTTTGAGGCAACCGGAGAGCGCTCTCTTTAAAACTTAACTGAGATAAAATTGTGTAATTGGAATATTACGTGAAACTCTGCTAGCATTAGTTAGTTTATGTTACTGTACTGCATCATCAACTGCATTCCAATATTTGCTGAATGTTGCAACTTGCAATGTTCAAAAGCAGAAATATCAAAAACTGCACTTTCTACATTTCGAAAGGTTAAATGATTTCACACGGATTGAAATCTAATACGAAGTTGAAACGAAGTCTTAGAAGGAAACCAGAAGATGTCACTCATTTGAGCATATGGGAAGAGATCAACTGCGGCCTTCATTCCCTTCTGGTAGTATCTTAAAGTGTGTTTGCTGCCACCATGAGCATCCATTGTTTGGCCCAGAAACACAAATAAGGTGCTCAATGGACCATACAGTGGTGAATGTGATTCTGATGACAAATCGTGCATTCTTAAAAGGAATTACACATTATCATACTCCTCTTGAGTAGAAGAATCTGCTCCTAGCATTTCAGAAAGTATATCCTAACTAAAAGGCTTGCCATATTTTGATAAGATAGTTGATTGTATATAAATCTCATATAAAAGAGACTTGTCATCAGGTACTTCAACGTGATACTTTCTTATGGGTGCCACTGTCACCTGACAGATACCAGTGAGGGACCTTGTGCCAATGTCATGGCAATACAACATAGTACCTTAAAAGAAACTTACTTGCTTCTACTGCTGAAATGGCCGGACCAAGATTCTCTGCATTTAAAATAGCAAACTGCCAGGTCCTACTCCTACACTCACCGTCTAATTGTCCAAAATTTTGAGTTTAGTTTGATTTCTAGGATTTCATGCAGTCTCAGATAATCCAAACTCTAAATGTGGAATGCTAATGCCGCATCACTCCATCACAGTTTCTTTATCCAAGGCCAATAGAAAAGTAGTAATAAGAATTCAAAGACTTCAAAATTCAAATGAATAATAAAATTTTGACTGAAGCCCTTAGAATCAATTTGTTACCTGCTAACTGAAAATAAAATCTTAGAAAAAAAAAAAGAAAAGAAAAAGAGAGTAAATTAATTAACAACTTAATTCCTATGATTGTTTTCTACTCCAATTTAACTTCTGAATTTAAATATAGTTTAAATCAGGCCTTGAATTTATGAAATTTATACGAATAAAAGAATTACTTTATACAAGTTAAAAAATTAGGAAACTGACTCTTTCAATGATAAAAAAAAAAAACTCTTTCAATGATCAAATTTACAGACTAAACTATGCGTGAAAATATTTTTATGAACCAAGATGCTAATCTACTAAAGAAAAATACACAATAATAGCGAGAAAGTATAATAAACTATAAATTCGGATCACTAGTACACATCCGACTAAAATAACAGTGTTATTTGTTCACTAATATCTTACTGTTGTTTTAGAAATGGTAAAGTGCTGAAGAAATAACACAGTCCTCTCTCCTCTTCTTGCAGTGATATTGGAACGCAGTGGTTCCAATTCCAAACAGTGGAGTGGCCTGCTAGCCTGTTCTGTGCATTGAAGGGCTCAATGCAATACAGGTTCTTCATTTGTTTCCAATTTATTCGCTGTCACACGAAACCAGGACCTGCTTTCTCATTCACTTTCTGCCACTGTACTCTTTTCACTCACACGCCACTTCTCCCAAAACGACAAACTCACAATCCACATACGTACGATACTTGACCCACATCCGAAATTAATACTAGTCCCAGTTTGTCGTGGGCTAAACAACGAAAACAAAATGAGAAATTGCCTTCAAACTTGGTTAAAGGGTTTTTTGTCACGTATGATAAACCCCTGGTTACGGCATATTCTCTACCAACAACAAAGGTTGCTTAAGAACCATTCCGATTATAAGCTTTCGTCTACCTGTATGTCGATTTGGCAAGAGAAAAAGCACGGCATTGATTAGTGTCTCTTCAAATGTTAGCTAAATGATGCGGAAATATTCAAACTATTTTATTGTTCTTCTTCTTCTTGTAGCCGGTGTGACACTAGTTTTTGTTTCTAATTTATATATATATATATATATATATATAGAGAGAGAGAGAGAGAGAGAGAGAGAGAGTAGTATCTATAATGAACAAGTTAGACAACTTTAACTTGTTTTTCTTGATACGAGAATTCCTCGAAATCATGGATCAAGAGGAAAAGCCGTTTGATTAGTTAGTACTAGTTGTTTGAGGTTTCAAGATTTTCTTTACATTTAGCCACTAGTGTTGTTTTAATTTTTCTATATGAAGGAATAGTAAGATAGGCCTTCTTTTTTCTTTTCACCAAATTCCTCAATTCTCACTAAGTCTCACTAATCAGTGTCCTAATTAAAAAACTAAAAGGAAAATATTTTATTAAAAATAATATTGAAATGTATTTAAAAATCATAAGATAACGCATTTTTGCTCATTCTAATGAAACATGTTTTTTCTTTTACTTCCTTAAATAACACTTAAAAACACTATTTAACATTTGTCTTCTCGTTATAAAGCCCTCACATCACTAGTTTCCGCACATTCTGCTTGGTTGCCGGGAAACTTGTCCATTTTTTTCCCTGAAAGCAGTGCGATGGTTTCACGGGACTACTTTTGACTTTAAATGAAGAAATGAAAATTTTGTCCTGAGTCCACTTTGGTCCGTGAGCGGGGGGTACTGTGAATGATATTGATAATTGATAAACATCATTTGACCCTTAACTTGCAACTAGTAGTAGCACCTGCCTCGTGAGTTAATATTATAAGCTCAACAACAGGATTGACATATTGCCGTGAAATATATGCAATTGCATGCCATTCCACTTGTTGGTATTCGTACATATAAAGCTCATTATTTGCCAAATGCAAACAAGGGTCACTTTCCCTATCGTTATAAATGCCAAGAATCTCCCTCAGTTCAGTACCTGAATTACAAATACCTTTTCATTCTGCACTCAGAAACTTTGCCTTCATTACCTTCAAATTTGCTGCTTTCTATTTCTATTTTATCAAGGAAAATGTTAGAAAGAGAAGCAAGTCTTGAGAGCTCCAAAATCTGGATTGAACCAAAGCATCTAGCAACTGAGGTTAAAGTTCCAGTAATATACTACCTTTCCCGAAATGGCCAGCTTGAGCATCCACATCTCATGGAGGTTCCAATCTCTTCTCTACAGGGAGTGCTATGTCTCAAAGGTAAATGCTACAATACAGTAATGGGAAATAGAATTGCTAGTAACTAAATTTGATTTATGCTCAGATATAATTTCACTATTTTTTTCTCTGTTTACCCTGTCGTTCTCAGATGTGATAGATAGATTGAGTTTTCTCCGGGGACAAGGAATGGCCAACATGTATTCTTGGTCTACAAAAAGGTATATTCTATTATGGGCTCTTCAGAATCTTGGAACACAGACTCCCTTTAGACCCAATTGTCTTCACGTGTGTGTTGAATGAGCTTTTGCAAAATTGACTTTGAGATGAAATCAATTATGTTTGGATGGTTTTGTTCTAATTTCTAAAAATACATTACTAGTAGAACATAGTATTATTTAAAGTTACTCCAGCTCAAGATTAATTTTGAATGTAAATTAATTTTTTATTGTGGAATTAGATACATAAACATTTATCTAAAATTGCTGATGTTTCAACGTAATCTTGGATGCTATAAACGCAAATCCAAACACACATTTATTTAAATCACGAGCTCAAACTTATTGCAACTAACAATGTTTATCAAAGAATGCTAATGAGATATTTAATTCTAGGAGTTACAAAAACGGTTTTGTGTGGCAAGATTTGTCCGAGAATGATTTCATTTACCCAAGTAGTGGCCATGAGTATGTCCTCAAAGGAACACAAATGATAGAAGCTTCTTTGAGTTTTCGATCCTGCGAAACAATATCAACATCAAGCTCCAAAAGTTCCACTGAAGCAAACAATTGTAGCACGGGTGCAGACTCCCCTGCCACCATAAAGGGGAGAAGCCAATCATTGAACTCGAGTGATTACAAATTTTACTCGGCAAAGACATACGGAGAGTTTGCAGGGAAAGCTACTAATGCGTCGACTCAGACCGAGGAGAAGCATAGGGAAAGGATAAAAAGGGAGGAGCAAGTTGAAGAGTGTGAAGGAAATGGTGATGCAACGGAGTTGGGTGAGAATGAAGGGTCTTTGCCATTTTCTAGATCAAGTTTTGGAAAGTTGGAAGGGTCTTTGGAGGGTTTTGGATCAGCAGATATCAGAAGCCAGATGGTGGAGAATGAACGTCCAAGTGGGAGGATCAAGGCTTCAGAAGTTTTGATGCAGTTCATCAGGTGTGGATGATCTTCGTGAGAGCGAGAGAGGAACTATGAATCACTCAAATTGGTGTCATTATGCAGTTTTTAAGTTGAGTTAGAAATGGAACACAATAAATTGAGTGATTTGTTGCTAGTACATCTATCTTTTGTGTTGTGTCCTTTTAATCAAATTAACATGAAATAAATTATTGCTCCGTGTATCTTTGTTGGTACCCAATAATCCAATATTAGTGCATCATCATTTGTCTGGAGCAAAACTAACTTCCTTCTTGTATTTGGTTAAACCCGATACCTCAATAGAAATGCTTACACAAGTTTAATAATCCAAACAAGTTATTTCACAATTGAATGTAATTTGATTGCTTCAATTGAATTATTTTGTACTTCAAATTCTTTCCAAATATAAGTGCTTTAGTCATCTGATTTTGGGCTTTATTTTAAGACTTCTGCCCGAGACTATATCTTTCATTGAACATTTTTCTTTTTATTTTGTTGTAAACACCCAATCTTTCATTGTTCTAAATATCAGCCACATGCCCCATGTGGTTCAAATATTGGAATTAGATACTACAAGAATCACTTAACTGTGCTCTATAAACACTGCAATATGCAACCCTTCCAATGATATCTTATATTGAAGACTTCGCATTTCGCAAAGCTATCAAAAAATTATTGCTAACATGTAAAATGGTACACTATATATAGATACGTCATGTATAATTTAAGATTTAATTCATTTGAAATCATCGAATCTTCAAAGTGAGAAAGATATGTGACCAATTGAACTTAATAGTACATATATATTTTTATTTTTTACACGTTCTACATCTATTTATCCTATATTCTACCAAAAAACAGATTACTACATATTATTTAAAATTTCAATTCTTAACAATTGCCCGTCTAGCTCAGTTGGTAGAGCGCAAGGCTCTTAACCTTGTGGTCGTGGGTTCGAGCCCCACGGTGGGCGAATTTTTTAAAACTGAGTTATTTGCACCAGTCTTGAGACGACCTAGACCTATTTAGGTAGAACAAAGATTTTCTAACCCTTTTAGCTTATTTGGCGTAAATTCCATTCCATTCTAGTAAAAAGGTAAACTCCGCTCCATCCTTAGATACATTAATTTTACTTGAGGGAAGTTACACATTAGTATAGTTATTATATGGTGGGGTAATTTTTAAAAAAAAAAAATCAAATAAAAATATAGTTAAGATTAAAATCGAAAAGATAAAACATTTTTTTAAAATTATTTCTTAAGTGGGCACGGGAAACAAATTTTAATAATTTATTTATAACAAATGTTAATTAGTGTCATAAGAGCACTGATTAATTGAGAAATTTATATAAAATTATTCATCATTGTTAAGAAGTTTGTTTAATTAAAATGTAATATTCTTTAAAAAAACAATATAACTTTAAAAATAAATAAAGATTATAATTTAAGCATTTATCCTAGGAGAAGATATAATCTATTGATAAAACAACATTTCGAGTTTTTTTCCCAAGTGTATGGTTTAAAAATGAATTTCTACACGTATTTAAGCTCAAGAGACAATGATGATAATGTGAAAACAGAGATGGTCCAACAACGACGGGTAGTAAATGAAAATGATATTTTGGAATGAATATTATTGTCGAGACAGGAACATAGATGAGACGAGTGGAACGAAAAATGCAATGTAACAAAAATATGGGAAAATGACGAGAGAAAGAAATAAAAGAGATGCAGTAAAAAAAAAAGATGAAATAAGACGTGGTAAAAAAGAATGAATATCAATAACAAGAGCATTAAGTGTCCAAAAATGTTTATTCTCAAATACTATTATTTCTAATTTTTATTAATGGGTAAATTAACTAATTCATGAAAATTAAAAAATAATTAATTAAGTTAAGAACATTAAATTTATCCTAAATTAATATTTTTTTAAAAATACTTGCATAAACTAAAGTAACAAATATATATTAATGAATTATGTTTTTCTCACTCACTGTCACCTCATTATAAGAGATTTTAATCAAAGCCATTTTAAAAAAAAGTTAGTACGATTAAATCTTATAATAAAAAATAAAGTATACTTTTAATTCAGGCGTCATAATAATAATGGAAGGAATATATTTTATTGCAAACTCACTTGAAAAAAATAAAATAATTGAAAGACCATAAGTTGAGAAGTGTTGAATTCAATGCAATTGTTCATGTCCATTACGAGAGAAACTAGCAGTATCATTGAACTTGGCCTGGCCTCGCTATTTTGATTTATTTTCTAATATTCTTTTATTAGTTTTCCTTAGATTACATTCTTTGATTCCCTTCACTTGACCAATATATATTACACCACGCGTTAGTTACTCACGTATTCTGCTTCTTTCTTTCTCTCACCCTTGGTTGTTTATGCTTTACAACTTGTCCGTCCATTCATTCATTATAATAAATACTCGGGAATTGGCACACACACACACACACTTTTGTTTCTTGTTCCCGGTGGTGATTAATGGGTTTTGTTCCCCTTTTGTGATTGTGGTTTTGTGAATATTACTGAATGGGTTCCATCAGAGGGATCAAGAAGAGGAAGAAGGCTGACAACAAAGATGGCCAAGATGCCTCTGCAACCTCATTCGATTGGTGGCATCACTTCTCCCTCAGAATCTCAGGTACACTACAATTAATAAATATCCTTTCTTTTGATTCTGATAATTGTGTGTTGCTTGCTTGTTATTGTATATCATGAGTTTTTAATGTAGGGCAAAGAAGTTACGTGCTTTCTGGTAATGGGTTGTAGGATTCCAGATTTGTTTCTTCAAGCTTAGTAATTTACTCACTTTGCTTGACTTTCATACTCATGTTGCTCTTATTGGGCATACGTCTTGACCAGTTACTTAATAAATAAAATAACCTCATACCTTTGACCCATTTGTGTTGTGTTTGGAATTTGTTTCTTACTTAGGAATTGTCGTAGACTTTGGTTACAATTTTCTTCAATTACTCTTGTTTTGGTTCGCATATCGCTGCTAGGCTAGTTGTTCTTCTCTACCTTAATTAGAACATTGGTGGTATCCTGATTGTAGGTATAAATACCTGCATTATTTTTGTGATCCTCACTTGTTACAGTAATTCACTGTACGTAACAAATTGGGTATCTTATGCTTTGTTTTCACGTGAATTGTGCTGTTTCTTTCTCTTGTTATGCATTCATGTCAGTCAATACTCATTTTGACTTTCCATCTCCATTGTTTCAACCCATCTCAAATGATCTTTCTTCCTTTACTCCAGCTTTTTTGTCTCTTCCCAATGTCTGCTTTGAGGAGCAAATAATTTGCACTCTCATCTTTATACTGACTAATTACCAAATACATGAGCAGTGAGATTACTCAAACTTACGGTTAACACACATTCTAACTAATTAAACTACTTGTGACATAGATTTTTTCCATGTGGCTTATTGAATTGATTGATGATAGAAAGGTATACAGATTCTGTGAAAGTTCTCTGGTTAAATGTGAGAATGTGCTTAAATGGGATTAAATGTTAGACTGGTATGGTCGATAGATAACAATAAAAAAATGAATTGTTATGAGTTGAAAGCCTTCTAAACTGATTGACGGCTGAAGAGGTTTTGAAAGCAAAATAAAATCAGAAATGCATAGGTATGAACCCTTCTTCAGTTTTTAAAGTTGAAACCTTTCAGTCAATTCATTACTATACTGATTTTCTTAATTAAAACTATCACATATAGCCATCAGGTTGTTCATATTTTGAGATATTTATACCCTGTTACTTAAGTAGATTGCTGCTTTGTATAAGAAGAGACGGGTTTTTCTAATTCAGAGAAACTGACCTCTAGATCACAAAGAATTTGCACATAATCTGCAATTGCTTCTTCTGGCATGTGAACTACCTTCCTTTCATTTTATTTAAGACGGTTCATGATGTGCTAAACTTATTCATAATATATTATTGTGAAACTCAATTGCCCATTTACATGATATGCTCATGTTTGATTTTGCTAATTTTTGGACCTTTAGCTCGATCTAAAAATATAGAGAAATTTGAGTCTGTTTTCAAGATCTCAAGGAAGACATTCAACTATATATGTTCTCTTGTGGAAGAAGACATGGTTGCCAGAGCCTCAAATTTTGTTGATCTAAATGGCAATCGCTTGTCTTTGAATGATCAAGTAGCTGTAGCTCTCAGAAGGCTTAGCTCTGGTGAATCATTGTCAACCATCGGTGACTCATTCCGGATGAACCAGTCAACTGTTTCCCAGGTAACATGGAAATTTGTGGAAGCAATGGAAGAAAGAGGGCTCCACCATCTTAGTTGGCCTTCAACTCAAATGGAAATGGAAGAGATAAAGTCCAAGTTTGAGAACATAAGGGGCATTTCTAATTGTTGTGGTGCCGTTGACAGCACACACATAATGATGACTTTGCCCTCTGTAGACGCTTTGAATAGCGTGTGGATTGATCGTGAGAAGAATTGCAGCATGGTGTTGCAAGCCGTTGTGGATCCGGATTTGAGATTCCGTGACATAGTTACTGGATGGCCAGGAAGTATGAGTGATGAGCAAGTGCTTCGAAGCTCTTCTCTTTTCAAACTTGCTGAGGAAGGGAAGAGGTTGAATGGGGGTAAGAAAACACTTCCAGATGGAACTGTGTTAAGGGAATATACTATAGGGGATACAGGCTTTCCCCTTTTGCCATGGCTTCTTACACCTTATGAAGGTAAAGGACTGTCAGATGTTCAAGTTGAGTTTAATAAAAGGATTGTTGAAACCCAAATGGTGGCCAAGAAAGCATTGGCTAGGCTGAAGGATATGTGGAAGATAATCCAAGGTGTTATGTGGAAGCCTGATAAGCACAAGTTACCAAGAATTATTCTTGTTTGCTGCATACTGCATAATATAGTTATGGATATGGAGGATGAAGTACTTAATGATATGCCCTCTTGCCACCAGCATGATTCGAGATATCAAGACCAAACTAGTGAATTTGCTGACAATACTGCCAACATTATGAGAGAGAAGCTATCTCTCTACTTATCAGGCAAAATGCCAACTTGAAATATCATTACTTCTGATTGTTACAATTGAATTGGAGTTATATAAAAATAGATTTTTACTCTACCATCTTCATGTTATTGGTTGACAACTGACTTGAACACAAATAAATTTTAGTTGCCTCTGCTTCAATGTCTGCTCAAGGAGGAGGATACTTATTCTACTTCTGGTTGCATGAGCTATTTGCTTGGTAGTTAGTTGAGTTGGTTATGTCTTTGATTACTCCTTATTTTATTTTTTATGTCATAGACGTTAATTTGTTAATTTGGGGAGGGCAAATTAGTCTTCCTATCTCTTCTTTGCTGGGGATTTAGATGCGTTGACTAGAACTTTAATGACTTAACATAAATGATGAAAATTTTCTTCTTGCAATTGCAATTTGTGGAGTAAATGAAAAACTTAATAATTATTTATTCTTATTATTAGACGTGATAGAAAATACCTCAATTTGGACAATGCAGTATGAATATACCATCAACCACTTCTTAACGTTTAGAAGAACTTATCAACAACTTATTTGAAATTATTTTCTTTTGTTCCTCTTTTAATTAAATAATAATTACTTTATTATGTGAGGCATTGTTTAGTGCCGCCGTGCATCCACTCTTCCAAGCCTATTTTCTATTCTGTCATATATGTGTGTATATATAATGCCATTTTTTAATTATTTAGTTACTTTTAAAATTTTAATTTGTTAAATAAGACAACATTTATAAGTATTTATGTATGTAAACATTTCAAAATTGTATAAGTAATTTTTAACATGTGTATCCAAATGCAAATAACTTATCAAATAAGATTTAAATTAAGTTATTTATCAGCCCTTGTACGTGGGATCCAACTTAATTTGTTAAGAAAAATATGTAAATGTTATAAATCTTTTAGTATGTTTTAAATTTTTCTGGATAAAAAAAATATTTGTATATGTCAAGCGAAATGGACTAAACAGGATATTTAGAGAATGAGTGGGATGATCTCTTGGTCTCACATCTATAGAGAAGAAAACCAAGTTACAGATCTGAGCATGAACTATCCATTCATGGAGAATGATGTATTTTTTATGTTTTTCTGTCCTTTTTGCACTACCTTGTTATAATAGATTTGTCTGGTATTTTATTTCCTCATGGTTATTAATAAAGTTGTCTTCCTTGGAGTGTTTTAGCCCCTAGGATATTAAAAAAAAACAGGATATTTAGAGTATTTGTATTTATAGAGAAACAGATCTGGATATATTATAATCTTAACGTTCATACTTTACATTTTAATTAAATAAAATATTATCTCCTTAGTTTATCTTTTTTGGACAAACTAATTTGGCTCATTTTACTCAAACTTTTTAAAAAAAATTACAAATTTTACCTTCTGTTATTGTTGAGCTGGTGTGACATGTTAAAATAATAATATTTCTTGCTCCCAACATTTTATTTTTTTGACAAATTTTATTCTTAATATTTTTTTGACGAATTTTATTCTTAAGTCTTATGCTATGCCAACATGTCACACCACTTCAAGGAAGAACGATAAAATTTACAAGTTTTTGTAAAAAGTTGGGGATAAAATACTTGGAGGTAAATAATAACTTTTTTAATAAACATTTTCTTATTTTGTTATAAGAGCATCAGTAAACATTTGGGCCTTGGGGAGGAGCGGAAGTGTATGATTGGGCTGTCTAGAGGGCCCTATACTGTATCTTTTAAACAAAAACAATTTATAAAAGGTGGCGTTGTACTGATTGAAATTGAATCAGAGACGAATTTACAAGTAAATGAAAATGGAATTGAGAAATGTGGTGAAGGACAAGAAATTCTGGATGGCATCTTTCCTTATCGCCTGGGCCGCTGCTCTTCAGGTATGTTAGGTTAGGTTAAGTTAGCTACCCTAATCTCCTTTCCTCAATTCAATCTTTGATTCTTTGTTCTTGATCTATTGCATTTTCATTTGCAGGGTCACATGATGTGGTTACAGCGCCAGGATTCCTTCAAACATAAATTCGCTAACCTCGATGACGACCATCCTCAAAAGTCTAACTGACTACTCAGTACTCCCTTCTCTTCTCCTTGTATTCTATTTCTAATTAATTTCTTATATGTTCATCTTTTGTTGTGGTGCTTATGAATTATAATAATATGTCCATGTTGTCACTGTTTTATTATTTGCTTTTTCTCCTCTCTGTCATGAGGCTCTGATCCGCACTTCTTTTTTCACCCAAATTTCTAAAATTCTAACTGCTAGATAGCACAGTTATGTACCGAAATTATCTCCCTCGTTCAAATTTTAAAATCAATGAAATCTATAACTTAGGTCACTGCCACTACTTCCATTGGCCACCCCAGAAGATAAAAATGAATCCCCAATTATTACTTCACATGTCCTCTTTATTAATTGCAATTTCATTTCATTTAGTGAAGCATGATAGTCATATATATGTTGATCAGTTCTAACCAGTTTTGTGTCCATCCCTATTAATAGATTAATTATGCATCCCGGTCGAGCTTGCCATGAAAACCCTCCTCTTCCATGTGACCAATTTGTTCCCCAATATTACTCAACCATCATCCTCATTCCTCTCTTAGGACATTAGTCTAGTGACTAGCATATCATCTCTTTTTCATAACTGACTTCCCGTGGAGAATGTGTCAACATGTATCCTGAGGAACAAGGAAGGGAATGTGGATTAGTTTCCAGGAATTAAGATCCACACCAAATTTTACATTACTTCTTTCTTCTTCCTTCCTTCCTTCCTCCCCTTTTTTTTTTTTTTTGCAATTAAGCTCTGCTATTGGAACCACAAAGTGCTGGGTCCTATCTTCTAGGACTTACCAGTCTAAAAAGTTCTTGTGTAGGTTTATCTAATTATATACTGTTGCAAACATTGAAGTGAATAGGAAATTCTAAGGCTATGTTTGGATTGATGAGATGAAATGGAATAAATTCTTTATTCTGTTCTTATGATACGATGAGATTAAGTAAAAATAAACAATGAAATAGGATGAAACAGGTTTTACTAGTTTATTGTACTTAATCCTCTTTTTACTGATCTAAACAATGAAACATAATAGTAGTATCATTATATTTCATTTCCTTCTTTTCTATTCTCTTCTTCCAATTTAAATATAGCCTAAAAGTAGCATGCACATATTTTACTCTAAATCAAACAAGAGGCATGAAAGTCTATATCACTATGCATATCATTAGCGGTGTAAGTTTGGCCACGAGCTCCATTATCCTTAATTTCACCCTACCCGGTCCTTATGAAAATTTAACATAATTTACAACAATCACATAACTAATGTCAATCGTAAAAATCAGTCGACGTCTCATATAATTGAAGATTATGTGTACAAAAAGATTAATTTCCATGTAATTTATTTAAGTGCATAATGACATCTCAAAAGTTAGGAAAATAAGTATCAATTGCTAAAACAATCAACTTAATACTTATTTATTATGTTAGTATTTTTATCAAGGTTGTTCTAATAAGTGTCTTAACAACATTGGTTAATTTATTAATAAATAAAATGTTTTTGTTGGAAATTTTGATGGGGTTGCCTTGAAAATCATGGTAAGAGTGTGTAATAATACTTCTTACAAAAAATATATTTTTGATTCATGGATCGAGTCCTGGCACAGGATAAAGTTGTGTCTTGCTGACCTGTTGGTCATGGGTTCGAATTCGAAAACAGTCTCTTTGCATATGCAAGGATAAGGTTGCGTACAATATCCTTCCCCCTTATCTGCGCAAGGCGTGGAGCCTCCGAGCAATGGGGTTAGGTGGTTTGGATCAACATTTTAGAAATGATATTTAATTTTACCTTGACATTGTGTAGTGTGGGAGAAAAAGTACAGCAAACTCAAACAAGACGGAATATTCAAACAAGCCCACAACTAAAACTTTCCTCGTCTTTCAAAATTTAATTTTACGTGTCACAAAAATACTCTTGGTTGACTGTGTACTTCAAACCAAACAAGCTGTCTCATTTTTGTGCTTTTCCTAAGGAGGAGTTTGACCTTTGTCAAATTAAATTTATATCCCCACTTTGTATATGTATAATCTAGGAGATTTAAATTTTAAAAACTGGCTTAGAGATGTAATATGTTATGCAAGGTATTTATAGCTTTTATTCAATATGAGGCCGCGAAATATGTAGTTGTACTATATTCTTTTAACAAAGTCTAAATATATTTGTTAAATAATATGATGAAAGGCATATTAGATAATTTGGACATTTTAAACCAAATATTTTGATATTAACTCAACGATTATGTACACTAAATTTTAGATAAATTGGACAATTGTGTAATTTTATTGTCTAACATTTACTTATATTTATAGAAGTATATTATATGTTGAATTTAAAGAAGTTTCAAATAATTTAATTTTTTATAAAAATATTTATAGATCTTTTTAACTAGTTAAAAAATTTGTTTGATTGTTTGATAAATAATTTTTTTAAATAGCTTTTAACATATTTTTAAAATATTACTTGAAATAAAAAATTTAAAATACTAACTTCTAATTTTTTATATTTTTTCTTTTTATTCTTAACATATTTATTTAATTTTTATTATTCTTTTTAAATGTCATTTATGTCATTTTATATTTTTTAATTAGTTTAACGATTATTTTGAACTGTCAGAAAAAAACTAATTTAATTTTTTTATTATCTATTATTAACTAATTTTTCAACTTCAGTTCAAGTTAGGAATAACTCGTAAAAAATAAAAAGTACTGTAGTAGTACTATCTTGTACGGTTCTACCGGTCACAAATAAAGCTAGCTGAACGGTTCCAACTTCCAAGTTACTCTCATCATATGGGTATACATTGTACTCATGGATTACGCAAGTTTTGTATTTTATGTTTAGGCAATGGATTACGTAAGTCTATACAAATCAGAAAAGAATAATTAAACGTATTCAAGGGTGATAAGCAAACCAAAGAATAATAAAATATATAAGTACGAGGAAGCAATTTAAATATGAATATAACTAGAAAGTATTAATAGTGTAATTTTTTAAATACTATTGTCAAATCATAAATTAATATATGATAGAATTATTAAATTTTATAAATTTGGATTTTAAATATATTAATAATGTATTTTTTTATTTTATTATCTAATCATAAATCGATATATGATAAAAAAAAATATTTGGCCAATTGGCCTAGTTAGATATTTAGAATATACAAGAAGCCAGGTAGGTATAACAAAGCTAGTCTTGAATATTTAGAATAGACAAATTTAGGGTTTTTTTTAAAGATATGAGTTAATTTTTAAATTTTTTTGATAAAAATAAATAAATTTTAAAAATATTTTAGATATGAGTAATTTGTATTTTAAAACACAATTTTAGAAAAAATTATCTTTAAAAATAGTAATAAATCTTGTTTTAAAATATGACTTCATGTGTTTTATATTTTTTTTCTAGGAGTTGTATTATAAAAAATATTTTAGTTTTATTTTAAAGAAATTAATGAAGTAATGGATATAAGTAGTGTTCTAAAATCTGGTCCGCCCAGTTGGATTGGGACCCTATAGTCTAATCGGGTCAATTCTTCTATTGAATTGGTTGCGTAGTTGACCTGAGATGATCTGATCAAACTCGATCGGGTAGGTTATCAAATCTCGATAGGACTGTCCGACCAGGTCGATTTAAAACAAATTAGTTTTTATAAAAAAAATGGATTTTGAATTTTGGATTATTGTCTATTGTTATTTTGGATTTTGGAGTATGAATGAACATTTTTTATTCAAATAATATTAGTTATATACTTATATAATAGATACATATATAATTTTTAATTTTTAATATATATTGGATCAAACCGGATCAATTAATGATCTACCGGTTGAACTACTAATTTATTATCTCGATAAGATCAATGACCAGAATAGGTTTTACAATGAATAAGTATGATTTTAATTTTTTTTTTAAATATTGAAGTCTTTTGTTAACTGATGACCTTAATTTTCTTTTTTTAATTTGAAATATGAGATAAGAGGGAATACTTACTTGGGCTGATGAATGGAGCATATTACCAAGAACTTCCTTCAGAAGTGTATTGTGGAGGCTGGATTTCAGCTACTGGCATTTTCTGTGGGAATATTTCTATAAGTGCAGCAGCCAGAAAAGTATATCGCTTGGCTGTTACTGTGGTAGCTACTGTTGGAGGTAAAAGTCTCATCAAAGAATACAGAATTTTCTGTCTCAAAAGAGAACTCTTGTTCCATACTTTCCTTTACCGGTAACTGCAAATTAAAAAAAATTAAAAGGTAGCAAAGGACTTCAATTTTTTTTAAGAAAACAAGAATAAGACTAAAGTCGTATTCATATCTATGATTTTATTAATTTTTTTAAAAATAAAATAACACTAAAATTGATTTATATGATACAATTTTTATAAAAAATATAAAATATTTGACGTTGTGTTTTAAAACACGATTTTATATTTATTTTAAATAATTATTTCTAAAGTTGTATTTTAAAATATACTTTTTTTATATGAAATCGTTATTAAAATTAAGGAAATTGCTACTGACAAGCTTGAGAGGAACTAAAATTAAGGTGGCCACACCAACGATCGATATTGTGACGATAAGGATCGATGATGACTGTAAACTAAAGTCTATTGTAAATTTGTAATCAGTATGCTGTACGTAAGCACATATATAATAGTTGATTGATTGTCTTGTTATCCAAGGAACAATTTCCAGACTGAGACTATGCAATCCCATAATCCCATCATTGCGTATAATATGTCATGTTTCCATGTTTAAGATTAAAAAATAAATAATACATTTTCTAGATATATAACTTCGTATAGCTAGCTACCTTACGTAACTTGTAGTGTTATCGAAATTAATTAATTAGTATATCACTTAATTATGTCATGTACAATAAAATAAATTTAAATATAAAATATGTCAAATTATAATTTTTATGGGTGTGGTATGGGAGTGTTTTATTTACAATACTTCTTACATTTAATGAATATGATATGAGACTAATTTCTATCTTCTGTCAATATAAATAATTATATCGTTAACTAATTAAAATCTATTGTTGGGATGATTTTTAAAATAATTATAATAAAAATCAATAAATTTATTATACATACTAGTTTATATCTTTGGGATAGTGTAAAAGTTTACATTGTTAATATATACATATAAAAATCTAAAAAATTAAAATGGAAATATAATTTATCTATAAATAGATATAAATTACTTAAGTAATTAGAGTGCAAAAGTATTAATAATTATGATAACACAGTTAATAGATGATTTTACAAGTATTTTACACTCAATATTAAGTATGTTGACTTATATAAATTAAGAACCAAGTACTTTATAAGTTTATTGATGGATAAATCATGCCCTATTTAGAAGACTTATTGAAAATACACATTTAAATAAGTTATTAAGAAAGTGAAATTAGAGAATAATAGAATTCTTCAAAGCCTTACAAAAAAAGTGTTTTCTTTTTGTCGAGCAAGGTTTGAACCACACTCTCCAAGGAAAAATATGCCTAAACTATCACAGTGTTAGACTAACTAATAATAAAAATTGCATTAATATTGTTATAAAAAATTTGCGTAAATATTAATGCTAAATATTTTTCTTCTGAAAAATAAAATAAAAGTTTGGGCTGCCTTATAAAATCAATGTTTTGTCTATTGAACTAATTCCCTTCTAATATGACATTTTTCGCGGTCGCATATTCACTTTGAACTTCAAATTCTAACCTGCAATCCATTTGCTCAAATTTAACTTATCTAGCTAGTAGCTACCTACATTATAATCGCTAAAATTGTTGAACACAAAGTTTGAAACAAGAGTGCGAATAGTAAACTTTATTATAATGAAACGACTTTCTAGATGGCACGCAGGT
>CM023950.1:39985941-40027195 GCA_013407115.1 Glycine latifolia | reverse complement strand
TCTCTCTCTCTCTCTCTCTCTCTCTCTCTCTCTCTCTCTCTCTCTCTCTATATACACACACACACGTAGGATAAGATTTTATTGGACCCACTGCACGGCACTGGTATTTGGAAAATAATTCCCTTCTAAATTGTATGACGTCCAAGGAAAATGGAAAATCAATTCTATAATATTCCAACGTATTGTTATTTATATTTTATAAAAAGAAATTAAACTCGTGATTGTGATACAAAGTTCTGCTCTGTATGAAGTGACAGAATCATGAAGTTAAAGAAGTGAATTAGTTACTAGCATCTGATTACAATATCGAATAATTAAGAAGTTTAATATCATATAGCTAGTAAGACAAGTAGAACTAAGATACATACTACCACATAAAAAGCTTATTCAAATCAGTTGTTTATTTTCATCACACATGGAGAAGTTGTGTACATATTTGTATGTAATTCAGTGCTCTTCACTATATATTAATTCATAGCATTACGCTATATAAATGTTTTACATATAAAAAAAGCATTTAGTTAGATTAACTAGAAGCAGATCGCTTTCTATTCCCTGTTAGGAAACCCGTTTTGTGTTTCTTTTCCTTGAGAACGTGGACCATGCATGTCTGAACCTTTGACTTAAAGAAAATGAGAAATCAAAGTTTAATTAAATTGGTATTTAACTAAAATATTAAATGTTGGCTGGACAAATTTCTTTCCACTATGATCCACGTTCTGAAACGAAATTAACGATGAATTTATTCCAATAAAAATCCCAATCTCCTTTCAAACAAAAAAAAAATCACAAATCCCAAAAGATGCTTGTTTAAAAGAAACGTTAAAGTAAAGATTCAAATTAAAGAAGTTTGAAAATTTTCAAATATTTCAGGGTTGTTTGGATTGAGAATAACAAGGAACATAACAATTTTATTTTTTTTTTTGGTTTGAGAATAACAAGAATTAACTGTTGTATATTTCAAGTTGTTTTAAATTTTTTATCTTTTTCGTGATAAATATCTGTACTTTAGGTTTTCATAGACCCGTTCTCTCTCCCACATCATATATTTCCTTCTCATCAGTTCCTGGTTTATATGTCTTACTGCTCTGCTATCTCTATTATGATTGAGATAATAGGAAAGAACCTATTATATCCTTAGAGACCTGTGCAGTACATGGATAAGTCTCCAAGGACAATATAAATTCACACATCTCGAATTAAATTTTGTTTTTGTTTTTCTTAGTTCGTGAAATTTAAGTTCAAGCGTTCGTAATTGAAAGGAGGATCATGTGGACAACAATCTCAAGGATACAAGGACATGCATATTCTTGATTTAATTAGTTAAAATCTGAATATATTGCTAGTTTTTTTTTTAAGTCAAAAGAATGTATTAATAATTTGAGAACCAAACTTACCACTGTAAAAGTTTAGTAAAGATAGTCTTGATACAAATATACATAATACAGATTATGCCCAAAATTAACACTACAATCAATTAGGTTAATGGCAAGCAATTTGAAGTGTACACATTTCCAGTCAAACTATTTTAACCGATTTGATTTACAAATTAAGCGGGCACTTTTTCTTGGTTTAAGTAATTAACACGGATTTCTTATATAAATATATCCAAGAACTGAACAAATTAATTTACATACAGTAAAGTAAAATACAAAGGGAGAAAAAAGTAGTAAGATCTACCTAACTATATTGTACTCTACAAACTATGTGCCAAGAATTAATTCAATTAAAGCAGTGAACCAAAGGAGTTGCTTGTCGTCCAATCTTCAAAAACTCCAAATCATTCTCTAGAGGCGTCAAATTCAAATCAGGAAACAAAATCCTCTTGGTGTTGTTAGCCTTGTGGTTCATGTTTGGTGGTAAAGTATTATCAACAATGCTACCACTACCACTGCCAGAACTCATCAAAGAATTTATAGTGTGCATGTTTCTATTTGATGCTGCTGCTGCAGCTCTATGACGCCTCATGTGTCCTCCCAAAGCTTGTCCTATTGCAAACTCCAATCCACAAATGGAACACTCGTGTGTTTTAGGCTTTGGTGGTGAACCATGAATTAGCACTTGGCTATCACTCTCTCCCATCAACCTTGGCTTCTTATGACTCGCACGGTGGCCACCCAATGCCTGAAACGACGTGAACTGCCGATTACATGTCTTACACTCAAACACAAGGTTGTTGGAAGTGTTCAAGTTGGTGGTGGTTCGAGAAAGTAGCATCAAGTAGTTTGCCATGGTTATGCTATCAACTTCTCTTTCTCTCTTCATCAACTATATGCTATCAATTGTACTTTATATAATATTGGTGTTTTGGTTTGAAAGGGGTGATCGAATATGGATATGATCAAGGGTTTAAAAAGAATAGAAAGGTGTGGAATTAGTGTAGTAACTGGTGTATGAGACTTTTGAGTATGATGTGTGATAGATATTTATAAGGTTGATTTTGTTTGTTAGCTTGAGAGTTTGACACTTCTAATAAAATAGTTGACTTTTCTGAATGTAGTATGCATGTGTAATGTGTGAACATATACTGTAACACACTAAACTTGTGACTTTAAATTGATTTTTTTTATATATAATTTTTTTTTAGATGTGCTAGATTTCAAAAATTTATCAGAATTAATGTATGTTTTAAGGATAAAAAATAGTTACAGAAGCACATAAATTATCTATTAATTAACAAAAAATTTATATTAGTAGTAAAAATTGAATTTATATCTTTTTTTGGAATGAGTTATTTTTTTACTGTGATGACAACAATTTTTTTTTTTTGATGATTTGAATTGAATTGCTCTTACGTAAGCAATGGAGAAATTAAAAAGCAATCCATTGGATATATGCGTTGAACTAGGGCTTTTCCTTTGACTAGTAGCCTTGGTGTGAAGGTAAGCGTGATTGGTTATTTTATAATGAAAATTCTCTGTTAAAATGTAAGTTTTCTCTCTTTATTTTTTTAAATTCATGATTTTAGTTTCTTTATTTTTTGATTGTAACATTTTATTTTTCAATTTTAAAAAATTTACGATTTAAGTCTATTATTTTTAAATAAGATATTTTATCTTTCATTTTAAAAAAATTCACAATTTTAATTTATTTTACCACTTTCAAACATTGATATATATATTTTATAAATATTGACTAACATGCGATTATTTATTATCCACATGACAAATATTTTTAAAAAAATTATATAATTTCTAACAAGCTTAATTTTTTTTAAAATTAAAAATACATAATCAAGTCTAAAATTGATAAAATGGACTAAAATTATAGATTTTTTAAAAGTAAGGAATAAAATATCTCAATTAAAAAATATGAGGGCTAAAATTATACGAATTTTTTAAAAATAGAGACAAAATGTTTTAATTAAAAAATAAAAAACAAAAATCACAAATTAAAAAAAATAGAAAACAAAAATTCTTCTACTGGAATTTTGAAACAATATTAAGTGGCATAAAACAAAAAGGCTTCTAGATGGCAGCCACCATAAGATAAAATTTTAAGTGTTCATGTATTGGACTGCGCTGTTTACTTGGAAAACTACATCTCTTCTAGACTTTGTCTGACCAAGGAAAATGGAATATTAGTCTAACGTGCAGCATATGTCTTGCTCAAGAACGTTCACGCATTATGGATAGGCTAATAAGTTAAAATAATGATGTTTCCATTAAATTAGTATTTGTATTTAAAAAGATATTTAATATAGCTGAGCATTACTGTCTATTATAGGGTCTGTTGTTTGTCTAAGTGACACAATCACTTTTAAATAAGACGTGAATAAGTTAATAGCTTATTACATATTGAATATGATGATGGTCAATGTCATATAATTAACTGGGCCAAGTCAGCGATATAACTCCATTATTTTTTGTTCAAACATTATCAAATATATTTTACCCAAAAATAAATAACTAAAAATACTTTCAATTAAAGTATTATTTTGTTATTAATAATTAAAAAATAAACAACATTAAAGTAAATGTTATACCAACTAGATATGTAATTAGTATTTTAGTCCTGCATCATATAAAATAAATGCTTATGTCTATAACAAATTTTATAATATAAAAAATATTTCAACAACCATGAGTGAAAATAAACAACTGAGTGTAAAATCCAACTATGAGTGTAATCAGAAAGCATGAAGCAACCTCTTTTCTAGACGTGAATTTTCATTTCCCTTGGCCCGATGTGGGATTGCCAAGGTGCAATATAAAGTTAACGTCGTTTACCCATGCGGGATTTCTACTCTTTTTACCATCCGATGTGGGATTTTATTGTGCCAAGCAAAGAGAGATTTTTCCTTATGGAGTACTACCACTTGATGTGGGATTTTTTCATGATAGGGGATTTAACTGATTCTATTATACTATGTTCGTTTAAGGCTAATTGTGTTTCGGGGTGCAGCTGGTTTTGTTTTAAGCTGACCACTTGAAAGTTTATAATTTGTATTGCTTATGAACCTATATCTTAAACTAATAAAATTAATATTTACCAATAAAAAAATGTTTCCTTAAAATTTCTTATTTTCATATCTGACATCCGTTACACTAACAGAAACTTTATACTTATTCCTACCCCAACTGATTACAAAGTTTGTATAAAATTGTAAGGCATGCCAGGCCCATGTCATAGTGCAACACAAGGGCTACACTTCAGGTGATTGTTATCTTTACTCACCGATGTGGGACTTAGCCATGAGTCTTGAGTGCTTCAACATTGAGCATCAAAATTTACTCACTCTACCGTCCCACCTCAAATTCATGTATCAAGAGAGTTCCCGTCCTATACAATATTCCACCATCTGATGATGCACTGAATGGTTGAAGAGCTAGCTTCTGTAATTGAAGAATGAAGCATAGAAGAGATAACATGCACACACGTTTAACAATCCATCTGGATTCAAGCTAAACCCCTTATTAACCGATTTAATTCCCTAAATATTCAATTTGGTGAGATTACTGGCTGGGAGATGAGCACTCGTTTCATCCTCTTTGGAATTATCCAGGACAGAGTACCTCAGCTTTTAGCCTTGGGCTAAGGTAGGTAACTCTAGTAGTAGTGAATTACAACGCTCACTGCATGGTCTAAAAAATGCAACTAACTGGGAAATAGTATATTAGTAGTCTGTAGAACCAAGGAACCTGATCGCTACTGAATTAATAAAATGACAAAGCTGGAAGAACATGGGCCAAAGCACTAGTAAATGTTGCAGAAATATACTTCATCATTGTTAGTTCAAGTTCTGATCAATAACTGGCCAGTTACATATGGAACTTGGTTAGGTTGGTGCACATGACATCATAGCACAATTTTTGCTAAGATATGCAAAGTCATGGTAGGCCTTCTATTCCTGTCAAAAATAGGACATTGCACTTATTTTCTTCGCATCCAAATTAAATGCATATGCACATCAGGTAAAATAGAAGACCTATCAAGGACGAGTGCAAAGGGAGAAAGGACAATAGTAGCAATAGCATGGCAATATACTGCTAAAACATGTTGGCTAAGCCCTTGATCCTCAGTGAATTTACAAATTATGGACATGCTTGCAAAGCCAAATTGTATCGAAATTGCACCAAAATGTCACATTGCCAACTTGAACACTTGTGCCAAGGATTCCATGATTAATCTGCAACTCTGCCTTTCATTCACGGTAGAACTTGACTCCTACAAGTATATGGGTATGTGAATTGAAGTTTATTGTAAAAAAGGTTTTATAACCACACTTTTTTTTCTTTCTTGTTCTTCCAATGACCAGAACAAATTTCACCGTAAGTATTTTCCTTTTTAACTTCCAGTATCATCTTTCATTAAATTCTTACAAGCAAATCCTTTTGCCGTTGTTAACATTCTTTTGACAAAAAGTTTAAGGCAACCACATCTGCTGCTGACTGGTGAGTTGTAAAAGTGTCATCACCACGTTGAGAGAACATGCATAAACAATGGTGGTGGTTCAGTTGCTTTCTTTAAGCGCAATATATCAGATATTAAGACCAATTAAACATTAAGTGTGTGCTATTTTTAGATGAAGTGAGAAGAAGAAAAGAGAAAACGGAAAGAAACTCTGTATTATTTTTAGGAATCAAAAGTTAGTTTAAGTTTATTACAAAGAGAGTATTTATAACCCCTTGAACTAACTATAAGAGAAAACTAACTAACCACTAACAGAAACTGTAACATCTATCTAACATAAACTGACAGCTGTACATAGAGGGGTACATTTAGCAAAATGCTAACTGCCTGATGATACAGAGAGGTTTAGCAATAGCTAACAGCCCTAATAATTATATATTCTAATAGCTATTATAGAATTTTATTTTTTATTACCTTTATTCATATATTATTTGCAATGCTGCTGTTATGAAAAAAAAGAGTGATCACAGCTCAAATAATATTTGCGCGGTGCATATAACATGAGTCTTGATACTCACTGTAATATCCCTCGGTCAGTTTGTTCACTGCATGAGGCAGTATACTTCTTACTTCTAGTTCGTAGGAGATTCTAAGATGTTCTGTTTTTTACGTGTATTATGTATTTACTATTGCTGTTCTATCTTGAAAGGAATTCATTTTTTAAAACCTATGCCACAGTTGTTATATATTGAAACTATTAAATAATACTAATATAAGCAATAACAGTAATAATCGCGAATTAAACAATTTTTATTGGAGGATAATCAAGTTTCGCCTCTTGAATTTCGGCTTACCTGACATCTTGTCAAAGGCAGAACACATAAAAGTGAAAAGCAAAATAAGCTACCCTCCAATTATTGCCTTCATCACTCTGGAGAAACAATGCATATGCTATGCCTCAGTAAGGGAAATTGATTGGTTCACGTTGAATGGCTTTCTGAACTAGCTTAGCCTGCTCGTTAAGGTGAACCTTGAGGTAACCAGTAGCTGTGGCTGCAGAGGGAGCACGACCAGCATATTTGACATCTTCATAACCTCCCCCACCTACAGCCTTCATGGAAGTTATGAGTCGGGGTAAAATATAAGTGTATCCACCCATGTTCATTGGCTCTTCTTGACACCAAACAACCTCCGCATCTAGCAAAAACACAACAAACTATAACGTAAAACAACTAACCTCAACAGACTCTATGTTATTAAAATCCTACCATTTTAAACGTATAATGCTTAACCCCAAATTTCAACGAAGACAAAATCAAAATGTTCTACTGATTAGTTGACACAATGGCACATCTAAGTTCAAACACTTCACATATCATGAGAAACATCAACTACAATTGAATAATGCTCTAATAAATTGATTCCTTTGGCTTTTAACCACATTTTTATGACATCTAGAAACCAATTAGCAGCAGCATGCAGTGCAATTTCAATCAGGCCTTGTCTGGTAGGATCTAAAAAATTGTATCGAAGGAAAATCTAGATGCTTTCCAATCCTTCCAACTAACAAGCAGAAATCAGCACTCCATATTGTTAGTCTGCTTTGACACTAATAGGAAAACAACTTCCCCCGTATGGCTGGTCTTTTGCTAAAGTAAAAGATGCAACAGTCATGAGATAAAGAAAATGACTATCTAGCATAGAAATCACAAACAAGAATTAGTTCCCACGCTAATAACGGTAACCGACATATTCAAGCTTCAACATGAAAAAAATAATCAGATTCCATATCAAAAGAGCATTTTGGAAAGACATACTTGGATATCTTTTGAGCTCTCGTTGGACAAGATCACAAGGGAAAGGACAAAGCTGTTCCACCCTACATATTGTAACATCCTTTGCATCTTCCTTTGTTCGTTGTTCATCAAGTTCATAGTAAACCTGCAAGCAATATAAGACATTAATAGTTATAAAAAGCATATTTAGAAAACAATGATAAATCGTAGATGTAAAACATAAACAGTAATCAAAGCACCAGCTAAAATTCACAAATACAGTTAATAGAAAATCCAACAGGTGCAGAGCATAAAAACCTAACACATGAGAACAGGTAGTCCCAATCAGGAACACACACCTTTCCAGAGCAGAGTACTAAAGGTCTGATACCCTCCTCAACATCTGAGTGGTTATTTTGGTATTTAATGAGGCGCTTCAATCTAGTTCCTTGTTTCTCAAAACCCGGGTGTCCTTGAATACTATTAAGAGTAACAATGAAAGATGAAAGGACACATGCAAAACAAAAAAAATCTTCAAAAGCAAGAAACAAGAGACAATTATTCAAATTATATGTTTGCAATAAAAACACGAGATCCCAACAACCAATCTAAATTAAACAAAAAGTTCTGTTTATTCTCCAAACTAATCCTGTTATAAATGATAACTCCAGACTACTAACAAGTGTCACCCAGTAATAAAAAGAAGCTTACGATTTAAAACAACCATGCACAACACAACATCAACAATGTAAATTGAACATGATAGAGCCCTTTAGTTCGTGGTGGTATGTCAACCACAAAGTAGACAATAGCTGGCAAGCAGATTCATGCAGAAGGAATAAAAGCTTTCAAGAAGTTTCAAGGAATTAGAACACAGATTCATAACAGAGCACCTGAATAAAGCGTTCCAATCTTCCACTTGAATGCTCAGGGCCCTGGCCATCATAACCACGAGGAAGTAACACAACTAGCCCAGTCTGACGGAGCTACTTAGGCTCACCAGAACTCAAGAAATTGTCAAATATAACTGGAGCCCCCTTAGCAAAATCACCAAAATTGAGCCTCCCAGATCACCAATGAATTAGGATTTTCCATTGAGTAACCCAATTCAAATCCAAGAACACCAAACTCAGTGAGCTTCATATCGTATGCAAGATTAATAGAAAACAGTCATCATTAGTAAACATACATTTCACGTTTCATTAGAGTATCAAATGAATTATACGGATATTTATTATGTCAGAGATGATATTTAGTGTCATCAAGATAAAGGCACATAACATCATAATCATATTTAGGTCGAAGGACAATTCTAATACAAGTATACTACAGTAAATTTGAAAAGCACTGGATGCCAGGAAAGTAAATTTATCTTTTAGGATAAATAAAGATGCAAGGAAACAGTCTAAATAACAATCATTAATGGTTTATGAAAAAGTTCAACAATAAATTTCATTAAGAAATTTTAAAATATAATTCTAAATAGCCCATACAGTTTTGAGTTTTGACAAAAGTATCACGAACATTAAAATTCTCTCTAAAAAGTTTTCTGATCATGAACTACAGCATGGCGGTGACTAAACGTTCCTCTTTCAACATCCTGACCGCTTAAGCGAACATGGTTACCCTCCACTATCAATGTGGCAAAAGCAAGTGCCTCTGCAAATCCCCAGTCAATATCTACCCCTATTTCAACCATCTGTGCACGTTGTTCATATATCCTCTTCACTGCTTTATGAAGAGAAAAAATTTCAGGTAAGATTGTGATTGATTTCCCAACATTTTTCAATATCTCTGGTTTCACACTGCACAGGATAGACCATAGATTTCAGCATTAATGCAACCAACAGAAAAGATTCAAGCAACATTAACATTAAATCATCATACCCAGTGTTCCGGATACGTGAAACCTGTTCAGGTGACTTAAAACCAGAGCAATATGCTGAAAGTCAATCTCTTCGTTTTGGAACATAACCTTTGCTAGCCACAAATTCATCATTTAAAATTGATGTGACCTTCTTATGTACCTTATCAATGTCTTCTTATGTCAGCTCCCCAGATTCCAAGAGTTTTATCTGATAGATCTCCAGAGCTGATGGATGGTTTCGGATGACCTATATATATAGTCCAGAAAGTTGAAAAACTGGTGAACTTGTCAAAAAGAAAAAGGGCTAACCTTGTACATTTTAGGCTGTGTGAAAGATGGTTCATCAATCTCATTGTCTACGCTGTCTGGATCAGCTTCCCAAGCCCTTTGAAGCTCCTCTAAATACACACTGCTCGTCCCATCCAAGAAGTTGTTGATGGAAGGACTGTGGTGATCCTTTTCAAACAATACAATGATCCACCTCGATAGAGATATCTCCTAATTGCATCATGCTTTTTTGCTATGCTGGAAGCAACTCTAAACCATGCCCTCACTCACTCGCTCAGAACATGAATATCTATCACCAATGATCGTAATATCTCCTCAAGTGCTGCTGCTCATGCACCGTTTTTCGAGTTTAGTAATATTCTTTTCTTACACTTTCTAGAGCTCGCCTAGAAATGTTGTCGTGCTGGCAGTCGTTCATAAGGTCACGATTTCGTTTATTTTCCCTCTTTTTTTAGCAGTGTTTTCATTAGTGTACTACTCTACTAGAATCGGATGATCAAACACAAGGGTCACCGGTTAAACCTACATATGTTGAATGTTAGGTCATTTGAACAATCTTAACCAAAACTATTTATTTAATAATTATACATGATAATCAATTTTTATAATCGATTATAGTTTTTTAAAATTAGTTTTTATTTATTTATAAAAACCAATAATATACCGGTATTAAAAATAAAGATTAATTTTTTAAAACTAATTTTATACTGTATTTAATACATGTTTACAACAGGTAATCACTGTACCTTTGTACAACTGATTTTAAGCTTTTAATTGTACTACTATTCGATTATTAACTATTTTCTTAATTCTTTTATGTTATAAGGATATTTATTATTTGCATTCTTTAGCGCTTTTTTAATGATTTTAATAGCATCGTATGCTAATGAATAATTAATTTGTATGAGAATGCATAGAAAACATTTAAATTATCTATACAAATTTTAACATTTTTAAAAAATCATTTTTACAAAACCATAACAAAATTTGCTTTAAGTCTTAGGAAAAAAATTCACTAGAAAACAGTTCAAAGGAGAAAAATGGATCAAGAATCCACTAGAAAAACCTGCACGTAACAAATTGACAAGAAAAATTCTCATTCAAAACTTAAAAAAAAAAGACTAAATTATAATTTTAATCTTCTAATTTTTTAAATCAATAATTTAAATCTCCAAAATTTTTAATTCTAATACTTGATCCCCTTGATTTTATAAATTTATGATTTTGATCTTTGATAGATAATTAACTAATAATTATAATTATTAGATATTAAATATAAAATAAAAATTATTAATCATTAAAAATGATTTTAATAAAAAACTATCAATTTCAATATGATATTATTGTCGTTAGAGTTGCGTGGAATAATAAAGATAGAAAAAGTATTTATGAAGACGAGGAGTATAGTATAATGAAAAATTAAGATTATAATCTTTAATTTAATATTTTAATATTATAATTAACTAAATAACTCAGTTAATCCAAATAATAGAAGTTGGCAGATTTGAAAAAAATAAACTAAAACAAAAATATTAGTCAGTTTAATTTTCATAATAAGTTTATGACATCACATCAATTTTATACAACTCAAAAGATTTAGACGTATTATGTAGGGTGCGCCAGGCCCATGCTATAGTGCAAAACAAGGGCGACGCTTGAGAACCCCAGTAGCAAGCTACTGTATTGGGCCCTCCCCTTCAAAAAATAAATTTAATATCGTGTGGACCAATGGCCCACATATCAGATATTAAACTGATAAGAACAGATACTACACTTGATCTTAGCCAAAAGGCCGAGAAAGGTATGAGTTTAAACAAGTTGAAACGTCTATTTTATAATAAAACTTCATGTGATTCTTATCTTTACTCAGCAATGTGGGACTTAGTCATGGTGGTTCATTGAACATCAATTGACCTCTGTGTCTATAACGTATCCTAATGAGATTACACTTACACGTGCATACTTAACCCATCTGGATTCATGCTAAACCCCCTATAATTGATTAATTGATTCCTTAAATTAAATTAACGTGACATTAGTAACTGGGAGCTTTGCACACTCTTCATCCTCCTCGGAGACTCTACCTCACTCTAGTAGTAGTGTATTACAATGCTCACTGCATAGTCCAAACTCCAAAGCATGCAACTAACAGAGATATAGTAGTCTGTACACTTCAGAACCAACCAAAGAACTTGATCGCTACTAAATTATGGAGCGCAGCTAAGATCCTGCACATTTTTTCGTACTGTAGAATACATGTATGTTAACCTTACACAATCTTCAACAGTGCTGTTTTCATAGATATGGAAACTGATGATTAGATACATCATACATTAATATACGTTAAGCATGCTACTTTCATATTCACGTCAGATATACTGGATCTATACAATAGTTGTGAAAAAGTCCAGGTGTTACGTTGTCACAATTCAGTCACAAAACAAAACCATATGATGATCAGTACCATTTGGACAGTCCAAACTCCAAACTTTTCCGTTTCAGATGCAGTCCCACAGAGCAATCCTAATTTATAAGTTGGATCCAGTGAGAATGTGAGATCAATAACTTCAACCAAATTTAAGTTTAATTAATCAAGTATCACTCTACTGTGACTAAAATAAGTAAAATACTTGCGAAAAAGAGCTAATAAAGCAAAACGGATAGCAGCAAAACAATAACGCAGGCAGGATAAAGACAGATTGAAGAATGCACGTTCACAGGAAAATGTGTATGAAATTATAGACACGACCACACACAAGGTAAAACCAAATTTACGACTGAGAAATGAAAATGAAAATGCAGAGAATGAAGTGAATGAGCGATTGCAAAGAGAAGAGAAGGATAGACACAATACCGGATAGACTGAGATTAACATTGAATCATTTCTTAGTTTCGTTTTGTGATGGCAACGAATGGAATGCAGCTGAGTTTTGAATGCTTTAACTTGATTTAAAGAAAAATCAACCGTTCTGTTTGTTTCCAAAAGATGCCGATGCTCGTAACGTACCCTACTCATATCCTACTGTAATCTTTATGCCTTATCATGGCTTATTAGTGTAAATAAAACCGTGGAAAGGAACGATACGTTATGAAACTTGGGACTTGGAATTGGAAGGGGCCGCGCGAACGCAGGACCCCACTACCACAAATTATGATGTAGGCTCTGCCTCTTGGACAGACCTTAGCATAGCACCCCTTCAAAGTGCAATGGAGGTCACTATCCTAGGCCATGGGCCTTCTTGATCACCCATTGATCCCATCCAGGTAAGTATGTTGTTCAGCAACATATGCTTCAATTTATAGCTCGTCCTCCAAATTACTTTGCCCAACGTTTCCGATGTGAGATTCATTAAATATAATGTTTTGATTGCTCAAATGGTCTCGAAGTTGCAGCTCGCTTTGTTCCATGGAAAAACAACCAGTGGTACTATATCTAAAAGTAGGAGGGTTTGCTTCCAAAAATAGGTCTGCTCCATTAGTATTGTTTCATTGATAACAATTGTGACGCACTAATGGCATTTTATTTGTGATACTTTTTAAGATTTTGCAGAATAAAGTTATAGACAATCTCAACTTCTAGAATTTCCTTCTTTTGGTCATTAAGAGAAGTTGCTTGGGATAATTGACACGATAATCAGAATTATTAGGAGCTACTGTTTCATCAACTTTTGCTAGAACAGCTGCAAGAATAACCCTGTAATGACTAGTAAAGTTGTGTAATATTTATTCAACTTAACATGTCTTATATTAACACAAGAAATTAAAGAAGACTCTAGTATGCCGGTGGTATATCCAATGAGTCTACCATATGGGAGACAAAGTCTGAAGCAGGAATGTTAGGACTTAATGAAATCCACTCATAACAGCCAAAGGAGGCAAAATTAACAGTACATAACATAAAGGGAATGAAATACTACAGAAATTATGCAAATTCTAACAGTGAAATCTTAGTCATTTTTATAGCATAAACCATCCTCAATGTGCTGAACCTGGTTGCAGAACATTAAAAAAATTGGTTGTTTTAGGGGATGATTCTTAGTTTGGCTGCAAAAGTTCTTGACACAAGTTTTTGCATTTTTGGTTTTTAATGATACAAATTACTCGGTTCCTTGTCTAGTAAGTGCTACCTAGGTCTAAAATACTGCATATTGGTATACTGTAACCACAATGTTATCTAAGATCTATTAAAGCATATGTATATAAGGAAACCCTACTCAAAGATATATTAAAAAGGTGTAGCATAAAATTCTTGAAAAAGATTTCAGAAAAGAGGTGACCCTGTTTATAATGTTCCAATTATTCGTCTTCAGATGAAAGTCTAGCATTAAAAATTTGTTTTATCAAGTATAATAAATGCAATGCTGCCATGGTAAATTACACGAATTATGTAATCAACCTAAATACAGTAAAGGACACAGCCCAACTGATATACAAAAATAAATTGAACTAAAAATTGTAGGGCTTAACCCCGTAGGGAGCCCTTCCAGAAATTCTCGAAGGCCAGGGGTGAACCCAGGCCTAAGAGGGGGTTTGGAAATAGTTTTCAACCAGCAATAGACGCGCCTCGGTTAGAACCTCACTAGCTGCGTCATTGCCCCAAGCGCAAAGATGTTTTGGAATAGGCTTTGAGCTCTCTTTTTATATTAGCTGCTCTCAGTTCCATCTCTTGTTCTAATCCATGTGGGACTTCAACCAACCAGGATTCCCAAGGAGGGAGCATTCAAAGCCACCCCTATAACTGCAAAGCTACAAACATGTTGGAGTACATCCAACAGCTTTCAACAGCCTCTGGATATGTCTTCTTTTACATCTAATGAATTAGACGTCTTACAAAGTTTCATGTGAGAGTTACAGTTCTTATGTATAATGTGTTTTGTGTATGAGTAAATGACCAATAATTTCGTCATCTTTGCTTTGCTACCTTAATACAATCAACTTGGGTTTGATAAAAAGAAAAATATATGAACTCCCATGTCACTTTGTGGTTGCCCCTCTTAGTTGCGTCTTTTAGAGGCAACAAAAGATTGAAGTAAAAAAATTAACGAAAGTACCAATGGAGATTGGAATAAACAAGTTAGATCTTATCCACTGTGCTTCAGCTACTCTCAGATTTCTAATGTTCACAGAACTGATATCTCCTCGAGAGGTTTATAGCGTTCGGTTCTTTTTGAAGGAAATGAAATGAACTTTGCATTTTCATTTCATTCATTATAATTGAAAAGCCTCCCCTATTCCAATCAAATGAATTTTAAGGTAAAGGATTTCAGCACTTAGATCAAATTGAAATATGATGGAACTCAGTCCATTGAGAAGAAAACCAATAGTGCATGTTAAATAAGAAGGAAAAAAAAAAAGGAGCCCTAGGTAAATGTATATTATAAAAGAACCAAACAAGTCAAATTAGTATTTCCTCTGAACAATGACACACTCTTTCTGTAAAAAGGAGAGGAACATAAATTAAGCAGTTCCCATTTTAATCCTTATCCTTGACCATCTGAACTTCACGGTGCTTTTAAAAGTACACTTTCCAGGTAAGTTGTGTTTACTTTATAGTGCTTCCATATTACTTACTTACATCAAAAAGGAGTAAAAGAAAAGAAAAAATCATTGAATTGAATGAATTGACAGAATAAAAAGATAGATTTCTCTCTCCTCTTCACAAATGATTTCTCCTTTATCAAAGAGCAAACACTCAAATTCTCAAATTATTCGAGACTCAGTGACCCCTTCCCCTACATTTATTTATTTATTTTTAGAAATGCCAGCATGCCCTTTGTCATGATGATATCGCTAATCTCATTGAAACAACAATTATGTGAATGTGAACTTGATACAATCCATTCTGCAGTGAGTGTCAAACCATGTCTCTTGTCTAATTTGACACAAGTAATGCACAACCATCTTTCTAATTCATATCGTGGCTGAACCATTGTAGTGTACTAATGTGGAGTTCTGTGAGTCTTTCCATATAATGCTCCTAACATCACAATAAATAAGTGAAAAACATGACGTTTCTACAGAAGTAAGAAAGGTTGTAAAGAATTCAGTTGGAATCGGTAGCTTGAATGTGAATCTCGGTTAGTTACTACATGTTTTATTTTATTTTATTTTGCTTTTTAGTAATTAACATTGGCAATTTGGCATGCTTTTTCTCAGTAGTACTTCTCTTATTTTCTGCAGAGATAGTCTTTCAGTATATGCAAGAAATCCTGCACAACTCATCCTTGGTTGCTGTCCCACTTACTTCTTCATGCAGACTTTTATGATTCCAGGAACAAATTTCATGTATTTGTTAGTCCGAACTCCTTTTGGAATTGTTGCAGGAATTCTATTTGATTTCAATGCCAGCGCTGGAGCATAATCTTGGTTCTTTTTGTCTATTAGTTAGTTAATTGGACTGCCTTTAGTATATTGGTTGTGACCTAAAATGTTAAGATTTTTCCAAGCAGAGGTTTGTTTTTTCCTTCTTAAAAGTTTATTGTGACGAGCAACTTCAATTTTGGACATCACAATTGATTTTGGAAATTCAAAATCTCCAAACGAATTGTAGTCATTTTATTTTATATCAAACAAAACTCACTGTGGAAAGTTATCCCCAATTACAAGGTAATTTGTAATTTAGTTCTTTATGTCGTTGTAACAAAAACAAGCAGCAGCTTACACTACTGTTAGTGTGTTTGTTTTTCAGTTCACGATGCCAAAAATGAAGGCTCGTGTGAAAAGGCAACAAATTGTTGCATCTCACAACATGGAGCTTTCGAATCGCAAAATCAAATGAGGGCTCATGTGAAAAAGCAACAAATTGTTGCTTCTCACAAGGTGGAGCTTTCGAATGTATGCCAACTTATATCAACAGATACACAAACACGCTACATAGGATTTGATGTGCACTGTGCACCGCAAGCGGGATTTTTCGTGTAAACAAACACGCTATAGTGCTATACGAGAGTCATGAACTCCAGCCCAAGTTCGTACTTATTTGCTTAAGTATCCCTTGTTAGTTAATGCTCAAAACAGGTATTAAGTGAATCCAGAATACATAGAAAATGACAAGTGTCTGTCAAAAAAATATTCGAAAAGCTTCTCTCAAATTTACTGACTGTTGTTGCCGAACGTCTCAACTAAATTAATATATTTATAACAAAACAGGGGATTAGAAAACATGCAAAAGCATTTTAACTTTTTCAAAGAAACTTGGTTCCACCTTCCGAACCAAACCATTTTATCATGCAATATTAGTACCCGTGGACCATTTTAGTAAACACGGCATTTCACATTGCCGGTTAAATGGCAAGGCTTCCATTTTCCTTCCATGTAAAAAATTCTTAGGTTTGGCTCTAGATTCCTATTCCATCAAAATAAACATTTGGACCGATATTCTGCAAATGATCAAGCTGTTGTGATAATCTATCCACATCTAATCAAGATATCATTTTTAAGTGTCACACTACAAATGAAATAGGAAAGTGAAGCAAATTAACTAGTCACAGCAAATTCCACCAACTCAATGAGCAAAGAATTTAAAATATTAACTTTAAAACACGACATCTGCAGTTGGGAGATACAGAGGGACAAATACATTCTCCCACTTGATAAAGTCATCAGAATAACATTAGCACCCAGAAGAGTGCTATTGCAGAACCCTGCACCTCTTGCTACAGATACTGATTATTTTCATGAACCGCAGCAAGCCGACTTTTGTGCAGGTTGACCACCACTGGCTACCTGGTCTGGTTGGTTAATCTTGATAGTCTGAGGCTGAATCAACAGAGAAGAGAATATCAGTGTTCAGCAATACAAACAAATCTATGCACTTATTTTGATAGTTAGCATTAATTCCTAACAATTATTTTTCTTTTAAGTACTTGATACACAGTGGCAAAATTTTAGTCTTTCAGAAGAAGAGAGCACTTGCATTTCTCAGGAAAAAAAAGAAAAACAAAGGACATAGAGAAAAAAGTTTGCAAATTACCTCAGCTCTTGAATCTGTGTCTGCAAGCCTTTGCTTGATATCTCTTGCTATAGAAAAGAAAACCTCTTCCACATTCATGTTGGTTTTTGCACTCTGCATGTGTTCTTCAATATAAATATAACAAAATCACAAATAATTTTAATGAAAATGTGATTGTCACTCACAGTTTCAAAGAACTTGATACCATACTCATCAGCAAGTGCTTGCCCTTTGGAGGTAGGTACAGCCTAGAGAAGAAAAAGGAAAAACTTTTGTTTGTATCAATGCAGACAAAGAGACAGCTTAATCTGATGTCAGTAAACAAATGTGGCTTGAGGAGCATGGAGCCAATAATGCAATATCTTCTTAATCAACTAATTTCCAACCCTAGCCAACTAAGATGTAAAATGTAAATTGCAAAGTACCCCAAAATCTACATACCCTTTTACTTTCATCCATATCAGCCTTGTTGCCAACAAGTATCTTGTTTACATTGTCAGAAGCATGTTGTTCAATATTGCGAATCCAATTCCTAATATCTGGATAGCAAAAACCAAGCTAAATTGAAAATCAAAAGATGGACAGAACAGATGAATACAACTTAACCATAGAGACAGATTGTTTTGGCTACCAGTTAAATGTAAATCAGAGAAGAATGGGGAAAATAAGAAATGGGCAAAATAAGAAGGAAAAACAATTTATTAGGTCAGCTAAAGCTGAAATGAAGTCTACAATTCTCAGACAATTAGTGCATAAAAATACATCAAAAGAATGTCATTCACTGAAATATCTTTAAACTTCCAACAAAACCAAGGAAAGGAGATTACTATTGAAAGATGCTTCATCAGTAACATCATAAACCAGCAAGATACCCATGGCTCCACGGTAATAAGCTGCAACAGCATGTAACATTGTAAGACAAGTTTTCCTTTCATCAAAGAAATGGTAGATTAAAGCCTTGTGTCCTTCTATGTAAGTATTAAACATGCCAGTATTTAAAATCACTAGTGTAATTAGATTAAACTGCAATAAAACTTTGAGTTGGTTTATGCATGGCTCCACGGTAATAAGCTGCAATAAAAGTTGGTTTATCCACAGTATTTAAAATCAAGTAAGAATTGAACCTGTTAAATTAAAGCATTGTGTCCTTCTATGTAAGTATAAAACATGCCAGTGTGTAAATTAGATTTATGAGTCACCATATTGAATGAATTAAATCACTATTCCTTAAAAACTTATAACTTCTGCCCAGAAAGAATTATTTTCTATGAAAACGAGCTTCTCAAAACTCAATTGAGTTACCGATAATAGTTATAAAAACTAATTCCCTTTCAATGTTTATTTTTCTCAATCACAGCTGCCAATTGTGAATTCACAGCAAGGTTGCACAAGAGAAAACACATACCTGTGGTAATAGTTCGAAACCGTTCCTGACCAGCAGTATCCCAGATTTGTAACTTAATCCGTTTGCCGTCTAGTTCAATGGTTCTTATCTTAAAATCGATACTGTCATACAACATTATTATTATAAGATTTTATTTTCATAAACAAAAGGATATAGATCTGGTACTCTGATTGTGTACAAATATTTGTGTACTATACACACACTAAAAACATACAAGAAAATCTGCTACCCTAACAATGAGAAAATGTCCATATTAAAAACACTATTCACTAAAGAAATTGTTATTCATGCAACAACTCATACAATAATTTCAACATCAGCAGCACCTTTAACCCAAGTTAACTGGGTCGGTGTCATACAATAATTCATACAACATTTTTTTTGTATTTATCTCTATCCATTACATCTCATATTTCTCTAATAATTGTAATTTTTTTTGTATAATTTGTTGCATAAATAACATTTCTCTCCACTAAACGAGCTCTAGACATTAAGTCCAAACTTGCTATGCTTCCAAAAAAACACAAAAGGCGCTATAGACAAAAATAGTAAATAGTGAGTGGAAAGAGGAAACACAGATGTAAGCATTTTGAAACAAGACAAGAAAAAGCTACAGCATTTTTCACAAGCGATTAAAGAAAAGGTGTCTAGAGATAATAATTACACTAACCCAATGGTGGTGATAAAACTGGTTGTGAATGAGCCATCAGAAAATCTCAAAAGCAGACAACTCTTCCCGACACCTAGAATAATTAACGATCAAAGGTCCATACATAAAGCAAAGAATAGAATTGAATCTAGGAAAAAGGAACTCACCGCTGTCGCCGATAAGAAGAAGCTTGATGAGGTAATCGTAATCGGCACGAGCTCTAGCGGGTGCTGCTGCCATCGCAGAAATGAAATGCCCTAATCTGATCGAAGACCTTAAGACAGAACTTGGTGCTGCCAAATTCTTACAACTTACAAAGGAAAACAACGAAGTCGTCGGATCCAAATGCCTTTGCGTTCTCTCTTTCTCTCTGCTCTGCCCCTATCATATCATTGCAATCGCGTTACGTTTTGCCACCACACTTCTTACATACTCCTGCACACACTCTATTCTCCCCTCCATCACATTAACAACTCAATATATTAGGAATATTTTTTATATTTCCAAAAAAAAATTAAGAAATATGTTTGTTTAAATTATTTTTTCCTTAAAATACATTATAATTACTAAAATATCTTTTATTACGTGGAAGATGTTATTTTTTTATAATACAAATACTTTTATTATAAGATCAACAACAAATGACAAATAATTTATATTCAAAATATCATATATCTCACATTCTCATCATAAAATTTATCTGAATATTTCTTTATTATTCATTAGATTATGAGCTAATATATATATATATATATATATATATATATATATATATATATATGTATTTGTATCACATTAAACATGAATAATGAGAGAAAAAACCAAAATTATTATAGGTAAAATTTATGAAATTGACGATAAATAAATTTTGGTACATAAATGAAAATTTTGAGAATGAAAAAAAAAACTTAAATGAAATGATTATTGAGAAGATAGTGTGATAATAGATAAGAATAGAGTATATGAATATTTTACTCATAAAAGTTATTTTTGTCACATGAGAATAAATATTCTCTATTCCTCCTCATGATTAAATATTGGCGGAAAATAAAATTATTACTTACCGTGATAAAAAAAATTATATACGATTAATTAATTTATTATTTTGATAATAAATGCGAGATTTGTTTCTCCTCCTATATTTCCAAGACTAAAAAATTATATACGATTAATCGATTTATTAGTTTAAGATTTTTATATTATTAATCAATTAAAATAAATTTAGATATAACTTTTGAAAAGAAAAATAAATAAAACAAGTCCCATCAAATATTATCTTACAATAAATATTTAAAAATACTTAAATATATTTTAAATATCCAATAAATTAGTGAAAAGGAATTTATATTTCAAGGGTCTCTCACTTTTTCTAATGGCCCGTAAGTTACACAGTGAAAAGGAATTTACATTATTTTTTAATCATAAATCATGAAGGGCAAGTATGTCAAATTTACATTAACTATCTATGGATTCCAATAATGATTTTTAATTATTGTCAAACAAAAAATAATGATTTTTAATTGGAAAAATAGTATAAACTTTTTAATGTTTTTGACGAGAGAACGTTGAGATTTTATTCCAAAAGAACAGATAAGTTTTGAGCGTTGGGATTTGATAGTATAATTTTTCTTATGTTGATCGCACATAGAAATTAATTTTTTTCCTACTTAAAATAACGTGTTCTGTGTTTAATTATAAGACACTTATAATTAATTTTCACATATTATAAACGTTGGTTAATTTAATTAATAACATTAATTTTATGTATAATTATAATTTTTTTAAGATTATTGAGACTAACTTTATCACTTTTTTTTCTTAGATAATTAATGAATCGATAATATGTGCTTTCACACGGGATGTATCGATTTGTTGTATTTTGTTCCATTTCAAATTAGAAAACTATGTTTATAATAAGTAAATATATAAATATTTTAGAAATGAAAAAAATGATGAATTTATAATATGAATAAGAAATTATGTTTGTTGTGTGTAATATAAAGATATGATAAGTATAAGTAAACACACGAATAAAAATTTTAACACTTATTTGTTTGTATCTTTTATTTTCGATTGCGTATGTTAGCATTCATTGTGTATGTGTAATAGAGAAAGATTATTTAATAACAATAAATAAATAAATATATATATATATATATATATATAGTGTAATATAATTGTAAGCACGTGACAATCAATTTGTAATATATTACTTCTTAATAATTTTTGTTAATATCTTACAAAATTTCAGCTTAGAAATAGAATATTGTTTATAAGTATAACTGATGGGTCACAACAATTTCAAAGGGATTGAAAAATTAAATAATTTGAGTGAAATATGACTAATGTATGGTTGATTGAGAACATGTTAGAATTTCAATTCATATAATCATTATAAGATAAGGATATAAGATGGATAGAAAAAATGAAAAAATTAACTTGAAACAAAAATACTAATTTTCAATCTAAGTAGGAATTATAATATGTAGCAAGCAACTTTCAGTTATGAACTTAAATTAAAGAAAACAACTGAAAATTTTATACAAAATTAATGCTATGCAAGTAACTTTCCACTTGTAACATTCCGGGCGCTGACGAGGGCGGGAAGTGATCGGCGGTGCAATGAAGCACGGACAAGGAGTGGCTCTTGGCAGGCTTCCAGCGGGAGGAGTACATGAATGAATCGAATACATACCCAAACAAGAGGGATCCAGAGGCTGTGCAGGTATGTGACAGTAGGATAATTTAAAGGAAATAATAGGTACTACCTATACCAACAAGGTACATCTACTTTTCGGTAGTCCATAATTTAAGAACTTCACAGTTAAGCATGTTTGACTTTGAGCAATTCTGGGATGGGTGTCCTCCTAGGAAGTTTCTCAGGAAGTGTGTGAGTGAGAACAAAGCATGCTGAAAAGTCTTGTGTTGGTATGTAGGAATAGTCATTTGATGGCCGGGCGTTACACCACTTGTTTAGGCTTCTCTTTAAATTTACCTGAGTAATATCTTCATTTCTCTTCATTTCTCTTGCGTCTTCTACCTAATCATCAATTTGATTACTTTTATTCACTTCTGTTTGTGTTAATGATCACTTTTATAGAGGTCCTGCATCAAATTTTACAATTGAACATTTCATTGATCATTTACTCATTCACCTAAATTTCTGCAATAAACATTAGTTTCCATTTACAAACTTTTTTAAACAAATATATTTGAACTATTGATTATAAATAGGAGTAATATTAACAAAAGATAAACAACAATAACCAAAGATTGTATGCGAAAAATTTCTACTCTATAAGATAATACCAAACTGAAGGAATGAAAAGTTCCCATATGAAAATTTGTCTCAAAAGCATCATAAATTTAGAAGTAAAATGAAAAATAAGGAAACATATCCAAAAATGTTATTTTGACATTTGATCAAACACATAATTTGCAACCAATAAATCAGTCTAGAACAAAATCAAATAAATATTTAAAAAATTCTCCAACTCTCATATATTCTTATAAAATAAACCTTTTAAACAAACTTAGTCCATATTTACAATATTAAAGAAATTTAGATGAAGGAGAAAAACCAAAGAAAGTAATTAGGTCAAACTAAAATCAACCAAGAAAATTGTTCATCTTTGGTGCTATAGATCACTATAAATCATGGAAAAAATTATGAAGAAGTTGTAGCCACTAGGGCTGGCAAAGACATCTTTAACGAGGGTTGCGATGTTGAATGGGTAACGGAGAAATAAAAAGATATTTCACTGATTTATTTTTAGAAAAGAGAAAAAAATAAATTGAGTGAATGAAGAATGCAAGAGAAGAGAGAGAAATGGTGAGAAGACAAAGAACATCAGAGAAAAAGAACGTTTCAAAGTTTAGAAAAAAGAGAAGATAATAAGAAAGATATTTGAATACACATCATTCTTAAAAATATAGTTAAAACAACATATCATCTAAACTGAAAATATATTTTAAAAAATTGAAAGATCTAGTATAGTTTATTAATGACAAAATGGATATGCAACAAAAATAAGAAAAAGAAAGAAGCGAAGTTCAATAATAATTTTTTATTCTTGTGATAATATACCTCTATTCAAATCAGGCCATACACAATTGATCAATTTAAGGTTTTATCTTTTGTCACACTTGTGCAAACTTGCCAATAATTAGGCTTAGCTAATTAAGGTGAGAACCAACAACATAAAATGAAAGGAAACTACTGCATTTTAGACAATTGTCAAGTAAATTAATAATAGAAAGAAAGAAGTGAAGTTCAATAATAATTTATTCTTCTTGTGATAATACATCTATGTTGAAATAAGGCCTTAAACAATTGATCCACTTGAGACTTCATATTATGTTACACATGTGCAAACCTGTTAATAATTAGACTAAGTCAATTGAGATGAGAACCAACAATATTGAGAAATATGAAGGACAAAAAATAGGAGATTATGAAAATCATAACATAAAATGAAAGGAAATCACTACACTTTTCTAGATAGTTGTTAAGTAAATAAGAGAGTAATTACTATATCACCAGTTGTTTAGAGTATTTTCGAAAGGAAAAATTAAAATAATATTGAGATTTTGTATTTTTATAATTGTTTAGTACGATACCATACCTACACAAATAATACCACTACCTACGCATTAAAGAGATAATGCGTGAGAGAGATGAAAGAAATAATATAATTAGTATTTAAGATTTAAAAGGAAATATTCATTTGTTTATCAAAAAGGATGTGCAATTATCAAGTTTTAATTTTGAAAAATTGTCCCTTCGTATATAGATAATACCACTGCCTACGTGTTAAAGAAATAACGTGTGAAAGAGTTAAAAAAAAGATATAATGAGTATTTAAGATTTAAAAGGAAATATTAATTTGCTTATAAAAAAGGAGGGCAATTAGCATGTTTTAATTTGGAAATATTAGAGCGCACTTATTAAAAAGGATGCAGTTAGCAATAACTTACTTTGACAAATACATTTCAATTAGGATTTATCAATTAATGATTTTTTACATTATTTTTTTTAAAAAATAAATTTATTTTTAAGTGTAAAATTGGCAAAATTTTGTGGAATTTATTATTAATTAATTATTAAAATTTATATATTTAAATAATTAGAGAAGAAGGAAAAAATCCAACACCCCTCTTCCCAAGAGAATTCTAGACCCATGTGACCAGATAATTCATTTTTAAATTTTAGTGTAAACAATTTTCAGTTGTTTTTTAATGAAGAGGTAAAGATAATCTTTGAGACATGTTATTATTTATCTTCTATAACATATTTTTTTACATCAACAACTATATATTTTAGTTCAAAAATTATTTTATGTATACTAATATTGGATAATAAAAGACAACATCTAAAGAGTTTCCCAATGTTACTTAATCTTATTCATTTATACCACTGTCTATGCGTTAAAGAGATAACGTGTGAGAGAGATAAAAAAATTTTAAATTTTAGTGTAAACAATTTTATGTTATTTTTGAATGAAGAGGTAAGGATAATCTTTGAGACATGTTATTATTTATCTTCTATAACCTATTTTTTAACATCAACAACTATATGTTTTAGTTCAAGAATTATTTTATGTATACTAATATTGAATAATAAAAGACAATATCTAAAGAGTGAAATTTATAATGAAGTTTTCTAATGTTACTTAATTTTATTGATTTATATCATTGTCTATAAAGAGATAATATGTGAGAGAGATGAAAGAAATATAGATTTTTTTTATCAAAAAGGGAATGCGATTAGCAAGTTCTAATTTGAAAATATTGGAGTGCACTCATAAAAAAGGATGTGCAATTAACATGTTTTAATTTGGAAATATTAGAATGCACTTATTAATTAGAAGGTGCAATTAACAAATTTATATCTAATTACCATTTTACCTCTATTTTTTGCCATAATATAGGATGTCTAGTTTTTTATTTTTGCTAGCAGTTAGTTTTTATATATGTATTTTGTCCCTATTTTTTGTCAAATGTCAATTAATATAGGGATGTCCAGATTTGTATTTTTGCTAGCAGGTAATTTTTATATAATATAGGATGTCCAGATTTGTATTTTTGCTAGCAGGTAATTTTTATATATGTATAGTAGATTTCTTCAACTATTCAATCCGTACGAAAGCGAAAAAAACAATCATAGTATTTGTTATTTATGAACTAAAATAGTTAAACATAATTTAGTAAAAATATAATTAATGCAATAAAAAGTTAGAAAAAAAAAACTTATAAAAAAAGATAAATAAATTTTAAAATAATTTCTCATACTTAGAACAGACGGAGTACGTGGATTGATTTGTTTAATTAAAAAAATATTTTTATCTTTTCTTAATAGGTTTTTAATTTGCTCAAAACTTCTTTGTGTCTTTAATCTTTGTAATATATATATATATATTGGTTCTTATATGTTTTTTCAAAATACTATCTATTTATTTTCTCTTTTTGTTATTTGTTTTATTCCTTATAATATATTTATTTATAATACTTATAAGATTCAATTCATTTCGAATTAGTCCTTTTGAAAATGTTAAAAGCAAACTATTTATCTATTACAAGTATAAAAATGAAAAATAAAATACATGGATTAAAAGAAAGTAATAAGGATGAAAATAGAAAAAAAATGAATTTTATAAATAGATTTCAAAATAATTTATAAAAGCTATAATAAAACATATATTATAAAAACTAAAAAAACATATTTAAAACTAATTTTTAATTTAGTTATTGAAACTTACATCCCTTGATGATTAATTGTGTTAGCTACGTCAATGACTTAAATTATAAAATACTTAAATATGTTTTTAGTTAAATTAAATTTTGTGTTATTTTATTTTTAATTTTCCAAAATTATGTCATAGATATTTTTTAGGACAAAACTTAGATGGACTTTCTTAAATATCCTTGATATTGTTATTCAAAGTTAGAGTTCCATCTTAGCAATTTGCATAACAGAGATTGGCGTTAAATCTTAATATATATTAACAAGGTAAAACTTTAATTTTATTAAAAAATGATATGAAAAGACCTATGAATTAAAGCTGTATTTAAATTTTGTCATATCATTTATTGGTTGACAATGTAAAAACTTTTACATACATGCTTATTAAACTATTTTTTACATGTTATTTAATATTGATTCATTCTTTAAAAAAATAATAGCTTATTTATTAGACAACTAAATTATTTTTTAAAATAATAAAACCAATGATAATGTTATTAGCAATTAGCAACTTAATTACATTGCTCTATAATCAAAGTCATATATCAATTTTGTTGGTTAGTGATAAAGAAAACGGTTTTCTTTATGCATGATTTTCGGTTCGATCGAGTACCAATGAAAGAAAATAAGGGAAACATTATAAGGACATATTTGTCCATTAATCTGATACACCCAATTCAACTTACAAGTAATTAAAGCTCAACGCAATCATATAGTAAATTATAAATACTGAATAGCGCGATACAGTCAAGACAATGAGTATACATAAAATCTTAACCCGCTAGATTGCAGTCTCCTCTTTGGTGGAATAAATTGTAGCTCACATTCCCACCAACTTCCATTTTCCCACCTACATACTCACTCCCTGCAAACATAAGAAGATAAAATGAATTAATCTTAGATTCTCTAAAAAAATTAAAGTATATAAGTTAACTTTAATTTTCAGATAAGTTTAATTAGTCATTTTATTTTTATTTTCTCCAAATACTTAGGAAGAAGTTTACCTAACCAGAATCATACCAAAAGAAAAAGATTGCTAAAGAAGAGAAGAAAGTGAAGGAAGAATAGATGTTACATACTTGAGTTTGACATCACCTCATTGAAAACAGACACATGACTCAAATTTCTTGTGGATTTCAGACTGTCATCTGTTTGGAACATGGAATATGGTTTGTTGGAATCTGCAGGGTTCAAGTACTGCAAGAAATCAGAGTATACTTGAGGGTTCTGGAAGCACAACTTTTCAGCCCCTCCAGAAGTTGTACTTATGTTATTATGTTGGGACTGAAACTCTTCCTCAGTTTTTGTCTTCTTATCCTTAGAATCAACCTCAGTGTCCACTTCTGATTCAGTGTTGCTATAAGCAGCCACATTTTGCAGCTTTCTTTTGGATCTAGCACGCCTATTCTGAAACCAATTATACACATTTGTTTCAGAAATTTGGCCATGCTGGCCCAGTTCAGCAGTGATTTCCTTGATTTTTTCCTTGCTTGGAGTTCCATTCCCTTGATCAAATATACGTTCAAGAATTTGAAGCTGCACAGGTGTAGGTGTCCACCTTTGTCTTGATGTTATTTTGTGCCCACCAGATGTCATCAATGGGTCACAGTATATGTTTCCCAATCTAACCCCTAATGAAGAAAACAAAATCAAAACATCAATATTTTCTTCAGAGAATGCTTGATCTTAAGAGAGAAATGCAATTTTTTAATATGTCAATCTCAAGAGTGCATTTAATTGTATGAGGTTCAGAAATGTTTGCTATATATTCAATCCATCAATATTTATCTGTCTCTCTTGGTTGAAAATAAAACAAACCAACAAAATAGTTGAAAGTTTACTGCACAACTTGAAGGCTATGCTTATGTGGCACACAAAAGCTGTCAAAGCAAAAATGCAAGGAAAAAATCAACTAGGTTTGATTTTTCTTTGTAAATTACCAGCTTGGTATCTTTACTTATTCAGAAATTTCCACTATTTTAAAATAATTGTCACTGTGAATATCTCTATTAAGTGTATTGAGATAATATTATTGAAATCATATGAAATTGTAATTAATTCTTTAAAATGAAGGACATAAGTAATACTATATCTTCTTAATTATAATATTATTTAAATATTTTATGAAATAAATCATTAAGATACTTATTGGTTATGATTACAAATTTGAAATCCAATGTGCCTTGTATATCAGGGAAAAGTTGTTGATATTTTTGCCCTGTCATTTTCTGATTTGTAGAAACAGACGGGCTTAAATAGTTGAAACACACGAAGACAAAAATAAAGAAATTAATAGGTCGGTATATAGTTTGAATGCCATGAAACATGATATGGATCTTACTGACAAAAATGGTAAAGAGAGTTCAAAACCTTATAAGCGAAGGCTTTGATTTAACAACCAACAGAGGTAAGTAACAACATACCAATGGGAATATAGTGGAGAGGAAATAAATGGTATTTTTTCTTTATCCGTAGAAATAGTAAAAATCGAATACAGATATAAAAGAATTTATAATAACTCATTCATCCCTGCCGAATCAATTAAGTTTTAGAGCTCTCAGTGGAGATAAATTGTACTGAGAACAAACTTATTGTAGCGCATAATTAAACAATAAAAAAGAAAGTACCTGCAAGATCCTGTTGAGCTGAGAGTGTTCTGTGCATCTCAATAAGTTGCTCACAAATGGTGCCATAAACTGCTATTTGCTTCCTCAGAGCTTCCAATTGTTCATCGGTCATGACCTTGACATACATGAGTTCTCCGTTGGCATCAACATTCACATTCCCACTCTGCTGCCATCTCTGCAACTGTTTCTGCAATTCCACCACGTTCACCATCTCTCTCTCTCTGTCTCTTTGATGATTGTGAATTATGATGATAAGAGAGAGAAAGAAAGAAGTCAGCAAAGGTTGTCAGAAAAGAAAAGCACAAAGTGCGAGAAACAGACAAAAGACACAAACATTTTAAACCAGAACCTTAGATCCTCTTTAACGCTGTGCCACATGTGACTCCTTCCTTATTAATTATACTATTATTGTTTCTGCGGTGCCTACTTATAAGTTATAACATCTTTTCTTTTCTTTTTTTGACTGGACTTATAACAATTTTTAATAGATAGAAAAAATATATGAAATAAGATTAATAGTATTATAAAAATATATGATATATATTGTAGAAACAACATTACTCAAATTAAAAACCACGTAGAGAACTAAAATTCTTTACATGAAAAAATATTATCTTAATGGTTTTTTAAATTTTATTATGTACAGTAGCTTTTTTTATAAACTAGACTGTGTGTTTGTGTTTTACTATTTAAATAAAATTTTATATTAACTCGATCAAATAATTATGCTTAATTATTAATGAGATATTATATTCTAAAAATCAAATTTAAATTATTTTGGAAACCTCGCATGAACTATCAACTTTGTCTAAAATTAATTTTATTTTATTTTAACTGAATACATTTTGTTTCAAAATTTAGAAGAAGAAAAAATGAAAACTTTTAAATGCTTAAAATGCCTAACTGATCCTGTAAAAGAATGCCCAATTGATGTTTGACTGTGTTGTTTTCTTTTGATAATATAATAATGATCACATGACAAAAAAATAGTATATGGCATTTCACAATTTACGTGTTGCGTAATATTTTTTTTACCATCGTCAACGTTAGCCCTACAATAATTGCTTACATTTGTTGAATGGTCTGTTTTTTTAATCCTTTTGGTTGTCTTGGATGGTTTCATTTAACTTCATACTCCAACGTTACCCCAAAATTATATTAGGTTTTGGACGTGATTAGGTGTATAATTTAATTAAATATCTATTTAATGAGAGTTTATTTATAGGTTTGACTGTAAATTTTATTGAAATAAATTAAAAAATATTCTCACAAAACTTTTTTATATGATTAACTGAAATAAATTAAAAATTAATAAAAGAAATCGTTACACTCAACCTAAATATTTTAAAAGTTTAATTAACATGTATTTTTATTTTTAACATAAAAAATATATAATCAACCAATAAAAATTATAATTGATATAACTTTAAAATAATTATTATAAAAACAAATAAACCTACCATATCTAATAGTAATCTATACTTGAGTGAGACTAACCATTATTTACTATCAGTGTGAAAATACTAACATTCTCAATCAATAAAAAAATGTTATTAATATGATTTTTAAGTTATTTATAATAAAACTTATCACACTTAGATGATATGTAAAATTATTTTATACTAGTAATATACATAATTTATTTTCTCTAATTAAATTACGACATAAAGAATTTTACATGCATTCTAATTAAATTAATATGTTAAAGTCGTTGTCTAAAGTTAATCGTCTAATTCACTCTTATGTTTGAGTGGGAGTCGATAACTTGTTAATGTCTATTGAGACCCACCATCGCAACTACCTGCCCATCTCATCATTCGTTTATTCTTCAGATTAAAAAAACAAAAAGAAATGAAAGGGATGGCTATGATAAAGCGAAAGGTAAATCATATTTTTTTGTTTATAAAAGAGTAGTTAATTAAGATTGACTTCAACTTTAATATACTATCAATGTAATAAATTACAATGTTAATCAACTAGAAATAATTAGGATTAACTAAATTTTTAATTCCTATAAACTTTTTTAAAAATTGATTTTTAATCCATTAATAAAAGTTTAAATAATCAAATTTCCCCAACTTTTTTTGGTTAAGATTTTTAATTCTTAAAATTTTGTTTGACGATCAACGTTCTTAAACTTTTATAAATTTTATTTTTTAATCCCTAAACAAGAGTTATTATTTTTATTTATTTAATGAGATTTTAGGACTAAAAACTGAAATTTAAAAAAATTTAAAAGAATAAAAACCTTAATGAAAAAAATTGAAGAATTTAATCAGTCAAATTTTTATATAGAGACTAAAAATTAAATTTCAAAAAAATTAAGAAACGTCAACCAGCCAAAATTTTATTTGAAGACGAAAAATCAAATTTAAAAAAAAGTAAGAACTAAAAAATTCAAATAATTATCGGTATATTTTTATTCTTTACATCATATATTATTTACTCATTAATATTTTTATTTTTTAGTTTTATGGAGATATATATTTTTAATCTCCATCATTAGTTGTAGTCTGTTGAATGATAAATTTTTAACGTGTATTATTATTTAGTACTCTATTACCATTTTAATTTAAAATAATTGGTGCGGAGTTCACGGTGCAAAAGTCGGCATATCAATGAATCTTTTATACTTTTATGTTTATTAACTGAATATACTTCTATGTTAACCAAAAGCTATATCTAAGTTAAACATTTTCACTAACAAATGTGTCCATATATCAGTGGTAGAGCATTTGACTGCAGTCAAGAGGTCATGGATTTGAACTCGGTTGGACTCTTCTTAATTTTGTTTTTTCTTCTTAATATATATTTATCATTAAAAGGGTGGCATTCAAACATTTGTAAACTACTTTTACAATAATTTTTCATAATTACGCGAGATTCTCCTACAGTCCTACATTCCCCAATCTCTACCCTAGCTCCCATTCTAATTTCTGTGTAAAATGTTAATAATTATACGAATGCCTTAGTGGATCAAGCAACACAAATATAATCAGAATCTTAAGAACAAAAGTCCACAACTACCATATCAAAATCATAATAATAAAAATAACCTTACACAAATAACTTTAGACGAAATAGAGGATACTACGAAACTAAAATCAGAAAAAACCGGAGAAGGCTATTCAGAGGGGAAACATCTGGTTTAGTGATTACTTTAAAATAACTATTTTGATATCTACTTTTATCGGTGAGATCTTAAGAAGAGTATTCTACCATACTGTTAGGTTGAATATTTCATAACCTGTATATGTAAAGGGGAGGCTAAACAATTATTTGGAGGTGAGTTTTTTTCCGTTAATTATCATTTAAAAGTTTATTTTAAATTATAATAAAAAATGAATAAATCCTAATATTTATTATAATTTCTTAACTAAAACTTATAAATGATATTACGACTTTTATTTTATTTTTAACTAAAGTAGTAAACTATTTTACAGTCTCAGTTTTTTTTAATTACGATTTAAAGTGGTAGAATTAATTTTTTTTTATCTGAAATTGTAAATATTTTATGATTTCAGTTAATTTTAAAAAAAATCACGATTTTAAAGTCTTAGGATTAATATTTACTTTTTATTTTTATTTTACAACTTTAAATTCATTAAAGGTTTTTTTTGCACGTCATTTTAAGGTTTTTATTACTACTTTAAAGTGATTAAAGTTTTTTTTACACACGTCATTTTAAGTTTTTTTTTACTATTTTAAAGTCGTTAATTTTTTTTACTTCAGTTATTTATTAAAATCAGTTTCAAAGTAAAAATATATTTATTTATTAAATAATTAAAATAAAAATTATTTACAATTTTAAAATAAAATATACAAACAAAATTTAAAAATATATGAAAAATAGAAATTGTAAATTCATTTACCATTTGTATAAAAAAAATAATCCTACAATTTTAAAGTTGTAATATTTTTAAAAAAATATTTAAAATCGTAAAATATTTTACAACTTTCAATTTAAAAAATTAATCCTACAACTTTAAAGTCTTAATTTTTAAAAAAAATTAACCGAAGTCAATAAATATTTTACAATTTCAGATTAAAAAAATACAATTTTCAGTTCAGAAATCATAACAGATGTTACAATTTATCCTATTTTCAATAATAATTCAAAATAAACTCTCAAATAGTAATTAAAAAAATCAAAAAACAATTCAAATCAAACTCCCAAATAGTAATTAACGGAAAAAATATTCCACCGTACAGGAGACATCGAAATTAAAACATTTGTGACACTGATCAATAAAACGTTGATCAATGAAATATATAAAGGGATCGATTATCTCATTTTAATTCAGTCATTCGTTTAAATTCTAAAGATGAACAGGCTTTCTGTTAATTTTCACGTTTAATTCTTTCGATGAAAGGTTAGCTTTTAACAGAAGCATGAACAGTCATTGCATTTTTGTTGTATTGCATTTTCAGAAGCACAAGTAGGTGAAAGGGTAGGATGAAAGAATATTAGTATTTGAGAACCATTTGATCACAGCCTTAAGTGTTTCCGTTAAATGATTCATAAAGTCAATCAATCCACTCTCATCGAGCACTAATCGTCTTTCATTGTTAATATAGATGTTGAGTGCAACACAATCAATTCAGAGTGATTATACAATCATAGTTATGGGACAAGCTCAAAAGAAAAGATGCCAACAGCATCAAACTGCAGATACATCTAACAAAAATTTATGTTAATTTGCTATGCTCACTCATAGGACAAAAAAACTTTAAGACGCCACGAGAAAGCCTCTGAATTGTGAATTTCACTCCTTACTTTTTGGGTATATTGCTCCAACGTATGTGCATACTCATTTATGGTATCATTGGATATTGTATCTTCAGCTAATTTGACTGCTGCCATCTGAGACAATTGAAAGTTTTCCCCCGTTTGTTGTAGCTTCTTACATGTTTCTCCCTCACCAAACATCATAAGGGAAACCAGCAAAGATTTCAGCTCACGTCTAGCTTCCACTGTCAGGGACATGCCTTTCAAATGCTCCACCAAGGCAATCTCCTCATCAGGACTACAATAAGAAATAGAAAACTATTACTTCAAAAGTAGTGACTAAATGATAAATGAAAAACAATAATACAGGACGAGGGGCAGAGGGAAATAAAAAATTCAATTGTCAAAATACCTCCCAGGTCGGATTTTTCCTCTCTTCTTCAGTCGCCTAGTTTCTCTTGCCTTGCTAGTTGCAGTTGAGCTCATTGAAGCAGCAGAACTTTTCTTGGTCCTGTTGATGAAATGAGGAAAACAAATGAAGCTTCAAACGGCAGAAGTATAACATAAGAAATAAATATTACAATAATGTGAAAAGAATTAACCTGTTATTCTTTTTGTATGAAAAGAAAAATAAGCATGATTCAATTTTATCATATAGTTAATGAAATAGCAAGGCTTAGCTATTTTTTACAATTCAGTTTTAAGAAAATGAGTCATAAGAGTAACTCAATTAGGGACACTAGCTGTCAAGGTCAAATAATATGGAACATTACAAAAAGAGAGAGATCAGAACCATAAATGGGATATGATAGATAAAAAGTGTTTGAATGTGGCAAATGATTCTTTAACCCCAAAGGGAGGAGGGGGTGGGAAAAGGAGGGTCAAACTTCACTCACAAACAACTGAGTTTCAACTCTATGTCCTCTACCTGACGACAATAAATTCAATTATCACAAATATTATAAAGTACAGGGACTATAGTTGTAAAAACCAAAATAGTGAGCCAGTTAGTTTAAACTTAAAATAAGCAACTTTAAATTAAGCGTTTTTCAAAAAAGCGCTTATTTAATAAGCAGATAAGATCTGCTTCTCAAAATAAGCAGAAAACTGATTTTTTTTAAGTACAAAAGCAGTTTAGACAAATACATTAAAAAAACATAAAACTGCTTATTTTATTAAAATAAGTGATTTTTTTTTTTTTGACAAATAAGTTTAAACAAACTGGCTCAATATCTCACAGCTAGACTTTTGCAGCAGCTTTGAAAACCATATATTCATTTAATGCATAAAGGCCAGAATGGAAAAATCCATCCCCAGAGTCAAAGAAAACTGATTCAGAATATAAACAGAAAGCACATTAAAATTGATGTTCTCCAACTGCCAAATAGTATAGACAGATATACGGTATCAAGGAAAATACATACCCTGTGGTGTATGCACTCATTCCACTAAAATTACTGCTAGCTTCTGAAGCAGCATCATCATCAAGATCACTTGCTGCACGTTCCTCTGACTGGAGCTTTGCTGCAAGAAGTAATCTTCTCTGTCGAACAGCCAGGTAACGTGCCAAGTATTTCCCCACTTTCTCTAAGCCTTCCTCATATTCACTGGCAAGTGTGCTTGCACATTCCAAAGATGCACTCTTCACTGTTATAATTAAGTCCTCTCTTCTATGCATAAAAACAACCCTCAAAGCCTCCTCCCAGTCCCTTGCAGTAATCAACAAATTCACACTGGTGTTAACATCTCCACAGTACTCCAGGGCAATTTTGGCAGCCTCCCCAGGTTTACCTAGTGCTTGAAGTTCTTCACAGAGCTCACTGGCAAGATGTAGTAGCTCATCCTTTCCCAAATTAAGGAACCCAGCAACCGTAAGCACCCCACTCCAGTTATTAATAGCACGATAAGACTTCAGAGCCTTATCCAGATTGAAACAGGACATATAAATTGCCGCAGCATCTTCAAAGCATTTTTCATCACTAAGATAATCCCCCCATGCCTCAAGGAATGGCTTCTGCTTGGTAGGGCCAGTAAAAAGTTGAAGAGCCAAAGGAAAAAGTAGAGGGTTTTTTTTAACGAGTGTCATACAATCATCATAATAAGAATCTCCAGCAGAAGCAATGTGTCTGAGAGCCTTTTCGAACCTTTTCAGCCTAAGGTCAATATTATATTGCATTAATAGAGTTGGCATATGCTCCAATTCCTGTAAGAAAGGAAGAAACTCTTTTGGATCTTTCTGAGCATTCAATGCCACAATAGCTGCAAGTTTTAAATCATAAAGACCCAAAGCAGCTTCATATACAGCATCAGAGTCAGCTAACCACAAAAGATGCTTCAAAGCTTCTTCAGCAGAAGGGTAAGACATTCTCCCCAGGTCATCAGCACGAGACAATTCCTTTTCACGAATAACTTTTATTCTCTTTAAAGCATCTTCAAGTAATGGAGGATCACTCTGAGCTAGAGTGGTCAAAATGCAAAGCTCCCTTGCAGGACTTTCTGTTATGTGATCCTCAAGTGCTTTTCTTACAGCCAGCAAAACGGAAGAAACCTTATTACCAGCAAGACAATTGTGGATGCCCCCAACTAGCATAACATCAGCAACCTTTGGACAGGGAACAGAAATGTGATTTTTATAGAGTTTCTCTATAATATTTTCATTCTTTACGGAACAAACAAACTCGGTTATGTAACCCAGATTGTTAACCTGCCTGACAAATTCAGAAGCTAATTGCGAAAATGCTTGCCAGCCACAGTAATCAACAATTACATTGAAATTTATCCTATGCCTTCTAACCATAAGTAATGCATCTTTAAAGCGCTTTTGAACTAATGCATTAATGATGGAAACCAAAACCAACTTTCTAGGGCATATACATTCTAGGTTTCCCCGACTAGTTTGCAGTATAATGGCAGCTTCATCCCCATGTAAAACTCCAACAATTTTAGCACCTCTCTCCCATATATTTACGTAGCTTTCATTTTCTTCTTTTTTTCTACTGTTAATGCAGACAAAGTTACTGTACTTCGAGTCTAACTCCCCATTAAATACATCCACAATATCAACAATAAAAAGCAAATCTTGTTTCGTTGCAAGAATTAGATGTGTGATCACTTGGTCTGCCAAATTTGAGTAAAATGAGAAGCTGCTGCAGTTGTTGCAAAGTATCCCCCCATTAACATGCAGTCTGCCGATCTCATCCAGTCCAAAAAGCATTGATTTTGATAGGCCAGCACTGCCAACTAATGCTACACTCATCCAAGGGCAAGCTGCAGAAAAACCTTGATGTTCTTGTTCTAGAGATCCTCTACTAATCCCAATTTTTGATACATACTCTTGGATTTCCCCCCTAGAAAACTGAATATATGCAGAGTGTTTACTAGCAGGATTAGAAGCGATGCCAATAACCAGCTCTTCAAGGGTATTTCGCTTTGAAACTGCTGCATGCCATCCTGAGCACGTCAGAAATCCTGGAACAAGATCCTCAGAACATTCAAGTTCCACTTCCTGCAAATAGAAGCCTCGAAGTCCACCCTCAGTCAATGAGGTTTGAACTAAGTCGTTACTATGACTAAAACCATAATGTGAAACGGCTAATAGCTTATGGGAATCCAACCATTCAAGATGTAAAATGGATCCAAACACCATTTCTGTCTGAGAGTCTTCAACATTGAATTCTTTCCCCCCTAGTTCTTCCCAGGTTTCAATTGATGGAAGCTCCACAACACATAAGCTACCATTTGAAAGAAACGCAGCTAACTGGTTCTTAGAGTGTTTGCAATACACTGCCATACCCCGGACATGAGAAGAAAATTTCAGGCTAAATAAATACATAGGAGGTGGCATTAAGGACAAGGACAGTGGCGTTACATGAATATTGGAGCCATCAACAACCAGTGCAACGGAATTCTCCATAACAGCTGTGATCCAAATAAAGTTATTAACCGTGACCTGACCACCAACAGTCCAACAAATTAACTGCAGCGGCTTCGTCGTATTCCAAATGAACCTAACTTCATCTCGCTTCAAGTATCTAATTTCATGCTTCAGGTACCAGTGGTTATTACTAAAACACCATATCCTTACAGCATCATAATCTTCACATTCAACAACACCTGCGAGAAGATCAGAACTGCAATTCCACTTGAGAAGTTTAACTTTTGAATCTACATTAAACCTGCTTCTCTCTAATCCATTCCTCTCAAAGAAAACAACAGAGGGAGATTCATCTTTCCCATCACCAACAGCTGCAATTTTAGCACCACTTGGCATCCACTCCAAAACTGCCCCAGCAAAACTTCTCGGCTCTGAAGAAGCAAGCAAATCCCCTGAATCTCTATCCCAAACCTTAATTTTCTTAAGCAATGAACCAGAACCACACGCATCACTCATCGTAGCAAAGTATTTCCCATCTCCTCGCCAAGACACGGGAAGAAACTCCCCTTCACCTGAAAATACAGAACACTAGCAATCCTAAACCAAACTCTACATAGAAACACAACTCAAACAACCAAGCAAATAATGATACAGAGCAATTATATTCATAAATTCGCTTTCTCTTTCGCCTCATTTTTGTTCCTACCTCTCTTGTTTCTATTACATCTCTCTCTCTCTCTTTTCCTCCACCATTATATACCCAAATTGAACATTTTCATAACAATAGCGATAGTAGACAACACATTATTATAAAAGGCATTGAAATTAGGGTTGTGGTGGTCCTTACTTACGGGAACATCAGCATCGTGGAGTGGTGTTTCATACAACACATCCCAATCGTAAGTCATCACCAAAAGCTGCCCGAAACCGGTGGTTACGGCGACGAGTTCTCCGTCAGGGCTGAGGGAAACAGCGTTGACGCCGCCGTCGAGCTTGCCAACGACTTGAGTCGCGTCGGAGGCGTCGTCGACGTTGTAGAGCAAGAGAAGGCCGTTGGAGGTTCCGAGAATAAGCGCTTCTTTCTCCATGAGGTAATCGAAGGAGGTAACGACGTCTCCAGGTTCGAGATCGACGGTAACAGCATCGGCGGAGGAGAGTGAGGCGTTACGGCTCCAAACGGCGTTTTCCTGGCACAGAAGACATGTCAGATTAATAAATGGGGTAATTAATGAATAAAGATTATTGGAAAAGGGATGATTAGTGTTGAGACGGACGTGGAAAGAGGAGAGATGGGAAGTGTAAATGAGATTGTAGGAAGAGAGGAAGAAAATGCGGTTGCGTTCGATGTCGAAGCTGCAAAACCGTATAGTTTCGTCATTAGAGTGGAGGGAGAGTCCCAAGGGAACCTCCGAAAACAGCTTCAAGTTCTTCATCCTCAGCCTCACCTCTTCTCTTCTCTCTCACTACTTCTCAGACTAAGTAGGGTTTATGTTTAACTTCCACAAAACACCCCAACCGTGCCCCTCTTCTTTCTCCTCCTATTCTCGTCTGGCCACACTATTTATACCTTTATAAGATAGTTTGATTTTTTTTTTTTAATGAGAAATGCTATTTAGTATGAACAATTAACACAATTTCTAATATATATTTTTTAAGACATTATTCATTACTAGTATTAGCTAAGTTTTATTTTAAAAAATAATCTCACTTTTTTTATTTAATAAGTTTTATTCATAATTTTATAGTTCAATAAAAAAATATATTTAAAAACATATTAGAAAATATGTTCATAACAACATTCTTCGTTATAAATCACCTGTCTTTCCTTCAAATTTATATGAGAAGGATTTTTTCCATTTTTTCCATTATTTTCTTTTTTTTCTCTCTCTAATTTTTTAAACAAAGAATAATAATTTTTTTTAAAAAAGTCCTCTCGTATTTGTTTTCCTTTCAATTAAACATACTACTAGGTTAGGTTATGATAAATATTTTCACAGTGCACTTTGATGTGTTTTTTTTAAGAAAAATCATTTGAATTAAACATTAAATTAACTTGCATTTTGATTTTATTTAAATGTAATTAAAATCTAAATGAAACCAGTTTAATAATTTTTATTTTTTATATGTGCAAAAGTTTTGAGAGACCACTTTTAATTTGACATGGATAATTACGTCAAAAATTGAGATCAAACATGTCAAAAAACAATACATTAATAATATTGACGCATTTTTTCCATAACATGCAGGTTGATTTTAGCAGTCATTGAAGGGAATGTTTAGATTTGGAACCTTAGGTGGAGGAGGGAACTCTTTGTGTTTTGTACAGGTTACTTATTATGATCCAACTCACAATATCTATGTTGTGGATAGATGGTCATGGAGGAATGGATCCCAACAAACATATTTGGTTCGAGAGATATATGGCCTACTTGCTCTTCATCAACTTGGCTCCTTGGGGAACCTGGATTTGGAGGTTTTAAAGTGTTTATGGAAGATTAGAGTTCCATACAAGCATCTTTTTGTTTGGAAAGTCATCCTAGAAAGGATTTAGTCATGATCCAATATGAATCAAAAGAATATAAGTTGTGGCTCAAGCATTGGGTGTCCAATATGTGATCTAGAAGTCGAAACATCATCTCATGCTTTGTTCACATGTGGGTTCGCTTGTCGGATTTGGATGGGTCTATATAACTGAATTGGTTATTCAACGGTGCTTCCTATGGATCCGTCGGTACATTGGTGGCAATACTGTGGCATGATCTCGGGTTCAGAATGTAGACAAAATTGGTAGATTGTTTGGATAACTACGATTTGACAGATTTGGAAGATGCGGAATGCGACTATTTTCAAGGATGATAAGGCGGAATTGGAATACTTGTTGGAATCCATAAAACTTACATCTTGAAAATGGATGTATTGGGGAAGAGATGTTCCATATCAATTTTTTAATGGTATTCTCAACCTCTACTTTGCTTATGAGGGTAAAATATATTTTCAAGGGGCTTCTGTAAATACTAAACTCTTGCATGGGGTAGGTGGGTCCATTTATGATATGATGAGATCAAACATAGCCTTGGTTGTACAGTATTTTGGTCTCGAATTCTGCTAAAATATGACATAACCTAGAACTGTTTTGTGTTGGAAGTGCATGGTATGTATCAACTATTATATACCTTGCTTGGTAGCTGTATAACTTATACCCTACTTTATATATAAATTCCTATTTGGCTGTTTCCAAAAAAAAAACGGGGAATAGAATCAAACAAGTCCTTCAAGGTCTTTCCCTGTATGTCTAGTAGTTGATTTAGAACTAATACAAACAAGATGAATCCAACTATTTAATTAAAACATAACAATGTTATTATCCCCACATCACATGTTATTTAACAATACTCTTTTAGCTTTGAGGATTGTCATAACCCTTAGTTCCCTAAATTTTAATACACCTAAACTTTTATATATATATATATATATATATATATATATATATATAT
>CM023950.1:39913134-39985841 GCA_013407115.1 Glycine latifolia | reverse complement strand
TATATATATATATATATATATATATATATATATATATAAAAAGACATTGGTAAACCTGTAAGTTGAGTAAAAAAAAGTAAGTTATGCGCCTGAATTATAAAACAAAGAGTTTATAAATTCCTAAATTAATCTAATATTTGTTACTAATAGAGCAACAAAAACTATATGAGATTTAGTCTTAAAAGTTACAAAAAAAAAATAGTTCAGAAAATTATGAAATATAACTCATTTTAATTTTTGTTGTTATACTTTTAGAGATTAAGATAAATATCCATAGGTAATTTTAAGGGACTAAAACTGCTCTTTCCGGGTAATCTCAAGTTAGAAATATATTATCATGTCTGATATGATCTTTTAAAAAATATTCTCAGGAAACTACCATTCTAAGGAATTATTAATTTTTTTAACTGTTTCTAAAAAAAACATTTTCATGAGAAAGGTTGTAAGTTTAAGATTTCCATGAAGGTGGGAAATTTTGCAATTTTTAACTGCAACTATATTAAAAGAAATTATATGATTAAATTACATAACGAACTGCCCTCCACTATTCCACCATAAAACCCTGTATACATATGCTACAATTTTTCGCAATAAAATCATACAGAAAAAAAGTTAAAGAGCACATAATTACAGAATCGAAGGAGAATAACTTGGATGCCTCTAAAAGTAGGTCGCGTGATGCCCCTATTGTGAAGTGATTATACTTACAATGTACACACTGAACCACACCCAAAAATAAAAACTAATAATAATAATAACAGGCTCCGTACGCCACGTAAAAAAGCAAGCATACATTACGGACCCTTCATTAATGACAAAACTGAACAAGGACTCGGTGGGTATCTGATCTGATTCAGTACAGATAAAGCAGAGATTTTGAATGTAATGACCAGCCAGCAACTGCATGTACACAAAATAATCAGCAAGACACATAATGAAATTTCAAGGCATTTCTTCCATAATGTGAAATCAAACGACTGAACAACAATTCAGCCTATGCCTAGAAAGATTAACCAGAAAACACCTCAAACACTATGAATACTCATATCTGCATTTTAGAATTTTTTTACAATCATTTAATGAACTTTTGTACCAATACAGATGGAATTATTGCAATAATTAGATAAACTATTACATTTTATCACTTCTCTCTTTTAATTTCAAATTAATCCTTTGTAATAAATTTATATACTGTATTAAAGTCGTGTCATGTCCTGTGATTTTTAAAACATGCCGTGTCCTTGTGTTTGTCATATCGGTGCTTTCTAAAAGTTTATAGAGTTTTGTTCAACGTATAGCCATTTTTTCACCCCTTGCCCTTTACATACACGTTCTATATTACTGGTTGCCTATCAAACACCACCAAAGCAAGAGAAAATGAGAGGGAGAGAAAGGTACCTGAGGACATTTTGAGGCATAGAACAGCAGCAGAACCAAAACCAAAGATATTTAAATTATTCCTGAACAGAACACTTGTTTTCACTCACCTTATAGCCAAACACCTTTAGCCGATGAACACATTTTAATAAATTTTCCCAAGTAAAATCTCTTTCAGTCGTTGAAAGACATGCTGAAGATGGTGACATGATTGCAGATACCAGCATGGCCCACAAAGACTATAATCACGGAAGAGCTCATTGAGTCCAACTGGACCCTCTGGCCACCATGTTGGAAACAAATCACAACTTTGTTCCTGTAAGGAAGCTTTCAAAGAATATGTCCCAGCTAATGTGGCAATCTCAGTCATTTGAAGGATAGATGATGAATGATCCTCAGAATCAGTTGCAATGACACCTTAGACCAACATGAATCTACTCCAAACCAATATCACACCCCGAAAAGCCATGAGTTCAACATCACAAGTCAAATCCAAGATCATTTGCCAATTGAAGTATGCCACACATTTGAAGGTAAGGATTCTCTAACAGTTTTTCATTGTTGGTCTGTGCAGTGCCAATAAAAAGCACAAACATGTAACATTTATAATTAATCACCAAGAACACTAAATTATTAAGCAAACAAACAAAGAGAAATTTAAAATAAGGTTGTTTCTATTTAAAGACACAATACAAAGAAGCAGAATTGAGAATTTTGTTTAAGGATAGAACTGCCTAGGATATTAAACAAGAATTTGAATATGATGCATATGACCTTAAATGCAAAATTAAAAATGCCAATCTCAAATGTATTAACAGTAGAATAGGTCCATAAATCATTACAAAAGGAAGTACCTGCTGAGCTTTAAAAAGAAGATTCTGAAGCATGTGTTGATATTTTTCAGGGCTCTCAGTCATCATTCGCTGCAGTACAGGGAAATCGTTACAAGGATGAAATTTATGGACCTAATACACATGATCAACACAATAAATGAAATCAAATTCATGCCTTCAGAAGAAAAGCAGAAGAATAATATGCCACCCTTGAATCTCTGTCATTCAAAAGTTCCCTGCCAGATGGAAGAAGACCCATGCTTTATAAGTATGTGCATAGGTGATAAATAAAAATGCTAACTAATTAGCAAAGAGCATAAAGTTTGCACTCACATAAAAAAACGTTCTTCACCAACTGCCTTGAAAGCAACAGGATCTGCTGTGCATTTACCAATAAGAAGTAGGAGAAGAGTGGCTCGGATATCAGATGCAGCACCAGGTAGGTTTCCTCTTCCCTTACTTCCAACAGCAACACCCAATGCAATATCATCTGTTGCTGCTCCAGCCAATTGCATTAGTGGCCAAAATAGCAAATCAAGAGGAATGCGCGCAATTAATTGCATTGAGGCAATGGCTTGTCCTTGGAGAAGAAGTGCTGCCATTGCTGCTGTCTCATGAACAAGATGATAGTTCTTAGGGTAGTTTGAAGTTCCATCAGCTTCTTCCTCAATATGTTCATCCAAGAGGTAAGTATCTTGTTTAAGGGCACGGTTATCACTATCAAACTTTTTGTTTGAACCGAAGCAATTTAAAATCCTGTCATGTTGCATATCATCTCCATTGGGTAGGGCCCTAGCAGGGGGAACTCTTAGGCATAATTGGGATAATAATATGTCACACATCTGTTAAGAAAAAACAAAGAGTTGAGCAAAACGGGTAGACCATAAATATTCAAAGAAACAATTTTCCCAATGTAGTTCCCTAGGAGTCATATTATTAACTATTAATAAAACAGTATTTGAAGTTTACTATTCAGAAAAATTATAATAAATATGAACATTAACGTGTCTGTTAGCTATTTAGCCACCTATGTGATTTCAGATTTTGTAGATAGTAATTTAATTTATCTTGAAATGCTGCTTGACCTAACAAATAAACCCACTTCCATGATTATATAATTATCATAAAAAGACCATGCTCAATCAGTTCACTAATGACACATGGACAATGTGAGGTTCCTAATAAAATAGGTCCCCAATTACATCCAAATTGAAAATTATGTGGTTGAGTGGTTCTTCTCTTTCCTTGATAGCAAAAAGATCATGCAGATTAACTTACAACAGTTTTTTCAAACTTAGTGTGACTCACCATTTTTTTGTAAGTATTTATTGCTATGACATGAGGATATTTGGAGAGGAAAAAAAAAAAGAAAATGCATTCTGAGTTCAGAAATAATTACTTTCAGAATATTGGTGCGATCTGTTTCATACTTATTGGTGCAATCTTTTTCATTTATCTGAAACAACAAAGCACTGCTCATTATGTCAATCAATGCATGGGCTTTCTCAAGATGCCAATCTTTCAGCCCACTCCCAAGATCACTCCTCCTCGATTGTTGCATTTCATATTCATCTAACAAAAATTTGCACCTCATAAGCAGCCTTTCAAGAACAAATAAAAATCCCCATCTAATATAATTATGATTTGATTTTAAAAGCCCACACATAAGTGAAATGGGCAAAGGAATATCCGACATATCTGAAGAATCCTGTTTTCCTACTTGAGCGAATTTCTGCTGGAAGTATTCTATATTTGACCATATGGTACCATTGCTTTCCTCACTGATTTCAGAAATAAGTAGATCACCTAACCAGATATACCCATTCTGACGGTAAGCAATTCTTTCAGAATGAAGAAGGGAATGTAAAGTGGCCCACGAGTGCTTTGCCAGCAGATCAATGTCATTTCTTAGAGCAATAATTTCCACATTTTCAAGAGATTTGTGAGTTTTGGTTATCTGAATCATATGAGAGAACTCTTCATCCAAATGAGTGAATGAACTTATTAGTGAATCAAATTTCTCTGTCACAAAATCCAAGAGCTGCAAAGATTTAAAGAGAAACAAGTGAGGCAAAAAAGAATATACAGACAGCCTAAAGAAGAGTATGTTAAGCCAATTTATGATTTGCAAATCAAAAGTCACAACACAATGAAAGTTGCAACAGCTAGCTAAAATTTAAATCGCTACACATTTACGATCAATAGCAATTAGTAAATAAACCTAAACACATGTAACATTCATCCTAACATTATTCAGTGAATTAGAGCAAACATTAGGGACAAGGAAGATGCAGAAACATTCTGTCTTTCTTCCAGGCAGTTATTCAAGCTTGCAACTGATTATTGGTGAGATGAAAGAAGAGGGAACTCGCTGATGAAGTTTCTTGAACTGAAAAACAAAGCATGTCTTTGATTCTCATAAATGTACATAATAAATTTGAATTTAAAAATTCCAAACACCAGACAACAATTTAGCATTGCCAAAAAGATGTCTCAGCACTATTTTCTATCATTCATTGAATAAAAAATTAAATGCTCATTAGAGGCTTATATTGTGTGTTTGTGTGTGCTAGAATATGCAGAAATATCTTATCATGTCATAGATTATCCCCCAAGATTTGTTTCCCTTATTAGTTAGTTTAAGTCAAAATTAGTACCCTAGGTTTTATGAACATATCGAACACATCAATACATTGTATTGTAATACATTTCAGTTATAATATCAATTCAGCATTTCAATCTCCCTTCCTCTCTATACATAATATCCCATAATTTCAAGAAAAAGTGTAGCCCTTGCTCCTGGTTGAGATTGGAAAGGAAATAAGGCTTTCAATAAAATTCTTAACGTATCAATATGTCACATTCATTAACCCTTCATATACTATTTAGTATAGTTTTTATCTTAACAAAGAATATGAATACATATTTTTCAACAGTCAACACCTTAGATTAAACTATTCTGCCTACAAACTAAAAAGAAAAAGATGGAAATACCATATTTAGACGTTCACTGTTGGGATATCTTGATAGTGCAGATGCAATTGATCTCCTCAAAAGCTCCCCAATTCCTTCTACCCCAAATTTAACAGAAATATGAAATGCCTCAGCTGCATTTGTTTGAGCAAGTAGACTTGCAAGTGGTTGGATCTCATTATCACTATATTCATTGATTCCAGTAGCTATGCAATTTTCATTAACTTGATGCAGAACATAGTCAAAAAGCACCGAATACAGATTTTTCCTCTCCTCTCTTGAGTTTACTTGGGCATACTGCATCCAACAAAGAAAAAAATGGGAGGAAATCCTTCAAGTATTGCAAATTTAAAAATACTGGTATAACAAGGACCTTAGATCATGTCTTCATTCTACACTTGCACTCTTGTGAAAGCAGAGACTATCTTATAAATCAAACAATATGGAAAATTTATATTGGGCACAGCAAGTGACCAAATTTTTTTACATATTCATCACCTTAAATCTCCAACTCAAGGAAAAGAATGATCTCAGAGTATTTTCTTTCTTATATAGTCAAGGTCCATTATGATTTGTATACCTTAAGAAGGTTAGTATTACACTTGACTTCTCAATTTAAGAACTGTGAGTTGTAGCATTGCAATTGAACCAAAGTTGACCCCCCCCCCTCTTTTTTCCCACAAGCACTCTTACTGGAAAAAAAAAGCATAAGCATTGAAAATATATAAGTCTTAGTTGTGATTATTAGTCTTGTGTGTATGATCTGAATTAAGCACTGTCCTATGAGGATAAGTGTAAATGCTTGTTGTACTTGAAAATCAAAATCAGATTATATATAGATGGATGGGTAGATAGATTTATAGAATCACTTTTACTTTGACTGCGCAATCCTATTATAAATAACACAAAAACGTTCAATGCTTAACACTATCGGCTAAGTAGGCAATACAAACAGTATTTATAGATTTTAAATTTTAAATTGATAACAGTATAGAAATAATAAATCCTACATTTTATGTCCTCTCCTTATATATGAAGCTTGTGGTTGAAAATAAGCATACCTCACGTAAAAGAAATTGAACTCCTCCAATCAGATCAAGTTGATTCACGAGAAACTTTGGTGTGCTAGGTAGGAGCTCAACAACTTCATCATGAACCTCATACAACATGTTAGCTAACATGGAAATGAGATTACAATGAACTAATTCTGCCCAGGAATTCTTTCTGCTGGTTTCTATAAGTGCTTTGATAACCTAAAGGCAGAACGTGTAAATAAATTAAACAGGGTAACCACAATCACAACAACTATAATAACAAAACCTTATTCCACTAGGTTAAGTCAGCTACATGGATCACACAACACCATTTGGCTCAATTAAAGACCAAAGTTTCAATGATGTTACTTACCATGAAATCCCTCTTGACCACTTCCAAATGGAGTAATCACAATTAATGATTATATATTTATAACTCTATTGACATGAACCACACTAACTATCAAAACAAAGAAATGAATGGCTACAAAAAGACTCAAGACAAAAAAAAAGACCCAATTCACAAACTTTAGTCTAAAAATTGCTTCTTGGTTTAATTTCATTAAGCAATGCAATTTACATATAGCCATATGTCCTAGAAAAGGGAGACAAAAAAGGGAGACAAACCATGGCTATGGACTGACCAAAGAACACAGGTTTGGGACTGGAAGTACAATCTCTTTGTGCCATTTGATTCTTAAAAACTGTTTTGAGAAATATAATTAAGAAGAAAATTTCAAAGGAAAAAATTCACCAAAAATAATTAGTTTAATGCTGGTTGTACATGTATATCTAAAATTCTAAAGATCGGTTTAAGTAGTGAGAGAACACAAGCAAATGGCCCCTTTGTCATTCTCTTCCCCACACTATCCCCTTAATAAGTTGCAGGACATTGTCTGATTCCAAGAAAATGGAATTGAGTTGAATGCTATGTGTATATCTAAACATTAAATTTCATTCAAATGCTCAACCATTCTGGAAGTCTTCAAAGGTAAAAAGCCATGAGCAGCTCTTATATCAGTATGAATAACCAAATAGATTGAAGTTAACTTTAACATGGGTTTTCTCTTTACTGTGATAAGAAAAGAAGTAAAAAAATGGAGAGAGAGAAAAGAAAAAACTTGCCAAAGATTCAAGTAGAGAGAAAATTGAGAAAGGCGAATAGGGAAAATCATAGGGACAAAATGCAGATAAAGTCAGGGATAGCAGATGGTTCCAATCTTTTGTCTTCGACAAGTGACTGGAGTGAACTCCAATGATGGGTTTTCTCTTTACTGTGCTGTGATAAGAAAATAAGAGAAAGAGGGGGAGATAGAAATGAAATAAAACGCCAAAATTTTTTAGAGAAAATTTAAGTCAGAAACAGAAGGACAAATATGGAAATCATTGGGATATGGTTCCAATCAAGGTTGTTAAAATCGAGATTTTACTTAGGATCGGGAGGGGGATGAAAGATCGTAAGATCGAGAATCGTAAGATCGAATCGTAGATCCTACCTACGTCAATACCTAAAATTCCAATATATAATCTATATTTTATATACATAAAACTCAATAAATAAACAAACCTAGATTCATATATAAATTCATAAGTCATATATCATAACATAATATAAATTCATAAGTCATAATATAATATAAATTTATAAATTATAAATACATAACACAACTCAATAAAAATTCATAAGTCATAACACAAAATTTTGAGAGTAAGAGTAACAAGAATATAGCACACATAATGTCACACACTCACACTTGTAAGCTGTAACTAACAATAGTTATATACTATTGCAACTTTGGAAGCCTCTGTATTTTCCAGAAACAGAGTACCACCCATCATGCTTTCAAGGTCTGGCAGACCAAGCCCTCCTAATATTTATAAGTAAAAGTCTCTCTCTCTCACCTCACCTCACGTTTTTAAAAAATTTTAAATTGAGTACCAGGAATAAAAAAGCAAAAGCACAGCTGTCCCTCTCTCTCTCACCTCACCACTCCGTCCACTCCAGCCTCCAAGCTTCCTGCGTCCAGCAGCGACTCCACTCTTCTCTCTCTCCCTTCGGCCTGTCTTGCCGGCGCCGGTGGTCTCCGTCCACTTTCCTCTCCCTCACGGCCTCACGCCCTCACTCCTCACCTCACGAAGTCACACTCACGCGCACGCCGTCAGCCCTCACGCGCACGCCGTCGACCATCGCGGTCTCCCTCACCTCACGGCATAGGCTAAATATATTTCCTGGCTCCGCCACTGGGGAGGCTGTCGCGCAAGGGAAGCCGTCGCGCTGGGGAGGCCGTGGCGCAGGGGAGGTCGTCGCGCAAGGGAGGTGGCTCACGGCGCAGCAGCGGGATCGCGTGGTTTTCGAAAGCAAGGTAAGTTTAGGTTTTAAAACTCACGCAGAGGCAGGATCGTTCGGGATCGCAGATCACACGATTCTACGATGAAGATCGCGATCCCACTCCGATCTTGCTCGCCGGCGATCCCACCCACGATCCAGATCGCTAGACGCCGCAGGGATCGTGAAATCGTGCGATTTCACGATTAGGATCGCGATTTTAACAACACTGGTTCCAATCACTTGTCTTCAATGAGTCGCTATGCAGAAAAACAAAGAATGGATGGAAAAAAAAAGGAAATAGCATGAAACTATGAATGCAAAGGGTATGCATTAGTGTATTACTACTTACTAGTTACTGTCTATTAAAGGGGAGGAACAAACTCAATCGAAAGCAGAGTAAAACAAAAATGGGATTTCCATGATATCCTGGTAAAATGAAAATATGAAAGGAAAATATCATGTTTCACCCTTATGTCAAGAACTTGCAATCGATTTCTGTGGATCTTTCCGTTATCACAGAGAAAATAAAGTAAACAACTGAGTGCAGATGCCCAGACAGATTCCTCCTTTTCTTCAGTCTGTATAAAACAATTAATCAGCATAAAATTTTAGGTTGAGAACATCATGATTAGACCATTCTTGTAAGAATTTCTACACTAAAGATATAATAAAAAAAATTGGTAATCCACTAAAGCAAAATCAGTGACCTAATCTTTAAAGGTCTAAAACCTTATTTGGCTTCCTCCTAATTCTTCAACCCACCTATCCTATAATCCCATTTGTATATAATGTTACTTTGTAAAGCATAATGTGACATGCAAATATCGTACTTGTTCAAGAACAAGGACTTTCTATTGCATCGATGGTTACTTTTCTAATTTAAAAAACAAGCACTAATATCTATAGCATCACTTGACACACAGTATGCATAACAGAAGTCATAATGTCAAGTGAATAGACTAAATAAATTAACCAGTATGAACCTAATAATAAAAGGATTCTAGCCAAGAAAATTTATGAAGAAACAAAAACATTAATCTTCTCCTAGGAATTCTTTTTCAGCTCAAAGTTGGTCAATAGGAAAGGAGGATCAATAATACCTGCACAAGAAGAAGTAGTATCTCATACAAAATATTTAAAATCCAAGACTCAAAATTATCAATTGCAGAGAAAGTGTCCAATTTGTTCGGATAATTTCCTTTTCTGCTCCCTTGGGCCATAAGTTGAGTGTCACTATCAAAATAAGATTCTTGAGAATATTCTTCTTCAATTGTGGAAGCATCATCCACTATGATTGGCTCTAGGAGATGAGCATGAATCCCAAAATTTAGAATTAAATCAAATGTTTGAACCCTGCAAGCTGTTTTAGAAGAACTAAGCATCTCCTGAAAGATGTATTTGAAAATCCAGTTAGTAACAACTAACAATAAAAACATTTTAAAATATTGTCATAATGATAATAGAAACAAGTACTTTGTCTATTCATCACCTCAAGCAAAGAAAGCGTGAGTGGAGTAGCAATCCGATAATCCAAAATATACCTACAAAACAGTCCACCCACCCACTATCAACTCATAACAGCCCACCCACTATCAACTCAGAACAGCCCACCCACTATCAGAATGTAAACAATAATCCCATACCAACTGTATCCCTATAACCAAGAATGGAAGAAAATATAAACAGATAATAAGTGCATTGAAACATACGTGTCAATAACAAGTTTAATAAGGACGCTAACAGCCACATCCATTGATGGTTTTCCACTGTTATTTCTTAGCCTAGTTGACATCATCATAACATTGGTATTTTGGGAAGGCTCTGAGGAAACAGCAGCAAGGACTTCACATACCTCAGCAGGATTCAATCGCAAAGGTTGTTGCTCACTGGTCAGCATAAGATTATCTTTAGTGAAAGATAAAAAGAGAATATATCAACTATAAATAATCAGTGTATCATCAACAAATGTAAATTTTTTCAATGAAAACACAAGCAATATGCAACTTTCTATTCAAGAAACATAATTATATATTAATTTCTTTATAAAAATAATTAATAATTTGTGAGAGTAAGAAAAATAATGAAAACAGCTATCAAGAATTAGAAAGAAAGAGGAGAAGGAGGCAAAGGAAGGAAGATGATAAAGCAGAAAGGTTAAATTGTTTTTTTTTTATATAAGCTAAGTTTTTATAAATCAGAAAGGTTAAATTTGTTAATAAGTTAATATGTATGTTAGGCCACACACTTTCATCATCTTGAGGGGGGTGATCATTCGGGATTGGGGAAATTTTGGATCAAACCCTATCGACAATTTCTAGGTCAGGTTTCTAGGTGCTAGCCTGACCTAACCCAATTGTATTTGGATCAGGTTGGCTCATCAAGTTTATCATCATAATGGGAAAATTACAAAAAAGAAGGGAAAATACAAAATTATAAAAATTGAAAGAAAATTGTTATCCTGTCTCAAAAACCAGAATTATTCTATGAAGCACATCCACTCAAACATGCTGAAAGTTTTTACTCAAACAGCTGAAATCCCAATAATATACTATCCCAAACATGCTCTAAATCACATTAAATTTCTATTTTATTTGTTATATTAAGCGTTTCTTAATTTTTTTCATATAATCAGGTCAGGTCGAGTATAGGAATAGTTAAAGCCAAGACCCAACCAAACTCAATCAGGTTAGTACAAATTCAACCTGATCAAACCCATGAGTCTAACCCAACCTCTTATTTTGCAGGTTGGTCAGGTTGGTTATATCCATGATCACCCCTGGCCCTATGACTTTAGTAGATTCCACGACTTCCTCTGGAATACAATTACAAATATAGAGCACCGATTTAAACACTGCTTGTTTATTATACATAAATTAGAAAGACAATTTGAGATGAAAGCATATACCACAATCAAAGATTAAAAAAGGAGCATTACAAATAAATATGAACCATGCATTCCAGAGAAAATTATAGCATTATATTGAGAATCTCTTTACATAACCTAAAAAGCTTTTTGGGATTCCAAATTTTTCAATAGAAATGCAAACCATTAAATATATATGTATATATATATATATATATATATACATGTCTTATTGTAGTTAGCTCTAATCGAAGAAAGAAAAATATACTGAATCTAAACAGGAGAACAGTTACAGCAATTAGACTTGTCCCTAAAGCCATACTCAACTGAAAAGTTGTGTTATACCATTATGACGCCAATTTTGAGATGGAGGGAATATATACAAAAATCCTTAAAAAATATTTTAAAAGAATTTCTCTATCTGTACCTGTAATATCGATACTGAAAGAGTTGTCGAGCTCGAGGACGGAATGTACTCACAGGAGAATCCTCCCTATAGGAATCACTATGTTCAGATTAGCAAATTACATCATCAAAAGCATTTAGCAAGTCAAAAGTAGTGGAGAAAAAAAAAGACATTATAATTTGCCTTTTGTCTAAGTAAAAAGAGAATATTATATTGTAGCAAAGCAATTCAATTACTTGTTATATAAATAGCATTTAAGGTTTTTTGTATATTTATATTTATGGTGAACAAAGTCACTGCCAAACAAAACTTGAAATTACTGCATAGCCTTCAAACAGTCAAACCTGTCCATAGAAATCATATTAGAGACTAATACTCCTACATTTATACTAATATTCTAGATGAAATACTACAGTACAACTAGAGCAAACCCAAACAGTAACACTCCTAACATGAATATGCCTTGTAGGTAAGGAATTTCCTAGCATACAACTAATGCAACAAGACCTAAACTACTCCAAAATTTAAATTCATTAAAACAGAGATGAAACTGAAAAAAATATGAGAATTAAAAATATCAGAACAGAAAGTTATCTGATAGAAGAACATGCCAAACTTGACGAGGGCCTGCTTTTGTGCGTTTAGATGCTGTTATTGCTCTCAGGTGGGGACAAGCAGATGCAGAATTAGTAAATGATGTTACTGGAGAAGCCTGCAATAGTTGACCCAGATAAGGCATATCATCTGTCCCAAAATATTTCCATGGTTGCCCCTTCATCTTAGCTCCAATGTCTCCTTCAAGTAGAGCTGCAGCACCAACTTCTAAGAAATTATATGCTCTCATGCCTTGTGAATTTACAGCATGATCACTGTATTAAAATATGTTTGAAAACCCAATATAAATTTCTGAAGCAATTTTGGAAGAGATAAATTAAAACGAATAACAGAAATATAAACAACAGTGGTCATTAACACAACACCTAGACCTGTAGATCAAAACCAAATATAAAATATTAATTACCTGTCAGCTTTCATTGATGATGACTGCTGTTTCTCAAGCCAACGCCATTGTAAAATATCATGGGCAATGAACCAAAGTTCGTCTTTTTCATCAATTTTTTCAATTTTGGATAACTTAGAAATAGATGAAGTGACCGAATCCTTCTCCACTGATTCTGTGACACTTGCTGGACATAGTTGGGAATTGAAGGATTTACTCAACAACGATGACAATGTTGGCAGTGATTGTCCCGACGCAGAAGGTGGTCCGGCAAATGAAGCTGGTAGAAAATGCCGCGTCGGAATGTGTTGAGCCACAAGGGAACGCACATAACTCAGTGATTTGAGAGTTGCCCCAGAAGTAAAACTAGATACAGGCAAAGGAGATGTATTTGTGGATGTTGCTAAAGCACCGGTTTGTTGATTCAAAGATCTTGACCATGGTCGATTCAGATTAATATCACATTGAGCAATAATGGTTGAACAAAAAAGATCTATCTGAAGTAAAGTCTCCTCACTTGGTTTGTATCTGTATAAATTAACTAGTTGAGAACACTTAAGTCTTAATAGCATAAGTAGCAAGTAACAAATGATGCTTTCTTGTGTAACACTGTAACACAAATCTAAAGAAAATGCATTCAAGTTATTGATTAAAGAGTGTCTAACTAAATGACAAAATATGTACTGCATCTACCAACTCCCTCCCCACAAAACAGACAGAGGGAAGAAAGAGAGAATCAAGGTCGAGATAGATTAGGCTATTTACAAAATCACAATCCATATTCCATGACCATGACCTGTTGGGCTTTATTTAGGGATCCTATTTTCTTTTTTTATATATTTAATGATTCAGAGGTAGGGGTGAGGGAGGGTTAGATAAATGAAGTTTTTAATTGAAGGAAAAAAGTACCCCCACCCCAAAAAAAACTTTATTCCTTTTGCAAATAGACACTCTAAACTCTTCTGCAAAATAATACCATGTACTTTACTTTCGTTCCAAAATAATATTTAAACTTTACATTTTTTGCAAATAGACACCTTGAACTGTGTGGTCATTCCAATTGATCCTTAAACTCTATTCTTTTTACAAAATAGTTCTTCCTAATTCCTATCATGTTAGAGTTAAATTACTAACGAAAAAGAAATATCAATAGTTTACTTATCTTAAATGTCAATCATTCAGCTAAGTAATTGGCAAAAGTGGTTAATGTGCTGAAATTAAAGTTGAATCGTTCGGGTACTACCCAGGTTCGATTCTTGGCAGAAACAATTATTGGTCAGACTTTAAGACCAAAAAAAATGTCAATCATTCATTAATCTTTTTTTTTTGTTACATTCCATTTTTCCATATATTAAAATAGAATAAAAATATATATGAATTTAAAAAAACTCTTTTGATTTTTAATGTTTGGAAAAGTGATTTATGAAAATAAAACTAATAAATGATTGAAATTTGAAATAAATAACTGGTATAGACTTCTTCTCTGCTAGTAATTTAACCCATATTGAATATAAGAGTTTAGTTCAAAATGGATAAATTTTAAGGATTAAATGAGATGAAATTAAAATTTAGGTGTCTATATGCAAAAAGAGGAACAGTTTTAGGATCCATTGGTACAAAATTAATGTTTAAGATGGTTGTATAGAAAGAGAGTAAAGTTTAAGGATTCATTGGGATGAAATTAATGTTTAAGATATTTATTTGCAAAGAGAGTAACCTGGGTCAATTAAGTCAAAGCTAAAGTTTAGGGTGTCCATTTGCAAAAGAGGTAATGTTTAGGGAGGTTGAGTACTCTTTTTCCTTTTATTAAAATAAGCCAACATTATAGTGACAAGTAGTTTCAAGAAATTAGGATGACAGAAAGACTATGTCTCAGATAATGTTATGATAGAATAGAATACCCACTCATTCAAATAACATACCTTAGAAGATAGCGTTTGAAAAGTGTCACACACCTTGAGACTACTGCAGGACTGGTGAAAATAGTTTTAAATGTTAGCAGCAGAAAATTGAAACTCAAAGTGATTTACGTAATACTAAACAGAAAAACTTATAAAGGAAAAGAAATAGTTCTCAATGTAAATCTAAATTGCAAGAAACAACATGGTTGTGTGATAAGTCTAAAATATGGAAGACCATCCATGTGAACAAAATGATGCATCATAAGAGCAATGGTTTGAATGTTTGACGCAGTCTGGACAATCTCATGACTACCCTTTATCAACAAAAAATGTTACAACTGATAATTACCTCCGCTCCCTCTCTGCAATAGTATGTCCCAAAATTGTGCTGTAAGCCAAGTCAGTGGTTGCAGGGTCTGCCAGATAGTCCTGCAATCATAGATTTTAGACTTAGTCCCAGAATTAGTGTGAAGGTAAGACCTTGTGCATTGAATATTAAGTATAATGGTCTGTAGTCATGGACTCATGGTGGTATACCATGAATGATGACACCATATAAAAGCTGGCTATGAGATACAGAATTATATTACAGCTAGTAAAGTGCATACATGTGATGTGAAGAAAGTACAATGAACTCAATGAAACATGAAACGATTGAAAATACAAGAAACGGTATATGCCTTAAAACATGAAATAGCCATGTACAGATACTCGCAAAGACTCATTGCTACAAAAAAAATATTTGTCGCATACAGTATGTCATCATTCTCAATTTCTCAGTACAGGAGGTACACTATCTTAAACTTCATGAAACTACAAAAAAAAAAAAAAAAGGAATGGCATTTGCATTAAAAGTTACTACTATAAAAACATTATTAAATGAAAAAGTAAATGCATATGTCTTGAATATATAAAAACACATCTAATAATTATCATAAAAAGAAAGTAGGAATGTTTGAAAGAGAATTTTAGAATTATATTCTACAATAAATTACAAATTATGACTAATAGAGAAATTAGTTCAAATTTTCAGGAAATTAAAAAATTACTACACAGAGAATCGTTCAGAAATTAAAGGAGAAAAGCAAGTATTGAGAATTGAGACAAGTTCCAGATCAGAACATTGAACGAGTTAAAATAACAGATAGCGTTTACACTGAAATTGTCATCTCTCTCTCTCTCTGGTGTAGCTGAGCACACGTAGTATGGATTGCACCGTAAAAGCAGAGAGAAAAAATAAGAATGAATGAAGGGCTAACCCGAAGGGTTCTGGAAGGTTCGAGGGCGGAGGTGAGGGGAGACGAGAGGCAATCGGCGACGGCGCGACGGAGAGGCTCGGAAAGGTTCTTGAGGAAGGAAGATCTCAACCTGGATATGGCGGGAAGTTGCTGCATCTGAGAGAGACTGAAGGTGGTTGAAGACATGGACACTCGATTTATAATGGAAATGGAATTGGGGGAACTAATAAAGCAAAGGAGTTTCTAACAGTCTTAGTCCCTCTCTTGTCTCTCTGCGTGTGTGCGTAGAGATAGAGAGAGTGAGTGAGAGGGAGACTGAGCTGGTGGTATTATGAGCTGGCATGTGCTGCCAAGGTTGACTAGGGGGAAACAACGCCAATTTCGGGTACACAGTGACACAGGTTTTCAAAATTGATACAGCATATGCCCCCTCTACGCTGCGTTTAGACATGGAGAAAAGTTATACTAGTACTAGAAACAGTGTTCTGAAGTACGGCAGATCAGACCAATTGGATGGGATATGATGATTTAATTGAGCCCTTTTTTTTATTGAATTAATTGTGTGATTTAGTTAAATTTGGTCAAGTAGAATATCGAATTTCGATTGAGTCAATTTGATATGATCGATTTTATAATTTTTATTTTTTTAAAAAAAATTAATTTTAAATTATTATCAATTATTATTTTTGATTTTGGAATATGAATAAACGTTTCTTATTCAAATAATATTAGTTATATACTTATATATAATAAATACATGTATAATTTTGAATTTTTAATATATACTGATTCATACCAACTTAATTACTGACTCACTGTCTCGATTGGATTAATATTCGGACCAAATTTCACAATTATAAATAAAAATAAAGACTAAAATGCAACTTCCTCCCTTTAAATCCTTTATTTTATTTCTATTATTTTTAATTAAAATATTTGACCATTTGTTTTTAAATTCCTAAGTAATTATATTATTTAATTATTCATATACGATTTGATTTAAATTTATTTTTTATCAACTGATATAAAAAAATATTTCTCTTTCTCTTACTATCTATGTAGCTCTTTTTTTCAGCATATATGTCTCCCTATAATATTACGATACATGTTTATTTTATATATAAGTAAAATTCATAATAAATAAATATTTTAATTATATAAATCATATTAAAATTAAAGTTTGTAATAAATAAGTATTGTTAGTATATAAATTATATTTTAAATTTATAATAAATACTTTTCATTAAAAAATAAAGATATTAAGATTCAATTTAGAAATAAAAAATGAAAAAAATAGATTAAAGAAATAAAACATTGCAATAAAAAAAATATAAAATATTAAGAAATCTCTAAAAGCACTCTTGGTGAAGAAAAAAACTTAAAAAAAATGTTATTGTTACATAATTAATCTAGCACAAATCACGCAAAAAGGCCTTTTATATATTTTTTTTTTATCAATTAGGAGTGTTTACCTATTAGATTGGGTCAAATTTGACTAAACTTGTTGTCTCAACCTGTTAAAAAATTAGGTTGGGTTGCTTTTTTTTTTTGCATGTCCAACCCAACTCAATCAAAAATAAATTTGATTGAGTTGGGTTAATCGGGTTTTGATATTTGAAAATTCATTTTTACTTTTTAAAACTTAACCTATTTTAGAATAATAATTTATTTTTGTCTAAAACTTTGTAACCAGATTAAAAAATTAAGTTGGGTTTGTGCAAACTTTTTCGCATATCCAATCCAACCCTGATAAAAAACGGGTTGGTGTGGGTTGTGATATTTTAAAATTATTTTTATATTTTTAAAAAATTAAAATATTTTTGAATAATAATTTATTTTTGTCTAAAACTCTTAAAGCATACAATGACTTAATGTACTAAAAAAATATTAAATTGTAATAATATTTGAGTAATAGAATTAGTAATTTTAATGTTAATATGATATGTTTATTTTATATAAAATAAAGTATTGTATTAACAAGATAAAAGATAAACAAAATAAAGAGAGATAAAATCAACAGCTTAAAAAAAGAAAGAAATCATGGTGATTTATTTTAGTAACTTAATAAATAACGTGAGTTAAAAAATAATATGTTTTTTATTTAATAATCAATTTATATATGATAATAAATTTAATTTTATGATATGAGTTGAGTCGGTTTAGGTTTTAAAAAACAAATTCCAATATCTAATTCGCCTATGATTGAGTTTTAATTGGGTTGAGTTGGATTTGATCCAAATAATTTAAAAAATCAACTCTATATAATTGGGTTTTGTTGAATCACAGGTTGACTCGGACCCCTAAACACTCATATGAACAATAACTTCATCGGAATCTTTTATAACAATCTAAGGACGTGTGATGCTTTTAAGAATGGTACTAAAATGATTTCACGAGGCCCATCTTACAAGAGAAACATGAGAGGCATAAACAATCAAACAATATAATGTTATATTTCTTATATGAATGGAGAAAGTTATCGTAACATCTCGTTGGAAGCTTGTCAAGAGTCTCTCCTTATTTGTGCCTCATATCTTTTGCACTATGGTCACTCTTTGTCCTTGGTTAGCATTCGAGATGTTACAAGTTGCATTTTTTGGATAATTCATCCCTTAAGAACTCTACAACTAAACATGCTTAACTTACAACAATTTTGGATGTGTTACCTCCTTAGAAGTTTTACAGGAAGCATATAAAGATAAAGCATGCCTACAATGTGGTTCCAAGACAAACCAAACAAAATTTAGTGGGCATGTAACATTGTTGGCTCCAACAAGAGCGATGAGTGGTCGTCAGTGCAAAAGGAATGAGGTATAATAAGGAGCGATTTCTAGTGAATTTTCAGCATAAATGAACATAAATGATTTTATGCAATTAAGGATAACTTAAAAGATAAATTTACTTTTAGATACTTAAGAACTTTATAATTAAGGATATTTGACCTTGAGTATATCTATCGATAAGTTCATTAAAATATAATTTTACTCTTAAAATATAAATTAGAAGTTGAAATCGAGAGCAAACCGCCCACGTTGTCGCAATCCGAACACTTTATCGGACCATTCAATTAATAGGAGCGACGAACAATGTATACAAAGGGCAAGGACGTAGTCAACACGAGCTAATGACTCGCGCCCAACCACGAGATGGGTGCTCGTGGGAGGTTAGCATACACCCCGCACAACACTGTTACATGTTTATGTTCGGGGTAATGTGTGAACACCCAGGCATGCGTGCCCTCGGCCTAATGGCTTCGAGCGCAATCTGCGTTCAAAGACTCGATGGTTCACAATATTCTACAATTCACACAAAGTATCGCATTTCGTTATGTTCTTCATTGATGCAAGAACTGAGATAACCGTTGTCGAGGGTCCGAGTATGATGGGGTTCTCACCCTCTTTGGCGCCTTTGCAAGTATAAACATACATTTAATTTTTTTTACTAAACATATATTTAAACTTAAAAAGTTAAAAATTTAAACTGTCTCTACTAGTTTTTTTCCTATTTATATTTAAAAACTTTTTTTTCTTATAACAAATATGGATTTTTTTTATTGGGTGAAAAGAAAAATGGAAATTCTACTCGACGCCCCGAAGGGATAGTTAAGTATTTAGGGGTCAATATAACACTGAGATGTTAATGCTATCCGTTGGAAAGGATGGCCACGGCAAAAGGACTAGGGTTGGCAAAATGGGCCTGGTCCGCCGGGCCAACCTGTTTAGCCAAAAAAAAATGCGGATTGGGTTGATAATATCAGGCCGCTGATCAAAAGCGGGGTAGGTCAACCCAGCCCGCAAAATTGCGGGCCAAATGCGGGGCGGCACGGGCCAGCCCGCTGGACCAATATTATTTAAAATATTAAATATTAAAATTAAATAGATATATTTAATATATTTTGAAATATGTATATTCTTTTAATTTATGCTCTTTTGCACTCTCAATATATTCTAATTAACTTCTAAGTTTTAATATTAAAATATTTATGATAATGATACTTTCAAATAGTCTTTTATTGCGAGCATATTACACTTTGGATAGTTTACATCTATAAATTCTATTTGCAAATGACGTAATTTTGTGAATTATCACATGACATAGTTTATTTAGCATTAATTTTAAATTATTTACTTTTATTTAACTTTGTATTTTTTGTAATCTTTTTGTATTTAAAAAAAGTAACTTTTTTTCATTTTTTAGGCGGACTGACCCACATTAAAGCCTATCAAATTAGTATTTTCAGTCCACTTTATAAAAATGAACCAGCTCACCCCATTTTTTTGAGACTGATCCACTTTGTCAACCATAAAAAGGACACTTGTGAACAAAACAGCAAAGTAGGGAAACCTGAGAATCTTCTGAATTGAGATGAAGCCATGGCAGTGAGAATAAACTGCTCCATTCAAAACACCCTCTGTCTCCTTAACCCTCCCCTGTTTTCCCTCCGTTACAGAGCTTCTCCCCTGAAGCTGAAACCTCAATTGCATTTTCGTCAAAACCCCTCTCGAGGAGCTTTGTTTTGCACCTGCGCCACCACCGATATCACTCCACATATTACCGAACCCTTTGTCCTCACTACTCCTCTCTATTACGTCAATGCCCCTCCTCACATGGGTAGTGCTTACACCACCATCGCCGCCGATGCCATTGCTCGATTCCAGGTTAAGTAATCTATCTCTACCCTCATTGATTTTAGTTTAAATTATGTAACTTTGGTCCAATTCCAGTAATGGTCGACTTTGGAAATTGGACTAAACTAGTTGTGAATAGGATTAGAGATATTGCACAATGGTTTCTCTTTAGAAAGTTGGTGTTTTAACTGTTTATTTTCTCCTATTAGTACATAATAATGTAAGGTTTGCATAGTTGAATTTGACAGCGGCTACTGGGGAAGAAAGTTATATTTATTACTGGCACGGATGAACACGGGGAGAAAATTGCAACTGCTGCCATGGCTCAGGGTTCCACCCCTCCTGACCATTGCAATCTCATATCTCAATCTTACAAGACGCTTTGGAAAGATGTAATTTAATCCTTAGTTTTTCCTCAAATTTAGTCACGTTTTTGTTTTTGTTTAATGTGTTGGATATTCATATTAATGTATTTTGGTTTACATTTTTCGTGATATTCTTTTGTTGTTGCTTGATTGCAGTTAGATATTTCTTATGACAAGTTCATTAGAACAACTGATAGCAAGCATGAAGCAATTGTGAAGGAATTTTATTCAAGAGTGCTTGCCAATGGTGACATCTACCGAGCTGATTATGACGGACTTTATTGTGTAAACTGCGAGGAATATAAGGTGATTGTTTGAGAAGTTGTAGCTCTGGCACTGGCAGTATTGTATGTTTAATTTATATAAGCTCTCTATTTTGAAGGGTCCGAGTGTGTCCTGTAAACTGCAAGCAATCTTTCTGTTTAGCATCCTTTAATAATAGGAAGGAAATAGAGAACTTTCTCTGATCATTTGAAACTTTTGATTGAGATTGTTGCCTTACTAAGATTTACCATCCTAGTTTCGTGATTTTACTTTAAGAATATATTGCTCTCTGATGCAGGATGAGAAGGAACTTCTTGATAATAATTGTTGTCCAGTTCACCTAAAGCCTTGTGTTTCAAGGAAAGAGGACAATTACTTTTTTGCACTGTCAAAATATCAGAAGGCATTGGAGGATACTCTGAATAAAAATCCGAATTTTGTGCAGCCATCTTTCCGTTTAAACGAGGTAAGGCAATTGGGAGTTCCCTTTTCTCTTTCTATCATATGTAAAATATAAACTCCCTGTCTGTCTGTTACTTTTTTAGTATGCTGCATGACTGTATTCAATTTTCTTTTCAGAACATATTTACTACAATCATTTAAGAAGATTCAGAATGGAAACTTATATGATTATAAGATTCACATCGATAGAAAGGACCAGTCATGACATACTTGAACTATTATTATATTTCTCTAGTCTCGGAGCTTGAGTTGTTAACATACCCAGCCCATTAACACTCTGAAATCCTAACGTAATGTGTCCAAACACATTAGAATCTTAATATTCTACAACCATTTCAAATTATATTTCTATTTCTATAATCTACAACACTTTCACATGACTTTATATCTTATATTTATATAAGATCATGTGACTATATAGTTCAATTAAGTGATTTTGTGGTCATGAAACTTTTTGGATGTAAAAGATTGTAATAAATATCATTAATTATGGTTAGGAATGACGGTTGGATCTATATCAAATGGATACTTGCCAAAATTATCTATATGGTTTTTACCCAAAAATGGTTTGTGGGTTCAGGCCTAAGGAACCCACAAAAATTTGCCATGAGCATGGGTTTGGGTAGTGGGTACTATAGTACCCTACCTTTATCACTTGTACACACACACACAATTAAACTCTGATCCAGATATTTGATAATTGATATGTTAATTGGATATAAATTTGATGACATATTGTTAAAGAAAATACAAATACCAAGTTGTTTGATTTGTCTTGTTTCAACCCTACCCTTCATGCTGGCCTACATGCTTCCCCATAGATAGTGGTACAATGCTTTATAGCAGGTTCATCTATGAGATATAGGTAATTAGGTATCTAATGAACTGCATATTATCACTGTTAGGAGAACTTAAAATGGATTTTCTTAATATATTGTGCTTTAAAATTAACTTCTTCTATAACCTTCAAGGTTCAAAGTTGGATCAAAAGTGGCTTGAGGGACTTTTCCATTTCCCGAGCATCAGTTGATTGGGGCATTCCTGTTCCTGATGACAAGACCCAGACTATATATGTATGGTTTGATGCTTTACTAGGGTAAGAAATGCATTTTATGTGCGTGCTTCTCTAATTTCCCTTGACTCTATTCTATAATCTTATAGCTCCTGTCTATCATAATCAATGACTATCGGTTTGTTTATCGTTTGAAATACATTGCTAAATGCATGAAAATTCAAATTATGCATGACCATTTGTACTGAAAAATGATAAAGAAAAGTTTGGACTTCTGCTATTCTGCTGAATACCTTTAATTAAATGAGTTGCTAATTACCTTCCTAAACTTTTATTGACAATCTTTTCTTTTATCTTTTCATATTTGCAGCTATATATCAGCACTATCTGATGATCAGGAACAACCTGATTTACTAAATACTGTTTCTTCAGGTTGGCCAGCTTCACTGCACTTGATTGGTAAGGTAGGTCACCAAATTATCTATATGGTTTTTTTAGTAAACTTACTGAAAACCATTTTTTATCTACTTATAACAAGTTCATTATGTTACAATTTGTGAGGATCCTTTACATAAAAGTCCCTATGTTTCATTGTTTTCATCCTAAGCTTTCCTTCTATGCATCCTTCACTAATTTGTTTGTTTGTGTGTGAGAGAGGCTGCACAACTTGTTCCAACTTACACTGGGTTGTCTTATGATGAGATGCTACTTTTCTGCATGGTTTATCTCTTTGGAATCAAATAGAATCATAAACATGGAAACTTTTGATTTATGTTTTTGTTCTCTTTATCTGTTTTAAAATTTTGCCAAAAAATGCAACACTAATATTTTCATCTTAAACATTGTAGTTGCTACTGAAGCTTTTGATTTTTGTGATGGTTTTGCAACCCATGATATATGTTAGTTAATGAATTTTTTATGGTATGAAAGAATAGCTAAAACATTGGTTTTCCATATTTCTTTAATGATTTTGTTACTCTGTAGGATATTCTACGCTTCCATGCTGTTTACTGGCCAGCTATGCTAATGTCTGCTGGACTAAGCCTTCCTAAAATGGTATTTGGCCATGGATTCTTGACAAAGGTATTTGTAGTTGAACCTACTTACTATCTTATGTTTCTTCTTGAGGTAGCTGTAATGATATGGCCTTGAGGACTATTCATTTCCTGGGGAGTGTGGATAGACCTTGGGAAGTTTATGTGAGAAGGGATACGAACCAGCTCAAGGCTTGGACATTCAGTAGGCTTGAACTATTTGTGTTTGTGTAGTATTTGTGTCTTTAGGTAGTTATGGATCTGAATTATTATTGTTTTTGTGTCTTTAGTAAGTTATGATTTGTGTGGCAGTTATAGTGTTGTATATTTTTTGCAACAGATCGATAGGAGGTAGTCAGTTTGTTGTTCATGGTGTTCTGAAGAAGGAAACTCCTTGTTAGGGGTAAATTAGGGGGAAACCTTGTGTAATTTATGTACTGTTCTTCAAATCTGGTGTATAAATAGTAAAATTTACAAACATAGTTCAATAAAATATGGGTCTTAGCAAAGTTTTATAAATTGGTTTCTTATATTTAATTTCATCTCATGCAGCAATGCTTTTTATTTTGAAAATGTTAGGATGGCATGAAGATGGGCAAGTCACTAGGGAATACACTTGAACCAAACGATTTGGTTAATAAATTTGGGACGGATGCAGTTAGATACTTCTTTGTCAGAGAGGTGGAATTTGGCAATGATGGAGACTATTCAGAGGAACGCTTCATCAATATTGTGAATGCACATCTTGCCAATACAATTGGTACTTCCGACCTTGCTTTCATTACTTGTAACCTTCAGTAACAACATATTGATTTGTATTTCCTTCACTATTTTGGCAGGAAATCTTCTTAATCGGACACTGGGACTTCTGAAAAAGAACTGCCAATCAATTCTGGTGGTGGATTCCACTACAGCTGCTGAAGGAAATGAATTCAAGGACAATGTAGAGAAGCTGGTAAAGCCTCTAGGATCTATATTTCTCTAATTATATATTAAATTTAAATTTTAAAGTTTGTCATTTTGCAGCAGTCTGGGGTTATGCTTACCTGTGAATTTAATAACTACGGAAACCCTCTATAGCACATTTTTTTGTCTGGTGATTTATACCTGGTGTTGAATGCCGCTTGGTGCGCGGTAGCTTTTATTGTAACTTGTAATCAATGTTCAGAATGCTAGGAATTTCAAGTTGAAATATTTTGTTTTCACATTCAGGAGGAGACATCTTTTGATTTGAGAGTGGATGCTAACTACTACTACAATTTTATCCCGTGTTCTAGGTATTTGGACATAATGAAATAACTCATCAGCAACTGGATTTAAATAATCCAGATAGATGTTGGGGGGGGGGGGGGGGTATGGTATTTAAATTTGATGGGCTGTTAGAGGCTAGCTAGATACAACTCTGCATATCTAAAGATCCTGCCCAGAACACTATTAAAAATTGTTATAATATTTTCATTATTTTGTTATATACCAAACGAAAAATGAAAGATTTACTTGTTTATAGGCTATATCATTAGAACTTTTGTTTTATATTTTATTTCAAATGTGAAAATAGAAACAGTCTGACCCTTAGTTAAATTTCCAAATTTTGGTTCCATAGTTGCTAACTTGACATATTTTAAAGCCATTCTTTTTACCCTTGTTCATAAGTTGTGGTGGGAGTTGCCTGTGACTCAAAGTTTGACCAATGTTTTTGTTGTCTGTAGGTTGATAAAGCTCGCATTCACTATGAAAATCTCTCCCTGTCATCAGCTTGTGAGGCTGTTCTGGAGATTGGTAATGTTGGGAATTTGTATATGGATCAAGGTGCACCATGGTCTCTCTTTAAGCAAGGGGGTACTGCTGCTGAAGCAGCAGCTAAGGTAATTAGCTCAGCCCTATATTATCAACATCAATATCAACAACACCTTTAACCAAGTGTATTGGGGTCGGTGGAGCTCAGCCCTATATTATATGAAAATGAAATCATCCATCTTGATTCTTGAATAACATCTGGGACTAGTAAAAGTTTAAACATGATATATTGTTTTCTGCCAGTATAAAACTTCATATGCTATCAGTTAACAAAAGAAATTTTACATCATTAGAATATCTAAGTTATTTCATATTCAATAATTGTTTTTAGCATCATTTTAAGCATTATATATTGTTCGTTGACATTCAAACTCTTCAACTGACATTGGATCAAATTTAATTAAAAAACTAAACAATTGTTTCTTTTCATGCATGGAGTGAAAACAGTCAATTTGCTTTTCATTAATTGTCAATTGTCATTAAGTTCCTTCTTAATCAAGTATAATATGATGTTGGAGCAGGACCTTGTAATTATATTAGAGACAGTGAGGATTATTGCAATTGCACTATTTCCTGTTACACCAAGCTTGAGTTGGAGAATATATGCCCAACTTGGCTATTCCAGGGATCAATTTGATGCAGCAACCTGGGTCTGTCCTCTCTCTCTCACACACATACGCACATACACATAAATTTTTACATATACATGACTTATACATAATTTTGAACTATTCTGTTCTGCTGCGGGTCTTAGTTAAGTTGTTTTACATTGTAGAGAGACACCGAGTGGGGTGGGCTTAAGGGTGGCCAAGTCATGGCTCAACCTAAACCAGTCTTTGCTAGGATGGAAAACCAAACTGAAGTGGAAGAGAAAGGGGTCGCAGTTGGAAAGACTAAGAAAAGCAAAGCGAAGCCGAAACAGCCTCAAGAAGTCGCCGGAGCCTAGATACCCATTTTTGACATTTTCTCCTTTTCTGAATTGTTAATGTTTTCACCAAGTTCAGCTTCATGTAAAACTAATTCTTTTGCTAATTTATGTACACGAATATTTAGATACATACATGTGCTAGAAATGTAAAAATGTATTTCTTATTTTGGAAATAAAGTTAGGGGCTTAATTACTCGATGACCATCATCAATTTTCCTTCCACGCTCAATCCTTGGCACAGATTAGGGTGCTCAGCAAGTCAGCAACTGATCCTTTACATCACTGGGCTAAAGTAAATCAATGACGCTGTTAACTGTCTAGTGTGGATTTAATATAAAATACTGGGTTGACATGTTTTTAGTCCATGAACTTTTGTAATATTTGATTTTTAATCCATGAACAAAAATTTGACTGATTTTAGTTTCTGTACTTTTCTTCTTCATTGACCTCCTCCTTCCATTGGGTCATAGTGATTTGTTACCTACAGGGTCGTAGTGGTTTGTAATCAATGTCGTTGACTTCATCGTCATCAGCGTGGTGGGTGTTACGGTAACAATGACGAATGTAAATTTTTTATGTATGCAAAATACCGATCCATATGAATAATTATAAAAAAAATTAAAATGTGTTTATTTAAAAATTTAGCTAAATAACAAAAATAGATCATATTGTATAAGAAAAAGTTTATTTATTAATATATTTGTATACATATTATTACATTAGATATAAAAGTATTAAAATAGTTATCTATAATATATTTTAAATAATAATGAAATATGGAAATTTAGATATAAATGATTATATATATATATATATATATATATATATATATATGTATGTATATATATATTTATCAATTTCAATGTAATAGATTATACATTTGAATAGCTTTTTTCTATAGATTTTTTCTAGTAACAAAAAAAACAAAACAAATTGTATGTGTAGATGGAAAGATTTCATGTGCCATACTATATGTTAAGAAACATATTGATATATGTACATAAATGTTACAATAGTATATTTCATTGTTATATTGATACTTTTCTCTCAAGTGTACAATATTTTAAAATAAATTTCTATATTGAAGTTTTTTTAAATATATAGATTTTTTAAAATAATTATAATTAATTAAAAGTAATAACAATGAATATATTTTATTAAGAGATAAATTATTATCATATGTATAATCAAAGTATTAATTATTATATGTCAATCCATATAGGCTATACGTATCAAATTTAATTAGTTTTCGTTAGTTTGCCATTGAATTTTTTTTCTTTTAAATGTTTTGTTAATATGGACGAAGATGAGTGGGTATATGAAAGCATTATATTTGAATAAATTAATATGAATGAAGATAGGGGAGATGAACCTGCTATGATTGAAAATATTGATTGTTCTGATGCCTTTAATACTTTTCACTATTGATATGATTTTATATTTGGTTAAAGTAAATGAATGTCCTAACAAGACTAAACATGTATTGTTTTTTTTGTAGGTGTTTCCTACCCGTGAAGATGTATTGCAATAGACTCATACTGTTGCGTATCATATCGATTTTGTGGCTATGATATTGAGGTCTGACACATTAACTAGAAAGAGAGGAAAAACTTTATTTGTTTTAATTGGTTGTGAGAGAAGTGGAAAGTATAGAACATACAATAAATATTTAGTACGGACGATGATTAATACTAGAAAATGTGGTTGTCCTTTTAAGCTGTGAGCAAAACCAGTCCCGAGAAGGGTGGATAGTCAACTTCATATGTGTGACTCGTAATTATGCATTGGCTAAGTCATTAAGTGAACATCTCTATGCTGGTTGACTAACTGAGGATGAGAAGATTATTCTTGGTGGTATGATAAAGTCAATAATCAAAACAAATAATGTTCTTCTCACTTTGAAGGACCACAATGCTAATAATTGTACAAAGTTTGAAATTGCTTGCTCACCATGACCAATGCTTGTTGACTATGTCAAACACACATGATTGATTTTCCATAGACAAAGTTTTGTAACAGTATGGACCAATAAGGTGATGAATCTAGATTAATCTATATTGTTATTTTTTAAGAACATATTAACTGTTGAAAATAATTATTTGCCCTTTTAAATGCAGGGTTGAGTCTGCACATTGGATCTTAAAGAGACTAACAACTTTACAGTCTGCTCTACATCAATTGCATCATAGGTATGGAAGACACTTATAATGGGTAGGTATAACAACGATGTCACATCATCAAGGTAATATTCATCTCTCCTATGGACAAATGGAAACTGCTAGTTCCCTTCTGCAAAATCAGACAAAATTTCTTTATCTCCTGTCTCCAATGAACATGTGATAAGAGAACTTAAGCTCGTATCATGCACTAAACCTTCAATTTCAGGGGTGGACCTTCCTAATTTCTCGACCTTCCTCCCATGAGAGGACAACTTCAAGTTAATACGTTTCTGTAAATAATTATAATTAATTAGGTAAATTAAAATGAAAAAAAAATTGAATATGTGATAGTTAAAGAAATAACTACCTCTTCTGCCCACACTTTGACTGCCACATGATCAGTGTATGATGTCAACACTGGTGTATCTTGGGACCCGCCTGGAAATCCATGTGAATCAGCACCTACATCTTTAGTAACTGAATCGTGAGGCTCCTCATGAGCTTGGTGAGTAGCATGATCCATATGCTTAATATCCTCAAGAACAACTACATTGTCCATTGTTTACGTGTCGATGCTGTCGGCCTTCGATACTGATAGGCTTCTTCCTCAGCACCACTAACTTCTCTACCTAAAGTTTGACGCAATGCTCTCGTTTTAACCATAGTCTAAAAATTTGCTTAAGTATTAGTCTAATATTTCAAATCAACCCACAACTTTAACAAAATACTCTTAAATTGAAAAAAAAACCATACTGATAAATGTTCTAAAAACTTACTAGTATTTGTTAAATTATATTAAATTTATTTTAATAGATGCTCTACAATAGATTTTGAAAATAACTTAGACCTTATATGACATAATTAATTTAAATTATTTTCATAAATACTCATTCAACAAGTCTTTAATTAAATTGTTTATGCAAATGAATCTTAATTATAATTAAAAATTTAAATGTTAATATAATATAAATTTATTAAGTACAATTTTTTTTTCCTATAATAAACTTATGTGGATTAATAATCTATATGAACTTTACTAATTGACAATTCACAAAGGTTTATTTCAATGATAAATTGACAATACATATGGCCTTACAGATTGGACATAAAAATTTACCTTTATCATTGATCCACCACAATGATGATGACGAAGTCAATGACATCGATTACAGACCATCATGACCATGCAGGTAACAAACCACTGTGACTCAATGGAAGGAGGATGTCACCGAAGAAGAAGAAATGACGGAGGTAACAAAAATTTAAAATCGAAAGGAAGGAGAAGTGTAAAAGGGACAATATTAGAATTACTCAAAACTTAAATGATGTATTAGAGATTTGGCCAGTAAAAAAACAGACTCGGACAAAAGAATTAAGCGCGTGTTGAAGTGGGCCGCATGGTTGCATTGTTAGGCCCACGCCATAAACACAAAGCTACAACAAGGCGACAAAAGAAGCACCCAAATCAGAACTAGATCAAGCAGGCAACTCTCTCTCTCCGTCGGAGAAAACTGACAGGTAACTCTCTTTCTCGCGCGTGCTATTTATTGTAGATTTCTGGTTACATCAATTTGTAAGTGTTGTTGATCTTCACGATCCCGAGTGTAGGTTTCAGATACTATATAGTTTTTCTTTTAATTTTCTTAGAAGAATGAAGTATTCGAAGGATTTCCTTTCGCTTTCAGTTTTTGGATCTACACGACGATACCCCTACGTACCCCTATGCTAAGGCAAGGTGAATTTCGGGGTTCCATTCCAACATGTTCATGATATTTTTATCTGATATCTATTAATATAATGATCGCATAGCGGAGTGGATATCGCGTTAGACTCCGGATCTAAAGGTCGTGGGTTCGAATCCCACTGCGATCGCTTCTTTCTTTCTTTTCGAAAATGCTGATTTGTTCCCTTTAATTCTGAAATGATTCACCATATTTATTTGGAATTGCGTGGTTTTGATGTCCAAACCTTTTCTCACAACTGATGTTTTTGCCTTCTGTCAAGTTGAAGCAGTAAAGTCAATTGATCAATAATCTAATTGGAACCGGTCAGACTTGTTGAATTTGAGCAATGGTTTGTTTGTGTTGGCAGGTTTACCCTCTTTTAAATGTCAGCTTATTATTTGGCTGGTTTATGAATCTTCTATATATGCTCCTATGCATTGCGGAGTTGTAAAATGAAATGAATTAAACTTCTCTTATAAGTTAAAATCAATTTATACATTTTAACTTTTATAGAAACTTTTTTATTAAACTTCTCTAAAAATTGAGGTACGTAGGTTGATTTTAACCTATAAATAAAAGAAGTTTCATTCATTTTGTTTTTATTTTCTTCTATAGAGTACCTTTTGTTTTGATAAGTTTGTTTATTCAAACTGACCTCAAGATTTACACTTTTAATAACATGTAGGGCAAGGAAATGTTTTTGTGCTTCACTTGATGATGTTGCCCTTAAAGTTATAGTTTATGTGTGTTTGGCTTAATTTATTTTGAAGTAATAATCGTTTATTTTTGTTAAATGTTGAGTCTTCTAAAAATATTCTATTATTTATCTAGATGTAAGCTTGTACCAAACATGCTAAAATACGAAAATGGTGGGAATTTACAGCTAGTTGATGTCTTCATGATCATGTGTGTCCTCGTTGGCATATGATAAAAACTTTAGGTTGTGAAGTTTGGTATATAGTTTAGCTAAAGGCATAGATGTGATACTCTTTTCTGTCCACTATCTGCCTATCTTCTGGACCCTTCCTGTCTTTTTGTAAAGTTGCTCTTATATGAGGTAACTCAGTTGCAATGACAGTTGCTCATTCCTGCATTTACATTGTCATGGATAAGATTCAAAGAATGTCAGAAGTGAGCAACAACCATGGCTTATTAGTCAGATGTTTTGAATGTTGGAACATGAGCAGAGTTGTTTTAATGAAATTGTAGTTTTAGAGGACTAGATTGAATGGTTGAAAATGCTCCTTCACTTTTGTGAGTTCCGGTGCTTACAGTCCTTGTTATCTTCTGATTTGGGCTATTTCATCATGTGTTATCTTCTTGGAACCATGTTGTCATTTCTACTCTGGCGTGAAAGAAACAGGTGGTGTTTATGTGAATCCTTAGTAATTTGCCGTGATGTGAAACTAAAGTTGCTGTCTTCTCCTAGCCTTAATTATAATATATATAATTATAAATGCATTAAACAGGGATCTTGTCCTGTTTTGGATATCATTGTGAAGTTTGCACTGTTGAAGTACTCAACATGCTTTTTGGAAAAATTGCGCACGCCCATCTCATGGCATGGATATATTTGCATGCCATCGATAATTCTCACCTTTCCTTGCTTTAAAGAACTTCAATCCATTTGTAATTTAACAGAATTTTACGTAAAATTTTTCATGATATGTGTTTGACATTATTACATGTTAGGCAAGATTTGAGTTTTTATTCATTTTTACGTTATGTTAATTTTGTGTCAGCTTTGATCACAATCTTGCTCTTAGCTCTTTCATTTTTCCAAATCGGTCGCCTTGACTTCGCCGGCAATCGACCTTCCCTTTGCTAAAACACACCATCCACTATGGCTGAGCAAAATACCGAGAATCGACCCACACCCGAGCTCGGTTTGGACATTTGTTTCCGTCGAAAACCAAACATGCCTGTATCAATTGATAACAGAGTAATAAAATATTAAAAGTTCAAGTGTTGTCTGAGTTGAACCATTTCAGAACATCACGTGAAGCGGTGAAAGGTCAAAGAGTTTCAGAAACTGAGTTGTAGCAGTCCCGTCCCCTCATAAGTCAGAGCCCATGTCTCCATTTTTGCAATACATATACACTATTATAATAAATTAATAATATACTGGCTTGGCAATACCAATCGATGCAGTGCAACTCCCATGTTTTATAAACTAATAATAATAATAATATTTTATATAAGTAAAGTAAAAGGTGGAACCAAGGTTAAGGAAGCATTACTTTTACATTGAAGGATGGAACTCATGGCAACAACTTGACACAAAAAGGGGTACCTGAGGAGGATATGTTTTTTTCGTTTGTTGTGTGTATTAGCTTATTTACTTTGTTATGTTCATTAACACGAAGCTATGCGGTTTGAGAAGCACGAAGCATGCCTTCATGAGTGATTTTCTCCTGTAGCCACAACTCATACATGAAAACACGAGACGATGACTAGCGTTAGCGTTTTGACAGAGGTCCAAACCATAGAGGATGTCTTTAAATATGATTCAGCTACTCCATTTCCTTCTTTCTACTACTTCTACTTGTTACTTCAAAGATCTATATTTTTCCTGTTTTTACAGTATAAGAACGTCTCAAACTTGCCATATCCGCTCAACCTGACAGTCTATTTGGGATGAAACGGGCCTGTATTGCAAGCTAGTGGGCTCGAATCTGGCTGAAACAAGCCTGCTGAACACCCCTACCGTCTGCCACTGCTGTCCCTTCCTCCCAACCTCCTCCGACCCAAACAGAGTTCTAGCCTCATTGCATCGATGTTTGGTTACCGACATGTGAAAGGGGCAAAAAAAATGAGATAGTGTGTTCTGTGTTTCTTGATTGGTGAAAGGGTCAACTTGACTTTCTGTTCAAGACGACATTGCTGGAGTTGCCTTTGGTGCAAATCCCTGGTTGACTGGTGCGAACGAGACGTCAACGAGAAAGGAGAGATAGACGAAGGAAAGGAAGAGAAGGAGGTCAATTCGCTCAACTCTGACTAGTTCGTCGTTGTCGCCGCCGTCAATGAGGAGCTCATTGGCACTGAGTGATCATTCCTCCTCTCTATCACCTAAATCTTCATCAACTGCAATGCTTGATGTTCTTTTTTTTTCCTTATTTTATTTGTTGTATTTATTTTGTTTTGACCCATGACAATCATGGGATTTTCTTCCCTGTTATTTGGAATGAATTGAGATTTAGAATTTGAAATGAAATTGAAAATAGTAGTAACAAAGCTTCAGTAGAGTGATGAGCAGCAGTTGAATGCCGTGGTGGTGGCGGGGATAAATTGATGAAATGAAATAAAAACTAAGAAAATTGTTAATCTCTACAAACTTGTTATTTCATCCTTCTTTGTTTGTGTATTTTCTGGGTCTGGTGTTTAACGGTGAGTGATGAGCAGAGAAGAGCATAGTGGGGGTGGTGAGGATGAATTTAAAAAAAAAATAATACTTAAGGGCAAAAATGTCAATTCTCGCAAAAGCACGTTCAGAGATATCATTCACAAATTGAATTCAAAATTTGTGTACAGGCTTCCTAAATTTGATTTGGACGGTTGATGTTTTTTAAATTGAAATCCAACTGTTGTTAAATTTTGGTCCATTGGCGAACAAGCTAATTACTAAGTCCACCCTAGTAGAATTTGCCATCAACCATAAGTAAATCAAACAGAGATAACAATTTTTTAGTGGTCTCATACCGCAATAAATATGAAATATCCCTTGTTTTGTTTTAACCGCATGAGCATACTTTTTTTTTTTGAAGTGTCGCATGAGCATAAAATAAAACTCAACAAAAGATCTAATAAAAATGAAATGAAAGATGAAAGTCATTTATACAAAATTAACGAGTAACTTTTTTTTGTAAAATTTATAACACAGACTAAATAATATCTCAAAAGTCTTTAATAATCATGGAAAATAGAATATGGAAATATCACAGACTAAATTTGTACAGTTCTTTAGTCAAATGGAAAGTAAATGTGGTTGAAATGACCTGCAGAAGAAATGTATATGGTCAAGTTTATTTGTTTTTTAGGATGTTGTAATCAAAATCGGAGAGTCATTAAAAATTATGAAAATATCTTAAAAAAATTATTGGAGAGTCAAATATTCTAATTATGTGATTAAAAAAATTAACCTATTAAAAATAAATCATAAGCAAAATCTTATTAGGATTTCTTAAAATTGAATGAACATGCAAACAAGCTCTTATCTGTTTACCACACAAAACCGGAGTTAGCACACGTTTTCCAACGCATGAAGGCTCCGTTTTCCCAATGCAAGAAAAAAATGCTTTGTAGATACTCCGTGCAAATAGGCTCTTCTAATTAGGTTTAGACAAATAATTTGATTTTAATACAAAAAGAGCCATCCTTTCTTTCTTTGTTTCCAAACCAAAGCGAGCGAGCGAGCGGTGTTTGGAGTACAGTGTTAAAAAGGAAAAGCCCGACCCCACCCAAAATATTCGTTTGTGTGTGTGTGTGTCGTTCCCACGCAAAACCTCAGAGATGAAAACGGGAACCGTTGATTATGAAAGAGACGACGCGGAAGCCCGTTAGGAGCGAGGTGAAGCCTAGGAACAGAAACGCTGCGTATCCCAACGCTATGGCTATGTCTGTTTGCACGCAGAACGCATTGCTCGCCCTACACGTCTCCATCTCCTTCAGCGTCCTCGCCATCGACGTCCCCGCCGCGCTCGCCGACAACAGCAGGTACGCGAATACCTGCACCACCACCACACCAACACCCTCACACATAAGCCACTGATTAAACAATAAATAATAGTGATGAATTATTTCTCGATTCTTAGTTTCTGACCTGGTCATGCCCGAAGTCGAACCATATTTGCAACACTTCGGGAAACAGTGTTACGCCTCGTGAAATTTCCCACACCGACGCTCCCATTTCGAACATAGAGTACACCGCCACTATCGCATTAGCCGCTAGAAAGAATCTGAACCGATTTCGCTAACTTACTTTCTAATTTCCACACGAATTTATAAATTAGGTCCGAAATAGTAACTAGTAAGAGTACCTGAAGGTATCGTAGTGGTACCAGTGAGGAGAATCGGAGCCACGAGTGTTGGTGAGCATGAAAACGGAGGAGGCGAGGGAGAAGGAGAAGGAGGTGAGGCGGAACACGAGAATAAGCAAGTTGAAACGACGTAGTTTGTGTTCCGCCACCGTGGAGTGGAAACGGGGGTTATGCGACGGCGAACAACTGTTATCGCCGCCGTTGCGAAGAGGCTGGGGTGATCGCATGCTTCAATTACTAAGCTTCGAAGTTCGAATGCACTATTTCCTTGTTTTGATTTTCATTTTGTTTATTATTATGACCGAAGAAGAAGAAGGAAGGAGTCACGGGAGAGGGAGCAAGAGTTCCATGAGAGAGAGAGAGTGTGAGATTTGTGTGTGTGTTGCTTTTAATTTAACTTTTGGTTAGAAAAGAAACTGCGTGGAATGTGTTCGATAAAAGTTGTTCGAGACAGAAAGCGTGCTAACAGCAGGCATGGCCGTGACAAAGGTGTGGTCGCTCCTAATCTACTCTCCTTTCATTTTCTTCTTCTTCCTTCTTTTTTTTCTTTTTCTAGAATTATAATAATGATAAAGTGATTTTACATAAATTTGCTAACACAACACATAAGCTTTTTATTTATTTATTTATTGTTTTTCTAAAGTTATGTCACACCAAATTGTGAAATGCTAAATCTGATTACCTCTTCCTGTTGGCATCCTTATCTTCTCGTAAAGAATCATTATTGTGTCTATGCTCATTTCAGTGGGGTTGCCAATTGGAATAATCTGTATATACCTTAACACGTGAAACTCTAGGATTGGGCGACTCTGCCAATTGTTTGACAAAAGCAGTTTTCGTCCTAACTAATTTTTTCAATAATATTTTTAAGGTTAATAAATAGAGTTTTTTTTTTTTTTACCATCATATTTTTCACAAAAATAATCGTATGAACGGATTTGGACAATAAATGTGAATAAAAGTGAACATCTAACTGAAGATTGTCAAATTAGTCATTAATAAAATTGACTAATATTATTCATTAATACTTTGCATGTGTGTTAAAAAAAATTCTTTGATCAGAGTAAGGCTAACAGCAAAGTTCTCTAAAGTAAATTTAGAATTTGAACTTGAGATTACTAAATACTCCATGATTAAGCAAGAATAACATTATGCCAATTAATTGAGATGTAGAGTGGTTTTTTATTTTGTAAAATATACTGTTACTTATTATAAAATGTAATTTTACTTGTTTACTTTGAGAAGAAAAAAACACTTAATTTTTTTCTTCTGTTATGAATAGATTTAAGATGTTTCTATCATTGAAGAGGAGACAGCCTGTCCAAATTCCTATTTCTTACCATTAATTTCCTAATATGTCGATTATTTCGACCCTTCTGAGTTCTGTCCCATTCTCATTGACCCTAATTGGTATCCAGGCATCATTTTCTATTCCGAACAAAACAATCTGCTTTGACTTTTGTTAGTATGTCAACAAATGGAAATATGCATTTGTAAATTATGTCCAGCGGGACCGTTATTCAAAATGTTGCTTTCATATGCTGTGATTATATTTATATCCCTTGTGACTTACCCTTATGTTATCTTATTAAGAAATTTATATTGGTTATTTTTTAAAGTATGTATGTAATTATTTCAAATTTTAATCAATTTAACTTATAATTATTTTAAAATAAATTAAAACCGATATTTTTATCTTATTTACTACAAGGACACACTTTTTAGAAATATTCCTTATTTGCCTTTTGTAGTATACTAGTATTTCATAGTCAATTTTACTGAACAATAATGAACAAAATATTTATAGATACAAATCAGTTGAAGTTTGAATATCATTGGTGGATACAGAAAATGGTTGAGAGGGATCCAAAAATAATGTTTTAACACACATTATTATATATATTTTTAATATGTCCTAAAAATATATATTTTTATTCTTCATAAAAAGAGACTGTTTTTTATTTGAAATGGATAAATTATCAAAATAGATATAATCTCTTCATAGTTGATGTACCAAAAAAATCTCTTCAGAGTTAAGATGTTTAAAGAATCAAATTAATACTAAGGAATAACGTAAACTTTTAATTATACTAAACCTTAGTAGTGAATATAATTTAAAATTAACAAATTATAAAAACTACGCCCATTTTTACAAAAAAGTAAAATTTATACATATATAATTTGTGTAAAATAATTCTCTTTTTTTATTATTTTATTACGTCTTTTATTTATGTTTATAAACATCATACTCTTCGTTCAAAAAAATAAATAAATTATACTCTTGCAATAAATCTTCTGATGAAGCCACTCTATCTTAATTAGGTGTGACAAGAGCAACTCCATATGATTAAGATCAACTTCAATCGTAGTTTTTTTTATTCTATTTTAGCTAATTAAGTAGAAACAGTGTCATAGTCAGTTGCACCGTTGGAGCAAACAATATAACAATATAAAGTGAATGCTTGCTTGCTTCAATAACAGTTACTTGATAAAATTAGTGATGCTAATCATGCTATATTTTATAAATGTTTTTTATACAAACGAATTATGAAAGTACATTTGTACAAAATTCACGAGTCTACATTCGAACCACAAATCCAAGTATGAACCCTGCCTGGCCTTCACCATCGTCCATGGACACAGTTATTCACCGACTGCTATGGTCTTCAACATGAGAGACAAAGTATTTAAAGTTTTAAACTTAAATTTATTAAATAATTTATAAAATTGCAATTTACCAAATATATCTATTTTTTTATATTTTACAAATACCAAATATTGAATTATATCTCTTCTCTTTGTATAAAATTAACATTTTTTATCGTCATGTACGCACGGTATTCACAAGCTTTTAATACGAGTTTGTTTATTTGTTAAAGCAACATACTTAATTGGATTTTTCATAACTTGAGTTTGAATGACTTGCAAATTAATTTCTCATTTCATTTACAGTCTTACTGTGAATGGCCCGAATAATAATCAGCATAGTGAAATCTGTCTTGATCGCAAGTTCGGTACACGTGTTTTTGTGAACATATTGGTCTAAATAATTTAATAAAACTAATGAATGTTTGTGCACTATATAGGCATTTGTAAATACATATAAAACATAAAAATATTCATATATATTTCACTAATGGTAAAAAAATTATATGCATTTAAATTTTTAAACTTTGAAAAAACTTCAAATTTTATTTAATTGATAGAATATTATTTTAATTATATTAGATAAATATTTTATTATACTTAATATTGAATAATAATTACGAGAGTTGAAATAATTAAGAATAATAAAATAATCTTTAATCAAATAAATAATTAAGTATTGGTGATTTTAAATTTATGATCTCATCTATACAAATTATACCTTTTATCTCTAGAAAATTACAAGACGTCATAAAATGGAAAGAAACGTGATTACATAAAAAATTAATATAATTTAAATTCAAATTTATAATATAAAGATGAATATACTTGAAACGTCCACTTTACAGGTAATATTTAAACAAATCCTCCGAGGTTGTCTAAGTTTTTATCATGTACTCTGTATTTTCAGCAAGGCTAAGGACCCACCATGTAGGCCTGGCAGATGAATGATTACTTCAAAGGCTCCAGCAATATTATTAGCTGATGAATGATACTTCATTCCAAAATAATTTTTAAGACAAGGTTAAAAGGAGAAAAGAAAATAAGAGTGACAGTTTTGGTATTCTATTCTAAACCATTATGTTACTTATTGGAAGCACTGCATTCTAGGACTAATTTAGTAATAAACGTAACAAAAATAATATAATTACATAACCAGACAGTGGTATGGGAAGAAAAGCAGAGAAAAAAAAATTGAGATAATTTATAAGTTATTCAATATTGGGAGGAAAGTCAATCTAAATTTTCAAATATTAATATTTGTGATCTTATAAACATGTAGAAGGAAAACAGGATATAAAAGAAAGAAAAACAAGAGAAAGAGAGAAACAGAAAAAATGTGATAAATAATATGATGTGGTGTCTCTTTGGCCCTTTATAGTGAAATTTGTGATAAGAATAAAAATCACTTTAAGTATGTCTTTGGAGTTTTTTTTTTTTTAAAGAAGTATGTCTTTGAAGATAGTAATTATAAAAGTCACTAACAATCATTTTCATATAGTAGTATATGACAATCTTTAATACTAAAAAAATATATAAAAAGAAGTTAAAGTAACATCGGGTAAAGATGCTTTAAAATGTTATTTTTTAATCCAAATCTTGCAAACTCTTAACCCAAAACTAACAAAGAAAGATGGATGGTTTTCCTTTTCTCCTCCGCTAACCGCTGCACTTGTTGTGCATACGATACGCGGTGGGTCATTATTATAAAATGAAACTGAAGCAAAAGCACCGCGCCACACCGGCTATTTATACTTATATACTTTAATTAATTATGATAATCTCCAGGTTAAGGAACAGCATATCTATTACTATCAGGGTGCATTAATCAAACGGAGATTTAGCCGGCTCATCATTCCAATATGGATTTATTATTGTTTTCTTTATAAAATAACTAAGTTAGCAACTTCCTTAACAGAGACTACATATTTAACCCTGCGACGACTTTATATTGCTAATAGAATAAGCGCAGCCCCAAACCTATGCTATACAAAAAAAACTTGAATAATTGCTGCGGACCTATGTAATAAACAAGTAATTATACACATTGGCTGCCTCCAAAGTCAGAATTAATACAACAAGTTATTCTTATAAATCAAGAATCTAGGCTTAGGATATATATTATTTTATTTAGAGGGCCGGTGTCAACATAAATAGAAGTCATATCCTCTTCTCGTAGTGTTAGTATATATATATATATATATATATATATATATATATATAGACACACACCTTCTGTTAAGCATCATTGCCATTGATAAGAGCATATACCTACAAACCAAAATCATTAGAGAGAAGGTTTCATTTGAGGTATTGGATTAATTGCAGGATGAATTGCTTTGTGGTGTGTCAGTCTCGTTTGTGGGTAGTGACCATTGTCTTCTACACATGCATTTTGATCCCATTGATGCAACTAAAGAAGGCACTTGCAAGCATGGTTTTGTTCTCTTGTGAGACCAAAGGCATGGCCAAGGAGATGGAGTTCCCAGAAATTCCTTCCCTGCCTGTGGCAAGGTTCGAGGATTTGAAGGGTCATAACTGTGATGAAGAGAAAGAAGAGATTTGTTCCATTTGCTTGGTGGAGTATGAAGAAGAAGATGCAGTGAGCAAGCTGGGAAGGTGTGGGCACGTCTTCCATCTCAATTGCATTGAGCAATGGATACTACGCAATCAATTCTCTTGCCCACTTTGTAGGTCCTTTTTGTTTTCTCATCATTTACATGTACATGTACGAACCTAGAATTAGAAATAGTTCTGTTGTTCTTTTTGGAATTTAATTTTGTTAGAGGAAACTGGTCTTTGAGCCTGTGTTGTAAAATTAAGTAGAGTTAATTTTCATCACAAAACAGAATTGTATTAAAATGTGTCTAAATTAATTGATTTAGTCATATAATTAGAACCTATACTTTTTTTGTTAAGGTAAAAACAAAATTAATGGGAGCTCAGGCTCATGCTTATATCACAGTTCCTTGAGGTTGTTATTGTTCGTTAGTAGGATTATTGATTTTGTAGAATATCGTGAAAATGAAGGCAATTTTGACATACTGTAGTCACAAGTTACAACAGCGCATGTGTTTCCCTTTGTTTCCCTTTACAAAGGGAGAGAACAAAAAATTGATCTAAATGCTTTTGTTATTAGCATTATTATTACTAGGGAAAGAGAGTACCTCTCTAAATTTTTTAAATAATAAGTAAAAATAGAAGTTAAATATAATTAATAAAAAATGATAAATAGAAAATTTTAATAATATAAAAGTAGTGGAAAGTTAATATAAGTTGAAAGAAAAATTTAGAATTTAAGAGTAAAATGATGCAATGAAATGTGTACATCAAAGGGAGTAATTACCTTTATTAATAATTATAGATTACTTTAATCTTAATCCTTGTTAAAAAATGAAAATAACGGGACTAGTAAGTGTTTATAATCCTTTTTGTCCCATTATTATACTTTAATTTTAATTTTACATCAATAAATTTGGTTGAGCTAATCTATTAAACATATTACTATTATAATACACCTCGGGTTCACAAGAGCTTGAAATGGTAGTAAACGACCTCCACGACTTGGTATTGCCCTTAGTGGACATCGTGGATGGTTATCATGTTCAAACACAACCCTTCTACTTATACATGAAGAGAGATAAGAAGAAGACACACAGGTAATATTCTAACCCTGTTGTGCTCCTGATTCACATACTGATTTGAATGTGAAAGTTCATTTTCATATACTCACCCTCACCATATGAGGAGAAGCCAGTAGAGAGAGAAAAATAAATTACAGATCGAGAAACACTGAGTAAGAACGACTATCAAATAATCTTAATTAATTGAATTAAATTAGAATCACATAAATAATTCAATCAAAATTTAAGATAAAACTGCCAGAATAAGTTATAACTACGATGCGGTTACCTTTCTTTTTAGGCTGGGATAATTAAAAATAAATATTCCATTTTAAATAAATAAATAAAAACATTATTTTCTTGAGCTTTTTTTTATTATTTATTTATTTATTTATTTATTTGTAATTGGAAACATATTGAATGATATTAATGAGAGAAGAGGCAAGCAAGAGCCTGTAGTACATCAGTATCTTCAATGGAAGAAATTAACTTCCAAATATTCAACTAAAAGCTAGAACAAAAATAAAGAAAAAACACATTAAAGTAAACTAAAGAAAAGAATAAAAATAGAAATGGGAAATAATGAGTAAGGGAAACAGCCAATAGAAAAGTGAGAAAAATATCGAGATTACCGAGTCAGGAAGTAAAGTCGGTTCGGATTGCATGAAACATTTGGCATTACAGCGATCAGGAAATAAAATTGAAAACGAAAGCAATTGAATTTGTGTGGAATTGGAAATGGAGGGAATGTGGGAGAAGATTCTTGGAAACCATCAGCACTCGCTGAAATCCCAATTCCTCCGAAGCAAGCCTTCTTCCCCCAACGCCGACGCCACCGATGACAACGCCAATTCTCCCAAACCCATCCCTCAGCTCTCTCCTCTCGCCAACTCCGTCGTCTCTCGCTGTTCCAAGTCAATTTCTCACTTTCTTCTTCATTTCCACTTCGCACTTTCATTTACATTTACATTTACATTTACATATATATAGGATCCTTGGAATGTCGACACAGGAATTGCAACACTGCTTCGATTCGGAACTCCCCACGAGCATCAAAGAGCTTCTCACCTACGCCAGACACCTCCTCGAGTTCTGTTCCTACAAAGCGCTTCACAAACTCATTCAAATCTCTGATTTCTTAAACGACAAGGATTTTCGTCGTTTAACCTTCGATATGATGCTCGCTTGGGAGGCTCCCAGCGTCCACACCGTCCCAGTTCAGTCCATTCTCTCTTTTCCACTTCCATTCATCATAAACACATCATCATCATCTAATGTATCTCTTTGCTGCATTATTGCATTGCAGGATACACCTACTTCAAGTTCAAGTAAAGAGGAAACCGCAGGGGACGAGGATGAAACCTCCTTGTTCTATTCGAGTTCCACCAATATGGCTCTTCAGGTTCCACCTCCACCAATCCCATGATCCTATGCAATTAAAATTGAATAACTGTTCGAATCAATGTTAGTGTTGATTATGCAATTGCAATGGATTTTATTTAGGTCGATGACAAGAAGACGGTTGGTTTAGAGGCTTTCTCGCGGATTGCTCCTGTGTGTATTCCCATTGCTGATGTTGTTACTGTCCACAATATCTTCCATGCGCTTACTAGTACTTCCGTGCACCGCCTTCATTTTCTTGTTTATGACAAATACCTAAGATTCCTTGACAAGTACGATTCTTGTTTCTTTTCCTTCCACATTGTTACTTAGCATAGTTGCAGTGTTTTTGTACTTCCTATATTGCTGAAATTTTAGTCTTTAACCGAGTTTAATGGTGTTGGTGTAATTCATGTAGCTGACTTGACTTGGTGGAATAAGATTTTGTTGTTGCTGCTGCTGCTGCTGCTGCTGCTGCTGTTGTTGTTATTGTTGTTATTGTTTGTGTACTTCCTGACACTGAGTTGCATGCCAGGGTTATCAAGAATTCTAAGAATGTGATGGCCGCATCTGTTGGAAATCTTCAGCTGGCCGAAGGAGAGATCGTCCTTGATGTTGATGGGACAATTCCAACTCAACCAGTTCTTCAACATATTGGAATCACTGCATGGCCTGGTGAGTCGTTCATTCTAATGCCCAAAACAGATTGTGTACATTGAAAGGGTCTAGTTGTCCCTGTTGATTATAGTTGCACATTGAGTGGCTGAGATACTACTAGGATGATGGCGGATTCCAATAGCTTGCATAGGTGGTTAGGAGCTCCCATTTTTCTATTTCTCGGGTAGGATAAAGTCACAAAAATTAATTTGCTCTGCTGCACAATTGTTCTTTTTCTTTTTGTTATTGTTATTGTTATTTACAGAGTATAACTTAAATTTCTGTTTCACCAAGCCTTTTGCTGCGCTACAAATGCACATGCAAGCTAAATATCACATTAAGCTTTTGGTTGTAGTTGGAGTACTCACTATTTAACACAATCCTTCTGGAATTGTTGAGCGACTGGAGCCCAATTGGTCACCAAGGGCTGCACTCAAATATTTGTTATTTCTTAAAAATTCCTTTTTAGTTGCTTCTTTGCTGTAATTAAAGGGCAACCTTTATGCTGGTTAGTTATAACGAAAGTTTGTTTGCACAAAAAATGCATGGAATAATCTCCTGCATTTGTTGCTCAAGGGAAGTCTAGGAACTTAGTGAAGTGTTTTTAGGGCCCTAATTTGAAGCTAAGTTAATGCATACAGCAAATCGGATTATGTGGAATGAAATAAATTGTTGTGGATCACTTGGGTAATGTGTTGGTCTTTTTTTTTTCTGCTTTATGCCTGAGCAATGTAGTAACAAACAGCCTAGGAACCCATTTTCAGGAGGCTGACTAATGATGCATACATGTTTTCCACTTTACTCAGTTGTATGTCAATTTTCTGACCTTTATAGGGCGGTTGACCCTCACCAATTATGCTCTGTACTTTGAGTCACTGGGAGTTGGTGTATATGAGAAAGCTGTTCGATATGATCTGGGCACGGACATGAAACAGGTCATAAAGCCTGATCTAACTGGACCCCTCGGTGCTCGCCTTTTTGATAAAGCTGTGATGTATAAGTCAACTTCTGTGTATGTTATCTGTTGACAAATATCATCTGACTTGTCTATATATTTCACTTGCTTTCCACTTCGAGTTTTATGAATTTTTCAAAATGTATTGACAGAGCAGAACCTGTTTATTTTGAATTCCCTGAATTTAAAGCAAACTTGCGTCGTGACTATTGGTTGGACATTAGTCTGGAGATCTTGCGTGCACACAAGTTTATCAGGAAATACTACCTGAAGGAGGTACAAAAAACAGAAGTGCTTGCCAGGGCTATTCTGGGCATTTTCCGCTACCGTGCAGTTAGAGAAGCTTTCCGGTTTTTTTCATCCCACTATAAAACTTTACTTTCATTTAACCTAGCTGAAACTCTTCCGCGGGGAGACATAATCTTGCAAACCATGTCAAATAGCTTAACAAATTTGACTGCTGTTTCTGGTAAACATGATATTACTGCAACTGTAGATACAAAAAGGCAACCGGCAGTGTCTCCGGTAGCAGTTATGGCACTTTCCTATCTTGGATACAAATCAAAAAATGTGACTGATATTTGTGAGGAAGCAACTTTTGTCAGTGATATCCGAGTTGGTGAGATACATCCCTTGGAAGTGGCAGTGAAAAAGTCCCTTCTGGACACTGGAAAAGCGGAAGCTGCGCAGGCAACCGTGGACCAAGTGAAGGTTGAAGGAATTGATACAAATGTTGCAGTAATGAAGGTTCATTATTATTTACATTCCATAATCTCGTTTTTTCTTGAAAAATTAAATCTTAATTCATTTTGGAAATTATAGTAAAGGGGGGAAGAATATTAATTAAAAAGGAAATAAAAAAATAAATTGTTCTAATATGCTGTGACTAATATTTCAAATGCTTCTTCTCCTCACTAAATATTTTGCTTCATAGTTGAAATGCATTTCAATTTTTAACCTGAAAGCTGGGTTAGGATATCCATTGAATGACTTGGCCTCTCCAACATAAATTATAAGGTTTCCCAAGAGGATGAGGAAAAAAAATAAAAGGACTATATATTTTTAATATATATGGTATGGATAATTCTTTTAACTCCTTGTAGGAACTACTATTCCCAGTCATTGAATCTGCTAACCGACTACAGTTTTTGGTCTCATGGAAAGACTTTTACAAATCAGCAGCCTTTTTGCTACTCTCCTGTTATATGATTATAAGGTAATTGTTTTATTGTAAAATCAACAGATGACTAGGTGACCCACATTAATATCTGTTGCTTCATTTTATATCTGCTGTTTCAAATTGGTTGCTTTCCACATAAACGTCGGTGTCACTCTCATTTAGCAAAACTTTATGCTGTTGAAAAACTTTCCACTTTTGTTAATAGGTGTCTTTGATTCTCAACCCTATCACATTCTGATTTATACATGAATTTATTTAATTTTGAACATTTAGAAAGCTTTTATATTGGTTCTTAGTTCTTACTCTTGTCCCATTAATTTTGTATAAATTTAATAATCATAACCAACTATCCTAACTGACAACTAACTACAGTTAACAAACTAACAACACCTAACTGCAGTAAGTAAAAATACTTGAGGTACAGTAGACACTTATACTCTCAATCCCTAAGATATTGTGTAAGGCCCAAGTGCCCAACAATGATTTCCTTAGTTTCTTAGCATTTTCCCCACACATATAAATGGACAAAACTCATTTCATCACTACTCAGTGTTGAATTTCAACATGTATTGATTATTGTGAAATAACTGTAAATTACACAAGATCACAGTCTAAGAGATTCAAGAAAAAGAAAAGGGAAGAAACAAATCAATATGGAAGGATATTATTATTAATCAAATGACCAAAAAAGTAGTTTTTATATTGTTTGACATGTATTGCACGTCCTTCTCTACAATGCTTGAGATACTCTTTTTGTCAAGGCTCGTGCACATCAAATCACCACTGATCCTGTCTTTACTATTTGTTTTTTTGTTTCTAAGCTCATTTCATTCAAGATCCATCATGTTTTTGGCACCATTCTGCATAGTTCATACTTTTGTCAATCTGTACTTCAACAAGTTGAGGATGTCATTTCTAAAAGCTAGACTTAATGGTTTAATAAGCTCTGTTACTTTTGTTTTATTGAACAAAATGATTGCCACCCGGATCAGACAATGATGAATGTTAATAAATGATATTATTGTTTAAAAACTGGCTTCCATGGATTGGATGAATAAAGCAGTTGATTAACACTGATGTACAGGGGGTGGATCCAGTACTTTCTGCCATCCATTTTTATGTTTATGGCAAGTCTCATGCTCTGGCGAAGGCATTTCAGAAAGGGAAGACCATTAGAAGCCTTTATAGTAACTCCTCCCCCAAATCGAAATGCGGTAGAACAACTGCTGACATTACAAGAGGCCATTACACAGTTTGAATCGCTTATTCAAGCTGCAAATATTATTCTCCTAAAATTGAGAGCTCTTCTACTTGCTATATTACCACAGGTGAGTATCCAAGTCATGCTCTATTTCTACAAAGAAAAATTAAAATGGTGTGCATGTTGTTGGTCAAAAACATCTTTCACTATGCATACATTAACTTGTGGGGACCGTGGGGTAATATAATGAGGTTTGTGCTGCATTTCATTAATCCACTGTGAATGAAGTAGATATGTTATTAAACATAAATGAAAAACACTTGATTATCTGTTGGAATTTTTTCAATCTACAAAATTTATCAAGAGGAATGGAGTTCTAGGAAGAGACTGGGTAGGAGGATAAGGTATGCTTTGATTTGAACAAATGCAAAAATTAAACAGCTTGTCAGGACAAAATAGCACTACAATACCTCAGTACAGCAAAGTTTCTTAAAAATCCGTGGGCAGGGTACCAAAGAGAAGCTAAAGAAACAATCTTTGAAAAATTGAAAGGCAACCAAAAGTTGCCTTGAGATATGGTATTCTGCTACACCAAATTCCAAAAACATAAATAACAGCATAACAAACACATTGCCACAGCTTTTTACTGCATTACTGGTGCCAACACCGGAGCTAATAAATCAAAACTCCTTCCACCCCAAACTTCATGGCCATTCATCACCTTAAACTCCATAAATCTATTCCTATAGGTCCACCTTACAAGGTAAATGTAAATAGAAAGCAGTTCCCAAAATATAAACATACGAAATCCACATATCAAGAGACAAGACTTTGTGGGTTCTCTGAGTTATTAATCTTAATCTTATTGAGTGCCATTTTCCAAATGACGACTAAAGCATAGTTGGAGCCTTGGATTTTGTCGCTTTTAAGTTTCCTCAATAATGTTTTTCTGACGTTTAACATCTGTCCTGCAGGCTACAGAGAAGGTTGCACTATTACTTATATTCCTAGCAGCAGTGTTTGCTTTTGTTCCTCCAAAATACATATTGTTGGTGGTATTCGTTGAGTTTTACACAAGGGAGATGCCATATAGGAAAGAGAGCAGTGATAGATGGATAAGGAGGATTAGAGAATGGTGGGTCAGAATACCAGCTGCTCCTGTCCAGCTCGTTAAGCCTGTTCATGAATCCAAGAAAAATGAGTCCAAGAAAAAAAAATGATATTGCCTTACGCGAGTCAATTATAATTTCATACCGGCAAAGGTTGACATTATTCCTTCGTTATTCTTTCTTTTGTCTATTCTTCAAGTATGAATCCTTTTCGTATTTGGCAGCAAACTTGTATATTCTCTTACCTCTTCTATGCTTCCTCCTTATTAAACTCGAGTTAGATTGGAAGTTTTGTACGGCATCATGTGGTTTCATATTAACATGTACTGATTTCTAAATCTAATGTAATAGAAGGAATCACTGTGTAGAAAATCCTTGAGTTATGTTACGGGAATATGACCTGTGAATTTTGACAAGATTAAAGAGGATCCCAAGAAAACAAGCTTATTTTTAATGTCATTTCCTTGAACTATACAGCGACTCTTCAAAATTTAGTAGATATGATATTTTATGTAATAGAATTCACTCTAGGCATGCCAAATAGCTTCTGATTGTGAAAAACAAAAAATGAGTAAATACCCATAATTTGATCCTAAAAAAAGTACTTCATTTAGTTCATCAAAAAACAACAAATAATTCTCAAGAATATAAATGAGACATTTTAAATTTAGGCCGTTAATACTTTTTTTAAGAGAATAAATTAATACCCATATTTTAAGAACTGATTATATACTAAAATTACAAAGAAAATAACTGATAGATTGAAGTATTTCATATTTATAATCTTGAAAAATTATTTGGTGATTTTTATTTCTTTAAGAATCAAATAAGCTTGAGTGCTTTTTTCAGGAACAAACTGGATGCTTCCTTAAAAAAATGTTCATGGCTTTACATGTGTACGGCAGAGCTAAAGTATTTCTACCAAGGTGCCCAAAAATAATATATTGTTTAGGGAACCCAGGTTAACGAGGTTTTCCCCCACTAAACGAAACAGGAGTACAATACTACTACAATGTTTACCCCCCCTCCTTTTACATATTTTTCCAAGGCAATGTGAAAAAAATTTGCACATAAAGGTGTTTGAATTCCTTCTGTTTGCAAAACGCCTTACATAATTCCTGTATCCCTGAAGATCCACCTTGCACAATTTCTGAAATCATCACCAGTACTACGAAAGTAATGCAAGAGGAAATGCTGACACAATATGGATCACTTGATTCTCATTTACACATTTTCTGGCCAGAACTCTCTGAAGAAAGCACGCTCAAATTCCTTCTCTCGCATCTTCTTTTCAAACTCCTGCATCTTTCTCATCCGTTTAGAAAGTGTTTTGCTTTTCTTTTGAGGTAAATGATCCTGAAATTATTTGAAGTTAATGATAAGCAGGAAATCATTTACAGTAAAAAAACAGGAGAGAGAGAATGGTGAGTTATATAAAAATGTAAAGATTCCAAAGTAACTTGTATTGATGTCAAAAAGGTAAAAAAAAAAAAAAAAAAAAACTGTTCAAAATGATCTTGCTTGACTGACTCAACGCTCTATACACTGTAGTACATGAATCTTGCCACTCGGTTAGAAAAAATCTCATTTCATTAGCATCCCTTCATGTTTTTTTCTTAAACTCCCCCAACAAATTTTCAAAAAATAAAATAAAACAAGGAACTTGAAGAATCAATCTATTTCAACCAATTAAACTTGGCAAACAGCATTCCTTAAATAAGAAAACCTTCTCTGACCATCATAACCTTCCAACTCCAAACCAGAAAAAAAAGGATATTTGCATGGTTATGTTATGCTTCTAGATATGTCTTTAAGCCAAAGTCCTTTCAACCATTGTAAAGTTGTTTAGATGATTTGATTTTTACATCGATGGAAATAGAGAAATAGAATAAATCCAAAGAAAATATTACCTGCTGATTGTTCCCTTTAGAGGAATCGCTTTGATCAGGTTTTGCTTTGACAACCTTTTTCTTTGCTTTATCTGCTCCCAAACCTCGTTTATTATTCTTTACACAAGTTTCCACAGGTTCTAACCTACCCTGTTTCCATAACAAATTTATTCATCAGAATTATTACAAGATTGAAATACTCGTATTTTATAATCAAAATCAAAATAAACTACAATTATGGAGATGAGAGTAGCACTGAAAGAGGAGGTTAACAGTTATTTTGGGAATTGGGATGAGAAAACAAGCCTAACTTTGATCCTAACATCAATTATGCTCAAGTATTCCATCATTTATTATATCTTGAATCCTGTTTTAAGTATAACATAGTAATTTAAAATGTAAAGCCAATAAACCTCACAAGTCACAATCTCTAACATAATACTGAAAGTGTGATGAGGTGTTAACTAAAGAATTGTCCACCAAGCATAGCTTTTCAAATTGAGATCGTTTAATGCCCAAATAAGATCCTCAATTTCATTCTTGAAGTATTACTCTCTTTCTAATGATCCCTAAAGTAAAAGAATATATACAAGTAATCGCCCAGGTATTAGAAATCGTGCTGACTGTGCTAAGTATCCCCCAAAACTGAAAAAAAAAACCTTCAAATCGATCCCTGAACGTTAGTACAATATATCAATTAGAGATTAAGTTGATGGATATTCAATACTTGAGGGACTACTTTTATAGATTTCTTAATTTGGGGACAACTTAGGAAAGAGAGTAATACCCGGGGATCAAATTTAAGGTATATTCTTTAACACAAGGTATGTCAATTTTTACCTTGACTATGAAAATGGTCTGTGTAAAAATATGTTTTTGAGTGCAGATTCGTCATTCAGTGGAGAAAAAAGAGGGAGTAAAAAAGAAAACCTGCTCAGAGACTCCAAGACCAGTCCCTTCTTTCCACCCATGCTTCTTCAATAGCTGCAGAAAACAGCATCCCAAATTATATTTACATGAATGAAAGAGAAAAGGATTGATAAGACAATAAATAAAATTAAAGTAAATAGTACCTGAAATCCTATATTGGAAGAGTTTATTGCCGTTGCTGAACCCGACATCTCTTCCATGGCTTTTCCCCCTTAATCTGCATACGCAATTAAACCAACCAACATTCATATACTGCACAAACATAATCAAATCAAAGCATTTAAAATTTCAAAAATTCTTTTGGTCATTTCATTCCTAAACCCCTTTTTTTCCCCGTTTCAATCACGACTTTACAAGCCTCAAGAAAATCGCATCCTCGGTAGATAAACACCAACAAAACTAAACAACGAAAGGATTGAGTATGAATTTGGAACACGCTACAGCTGCTACCTACCTCGAATTGGTTTTTGTTTTGATCTTTTTTATTTTATTTTTTTTAGTACTGTGTTATATTAAAAAGCACTGACATGGGCCCAGAAATTCCACTGGGAAAGAAACTTGGGCCTTTTTTTCAGAATGGGGGTGAGAAGAGAAAAAACGGGTGGAGAAAAAGATGATTCTGAGGCTCGCCCTCGAGTAGTGGAGGCCCCCTTATCCGATTGTCTAAGAAGCTTGGATTGGCGGCATGTAAACTAGGGATACTAAAATACTAAGGGTTGTGCTAAATACATTATATAAATTTTTAATACACTATATTTTTTCATACGGATTATCCAATTCGTAAGTAAGTTTTTTTTTTAAAGTTAAAATATATATTTTTAAATAATTTAAAATAATGGCGGCACATGTAGGTCTCAAACTTATGACCTTCAGATTATTAATGCAATGATTCAACCAATTGAACTAATAAGTCAATTATGCTAAAAAATAATTAATGTTGATACATATAACATTAAATTTTTTAATGTATATTTAATACACATTTCTAACTCTTTAATTGTTTAGTTTATCTAATTTCTTTATTTTTTCTTATTTCAAATTCTTATTTTATTAATTAGGTATATTAGTTTCATTTTATCAATTAAGATAATTATTAGTTATGATCCTATCAAATAGGATTCTTTTTTATTTTAATTTTATCAATTAATGAGTTATATATAATTAATTTAATTTGAATTTTATTTTGATTATTGAGTTATTTTTTATGTTATTACTTTAATATTCTTAAAATAATTTATTATGTAAACTTATATGTGTATTAAATATACATTAAAAAAATTTAATGTTATATGTATCAACATTAATTATTTTTTAGCATAATTGACTTATTAGCTTAGTTGGTTGGAGCGTCGCGTTAATAACCTGAATGGATAATCCGTATGGCCCATACGGATTGGGCAATCCATATTACTTAAAAAAAAGGCATACGGATTAGCGAATCCGTAAGGTTCTTATGGATTCGTCAATCCGTACGAAGCAAACTGCGTAGGATATTTTCGGAAGTACACTGTTCACATATAGTGTATTAGAAATTTATATAATGTATTTAGCACAACCCAAATACTAAAATGAGTCTGATGGGTGGCCAACTTATTTAACTCACTAAAAAAAGTGGAGCAGATTAATATTGTTAGTCCACTTTGTAAAGTGGATCAGTTTAGTCCATCTCATTTTTTTTATGGATTAGGATTAGTCTGATCTGTTTATGATGGATTGACCCACATTATCATTTTCAAATATTTAAAGAGATGAAAAAATGAATTTAGCTTAGTAGTGTAGCTCATATAACCTACTTAAAAAAGTGGAATGGATTAATATTATTAATTCATTTTATAAAATGAATCAATTCAACTTATCTCATTTTTTTTAAATTAGATTTAATCCAACTTAATTTTAATGGACTGATTCACTTTCTCATCCTAAACTTATATAATCTATTAAAAGATATACGAGTGGATTAGGGGAGCGCGAAGCTTAGCATTTGCTTAACTTACCTCATAAACATATTTTTATAACATTCTTCATTCTTTTGAACGAAGATTGGAAGAAATGGCACTGCCACACCCAGCATCTCCTATTCATGGTGTCTTCCCAAACATAAACCCAGGAAGACCCTTCCCTTAAACCTGGCAAGTTAGTAGAAAGATTTTCTAGAATAGTTAACTTACGAGAGAAGGACAGAAGGTCAAATCATTTTCCCTTTTTTTTCTTCTCTCTTACAAAAAATGCTTATAGAGAAATTTATTCAATTAAGGCCTAAGTTTAGAATTCTTTGTGGTAGAGTTCAATAAAACTCTTCTATTTCCCTGGAATGGAGGAGGAACATAAGACAGGTATTGGATAGGAAACCTGATGTTGAAGATGAGTTAGACCATCTGGAAAAGAAGCTTCTAGAGGATTACCCTCTGACTTGCCTGAGGGTGCTGATGGCTGGGGTAGCTTGGACCAATTTTTCGACAAGATTACCATTAAGAACAAGAAAAAGAATGATGATGATGACGATGATGTTGACCGCCCAGAATTAGTGTGGCAAGTCGATAATTATATTCGTCCTATCAAAAGACATCAAGACTGCGGAATGGGAGGAGACTGTATTCAAAGACATAGGCCCCTTAATTATTCTTGTGCTCAATCTATATAAAAGGTTTGTTCTACTTCTACATTTAATGTCTCTTATACATTTTCTATATCATGTAATCTTTACATAAGCACATAATTGCTTGAGTATTATTAAGTAGCTTGAAGGAAAGTTGTCCAAATCTATTTCGTTTCTTCAATCATTTCTTGTTTTGGTCGAGTATCTGAATGCTAATTGCTGTGCTGTTGCTTGTTCCTATGAGCATGTTACTGAGGTGATATGTATGTTAGAATTATTAATAACTGTCCATTTTAGAGAATTCTAGTCACAGTAGTCTGCTTCTTGGTTAGGGTCGACAACTTAAAGTTGAGTGTGCATTTGAATAGACTAATTTTCTTTCTTCTCCAGCTCCTTACTATAAGGATTTGTTTCCTAGCTTTAAATTTCCTGCAGAATACTTTGTTTGCTTATGAGCATGCATGTTTTTATCTTTAAACCATGCTAACAGGTTCTCTTATGGTACTAGTTAAGAAATCAAAAGCAAAGCATTTTTACAAAAGAGCATTACCAATACATCCCCACTGTGATTTCTAACATAATCCTTCTACTTATCAGTTCTTTAATCAGTGTTTTCAAGACACTCAATAGCAGTACCATTTTCCTTTTTATCTTTTGGAATGGGCCTCTGATGGGGGCTTTCTCAAACTTTCAACCTTTTTTGTTCAAATAACCTCAGAATGTGGCTAAAGTACTTTTAAGTTAATTTAATTTATTCTCCCTGCTAGGTCTCATTTAATATTATATTTATGAAGTTGTATTGCTGCATATCATATTAGCAATCAAATAAAAGTACAAGTTTTCAATTTTATTTTTAGGCCAAAGGAGAATGAAAAAATTCGGGATGAATTAGAGAAGGCTGTGCATATCATATGGAACTGCAGATTGCCCTCACCAAGAGTAAGTAGTCAGAAAAGTCATACATTTGTTGCCGTTGGTTCCTGCTAATTTAACATGAGATAATTTTTTGTTTTGTCTCACATCCTTCTGCATATCATATGAAAGTGTGTTGCAATTGATGCTGTTGCTGAGACTGAACTGGTTGCTGCACTTCAAGTATCTGTATTCCCAGAAATTATCTTTACTACAGCTGGCAAGATTTTATTTCGTGATAAAGGTATTGGTATATCTTTCCCCGAAAAAAAAAAAAAATATATATATATATATGTATATATATATATATGTATGTATGTATTCCATTCTTAGTCCCTTTCCTTCTGACTTAACTTCCACTTGGTGGTCTCTCAGTCATTCGCAGTGCAGAAGAATGGTCGAAAGTCATGGCTTACTTTTACTATGGTGCAGCAAAACCATCCTGTTTGAATAATATGACATATTCCCAAGAAAATATTCCTTCTATTGTCACTGATAATCCAGTGTCCTGAAAAATTAAGGGTCCAAATTTTGAATCCATCCATGCTGCTGAAATATTTCCGTATAAAGATGCCTCTCACATTCTGCCTTTGTATAATAAATGCAAGGGGAATGTATAGCTCTATTGACTGCATATAATATGATAAAATAGCTTGCATACAAGATTCAAGAAAATTGCTAGAGTTGGCTTTGTTTGATTTGTGCCCATGGAAGCCATCAGAGGAAATGGGCATCAGACTTGGCTGTTGGGATGAAAGAAAATTTGAATGTGGAAGATGAAGCTTGTGACCAGATTGCTAGTTTGCTACTAGAAGTCAAAAACTCCACGTAATGTATCCTTGTGGCCATGTGTATATTTAGAACTTAGAAGGTACATTGAGTCACTTTTTTGTAGAAATGAAAGATTATTTTGTAATAGTCATTAGAACGCGGTAAAGTAGTATTGGCATACATTACTTTGTGAGATTGATAATACATTTGCATAGGTTAAGAAGGCTCTGACAGGTTGATAGTCAGAGACTGTTAGAGCCAAGACAATAGAACGAGGTAGGAAGTCGTGTTTGTTTTCATAATTCATTTTTCTGAGAACTATGGTCCTTGAAAACAAATACAAGTTTGATATACCCAAAATCAATAGAATGTACGACAGAAATATGGTTTTACCTTTCATTCGTGTTGGTGGTGGGTGCAAAGAAAAACCATAGAAGGGTAGGCAATGATATTGTTTTACTTTTTATTTTCCTAAAAAACATGGATGGTATCATATGATAAGAGTGTTGGAGTATAGGTGACCTTGACATGGGTTAGAATGAGCTATTTTTGTTCTTCACGCGATTCTAATTTTTTATTGGATCAATTCTTTAAACTTGAACTCCACTATAGATATGAAGATACTCAATTATGTTAGGGTTTAATTAAAATTGAGCATGAGTAAGACCGGTCTGATTTACTCTTACGTGTTATAGTGATTTAAAATTTTGAACTTATTTAACCAATTAATTATTATATTTAATTTTAGCTAATCATCCGAACTATCGTTAGATTTGGTGGGAGAACTTTATTGTTTATAGTAGTTTTATTTGACTCAATTCAAATTAATTGGATATTTAATGTGATATACTTTTGGTATATTACATTTTGCACCAAAATGAGTATATATATTACAGTAATATATATAGGTTTTTTTAATGTGTGCAACATTACACAATCAAAATAATTAGTGACTTATGCTTACCTAATTTAGATTAAAATATTATTAATGAATCTTTTAAAAATAATAATTATCATTGCTTTATTTAGAGCAATAGATTTACTTTCAATCAAAATAATTAGTTTTCTCTTATTTATTAAATAGATTTATTTCCTATAATATTTCTTTCTAGAAAAAACTGAATAATAAATATTTTTCCAACAATAAAGTAACACGTTAAATTCACTAATCACTAATCACTATGGAGCAATGGATACAAAGTCATATCCAAACAAAAAATTGATACCATACTCAAATATGAATATTTACTTTCATGCACTCAATAATATAAATATACTGGAACATTATAAAATACTAATAAAGAAAATATTTTTTTAAAAGAAATAAGAAATAACAAAACCTTTTCGCCTAACTACTATTGTTCAACTAATATTTTCTTTGCAAGATTGTTAACGACACTTTGAAGAGGCTATGAGATTCAAGAGTGGATAGCAGGACAATGGGAGCGAGATGCATATAGACAAGAAATAAAATGAGTATAGGGATTATTGTCTTTTGGAAGGATAGAGATAAGGCATTGTATTTATTTAACAAACAAGAAAGAGATATTTTTTTTTGATAAATATTTATTTTCATTCCTTAAGGAGGTGTAGTGTCATGAAAAATTCGTTACTAAAATATCAAAAACTAAATAAAAATTAGTTCACTAAATGTAGAAAGTGTGATAAATTAATTATATTTATTCTTAATTTTTTTTCATTCCTTGTGAGATCATGATAAATTAGTTAATGAAATATGAAAAAATTAAATTTAGTCCCTAAAAGGAGAAAAAGTGACATATTAATCTTATTTGTGAAATTATTTTGTCACTCAATTATAATATTGAAATATCAATTTAATAATAAATTATATTTTATGATGATATTAATATTAAATTTAAAAATTAGATTAATTTATTATTAAATTATTTATATTATACTTTTCTAGTTATGAGAATTATTCTATGTATGTCTTAGGTAATATACATGTTCTTTTCTTATTTTCTATAAGGGTCGTGCTAATCAGGGCTCTTAGGGCATTGATTAAAAATTAAAAAGAGAAAATATTTATTATGAAGATTATAAGAGAGAGTAAGTAAAGTCATGGGCAGCACAATTTTGTGCATTTCAATAAATAAAAATCCCTTGCAGTTCCTTAACCAATGTCCTAAGAACACTTGTTAGCATTTGTCCTACTTTTATTGCTATATGATTTCTATTGGGAGTTACAAAATGGTTGACTAATTAATTTTTTTTCCTACTTCGTGTTGCTCTAAAGTTTGGTTTGTCAGCCCTCCAGTGACTGGAAATAGTGCTAGAGCAATTGATGCAGGAAGTGCATACTCAAATGAAGCGAAAGTCTTCCGTGTTGCCAAATGACTTGGTGAAAATTTTAACAGGAATATTAAGCAGATGTGGGAACTTTTAGGGGATGATCAAGTATTCATAATTGGCGTGCATGGAATGGCAGGAGTGGAAAAAACAGCCCTAGTAACTTATATTGAGAAAGATACAACTAGGAAGGGCAATTTTAATCATGTCTTCTTTGTCACTGTTTAGCATTTATAAGCAAATATGACATTGCAAATAGAATAGGCATGACACTTGATGAAGATGAAGAGAGAATCAAAGCTAAAAAACTGTCTTTAGCGTTGGCAAGAAAAGAAAAATCAGTGCTTATTTTGGATGATGTTTCGAAGAATATTGATTCTGACAAGTCCTTTGGAACATGTTTGTCACCAAATGGATTGCCTACCAAATAGCATAATAAGGATGGAACCTCTCAGTTGAAGAAGCCTGGTAGTTACTTTTGCTGCAACTTGGAAACCAGGCAATACGTGCAAAACTTATAAGAAATTTTAATTGGATTGCTAATCTTGTGATCAACAAAATCAACCTTTAAAAGGTAAAGCACAAGTACATGACTATCAATGACCAATTCATAAATGCATTTACTGTATTGCTATAATTTTACAATAAATTCAAACAAAAATTTGCACCAACTTATAAGAAATATGGAACGCCTGTCCTGGGTCCTCTCATCTGATTGTTCTCCTCTGTTTCGGTGAAAAATTTAACTTCTCTTTCCTGTCACAAAGAGAAATTATAAGTTATTTACTAAGATCATCTCCAACAGTACAACAATGGTGAAGTTGGTATATTGCAAAATAATTTGTTTTTTTATGTATATTAATAAAACTGAAATAATTTATTCTCGTTTTCTAACTACATAGAAATAAGTAGAACATAATTTATGGCTTTTATGTATATTAATAAAATAAAAATCCAAATGGGTATATTATTATATTGTCAAGTATAACCAACAAACACTTATTAAAACAAAAGTTAATAGTATTTATTTAACATATACACAAAGGAAGAAAAAAAAAAGAAAAAATAAGGAGTGTGAATATCAGAATATGCTTATTGACTTTGACTTTTTAAAAAAGTAAAACGTAATAAGAATATAATTCAAAAGTTAAATGAAAAAAATGAAGAATATAAATAGGCATATTGTAATAGGCTAATAGCCCCATCCATTTACTAATTCCAAAATTAGCTACATTGGAGTGCAATTGAGAGACATACAAGATTGCATTTACTATCTATCCCTGGGGACACCCATCAAATCAGAGCACACTCAATTGAAAATTTCATGCCAGGTAAAATAACAGATGAAATTTCATCATGATTTCACTGTGAATTTCAGTAGTTAGCACTGGATAGCATATAAAACAGCGAAGAAAACACAAAGCATACAACACTTATGCCATCACTGCGCTCTCCATCTCATCACATGCAAAATCATTAAAGAATAAGTACTATTGATCCATCAAGGGAAAAGAAAAGCACCATGATAAAACAAGACCAAATGATGAAGAAATCATCATTATCATGGATATAGATTTAAACACAGCAAAAAGTTTCAGATGACTCACCATATTCTCATTGAAACTCAGAATAGAAGCTACATTTCCACATCGGTAACAGTAATTAGGTGCAGACCATACCTGCAAGTTTCCAAAGGGGAATTGACAACTTCATATCTATATGAGCCAAAAATTATATTTAGAAGCTTTAGGGCACAAAAGAAATATTGTAATTCATATAAAAAACATACAGTTACAAGGCCTTTATCTTGGAACATATACTTAAGGCCTTCCTGAACAAGTTGGTGCGCTCGACAAACAAGATCAAGGTTATTTATGTGATTGAACTGCATGAAAAGAATGCAATGGTAAGATTAAAACATATTCAATTCTAAAAGCAATTAACAAATAAATTACATTACCTCCGAAGTGACCCTGGATCCAAAAAGCCAACCTGCTCCTCGGGGACTGACTGCCCATGTTTCAATATCTTCAGGATCACTCCACATTAGATCACAGAAAGGACCCTCATGAGGAATTTCACAGTTCCGATCAATGACCCTTATCTGCAATAAAAAGTTCATTTCTAACTTTTAACCATAACCAAGATAGAAAATAATTCTCTTTCTGAAGACTAACAAAAACAATAATTCATTTAACTTAAAAATGATCCAAATAATTAAGAACTAAGTGATTGTTTACTGTGATTATTAAAAAAACGGCAAGCATTGAAGGCTTTCTGAAGTCAAACAAAAATGGGCCACATTATTAAAGTTACCAGTAAAAAATAAAGAAAAGGAAATGTGCAAGTGTCCAGCTCCAGCTGTTCATTTTTCTGTCTAAAGTCTAAATAGCATGAGAATCATGGGGAAGAAGGACCATCAATCTTAACTTAAAGAGACATTTCACATCATGGAAACAAATATATAACTTGACTGTTCATATGATGTATCCACAAATAGACAGGGCATGGGTGGGAATTTATAAGGATGACACCATGGTGCAACGTGAATGTTGAAAATTACACAATCTTAATTGAGAAGATAAAATCAGACACCCGAACAAAATACACATGTGCGAGGAGATAGTCTAAGCTATAGAAATATTGTTTTTGGCCAACAATTAAGGAGGCTAGAGGACCTGATCAATTGTTCGAATGTCAAGAGAAAGGCCACCATGAACACAAAGCACCTGGGTCAAACATAACATATATAAAACTTAATTTTGAACAAGAACCATTCAATCAGAACAATAAAAAGTCAAAGTAAATCCAGTAAGCTACCCACCAAGATGCACAGAGGCACATGGGGGATAGATACTTGAAGAGGAGGGAGTAAAAGATATTTACAGTTCCATCAATAATTGCAGAAAGAGTTAGATAGTCAAACACATCTGTACAATACCGCCAAGCGTTGGCATTGCCATACTTCCTCTGGCATTCATCATAAAATCCATAGACCTAGCAAAACAGTAAATTACAAAATTAACATAAATCAGTATGATACTTTGGCTTTTCTGGATTTAGTACTACCACAACTCATATCTCCATTATGAAATCTAGCATTCTGCACCACAACCTGACTACTACTGATCTTACTTTTCAATCTCACATCCATGGAAGATGAGATCCCTAATGAGTAAAAAACTACATTAGTTTTCCTAGCCATTTCAAAATTTCAACCTAAACAACCATCTCCAAACATTGATTACAACTTCAAAAATTCAAAGCAACTAAACTCCTCTCTACCTTAGCCAATTCATGCTTAAAAATTTCAAAAGGACCAAATTTAAAATTGACAATGACTTGGTTCAAATTTTCTTTGGACATCAGAAATTATTGGACCCTGCAAATAAACCTAACTCAGTGAACTCAACAATACTAGCAATATTGAAAGGTTACTTAAGGTGGCATCACTGCCATTAGCAAAAAATAAAGTCATGCACATAATTACACTACCAACACTTTATAATATTATAACTAGCATCCTAGACTGACAGGATTAGAAATATTTTTGGACCCCTCCTCAGTTGCACAATCTGTGTGAATAAAAAAATATAAAATTCTGCAAGTTTAGAATGATTCATGCAATGATTTCATTCACAAAGCTTACTTGAGTTAATTGTCTGCTTTCATGATTTCCACGTAAAAGGGTAATATTAGCTGGGTATCTGTGAAATTACAGAAAAATAAAAGGATATGTAAATTTTCAAAGAAAAAAAGAAAAGCACCACTGAAAATGGGTGTAAAATTTCCAAAGTCAAATATGCTAGCAATGAAAGACTGTTTGGAATCATAAGCATTTGGATATATAATTTAATTAGAATACAATGACAGTGTAAATGTTTTTTATACTGTCATCCAATCATGGATTGTCATTTATGGTAAGACTGTTGACTTTTATAATACTTACTTCTAAAGTTATATCAAGCACAGTTTCTAATTTGCTGACAGTGTAAAAATCTTTATACTGACCGTGTACCAAACTTATACACTTTGATACCATGGGCTACAAACCAAACTAATCTTAAAACTCTTCTTAAATGCCTCCAGAGCTAGGACAAATTCCAAGTGATAATCTTATTAACAATACATGTAAAGCCAACAAGTCAAGAACCAAAGACAGATGCAATGCAAGCATGCATTAAAAGAACATACCTAGCTTTTAGAAGTAAAAGGATGGTGAAAACTTCAAGACTATTGTAACCTCGATCGACGAAGTCTCCCTGCCATACATTTAGGAAAATATAGAACTCCAAAACAGATATTAAATCATCAAAGTTAATAGAGGAAAAAAAAAAGTGTAGCAAATACCATAAAAATATAATTTGTCTCAGGCACATGACCCCCAGTCTGGAAAAGTTTCATTAGATCATGGAATTGACCATGAATATCACCACAAACAGTCACTGGACTATTGACAGGCTGCACATTGGACTCCTCAATAAGGATCTCTTTTACCTGAGATATTTCAAAAAATAAAACGTTAGTTATTGGTTCAATGGAAATAAAAGAATATGCAAGTTAGCATAAAACATATTTTGATAACACCAAGGTGCACAAATGACAAAGCTATCAATAGAACTAAAACAAAAGTAACTGAATTATTACTTCATATGTAATAATTAATAATGAGACAATATTTGTTCAGTGAGCACAGGTTGCAATTGAATTTAAAAAATACGATCCTGGATGAAGACAAAGGGCAAAACTGTGAAAGAAAAAAAATATGTAGACATAATACGAAGTTAAGAATCAAAGAGAGCATTCAAACTTGGATCGAAAAGGCGATGGGAATAAAATGCATAACCAGATTCCTATTTAATAATAAAATTAAAAGAACGAAAGAAAGAAAGTAAAGGCTGGGCATGAGAGGGTTTTGGAGGAATCGAAGAGAGAAAAATACATATTCGCAGAGAAGTTGAAGCTCGTCTTCAAGAAGATGCTGGCCATCTTTGACCTTGGAGATCCACTGGTCCAGATCCATGTCCACCACGAATGCTTCTTCTGGTTTCGGTAGCTAGAGAGAACCAAAAATAGCAGAGCCAGAGCCAGAACCAGAGCCACGGGTTAGGTTAGGTTCAAAGGAGTCAACAAACTAATACATCTTACATATCAAACTGCCTTTTGCTTTTGCTACTAACGAGATGGGAGTGTCCGTGCCATACACGTGATAATTCTCACAAAATTTATTTGAGGGGTTTTTTTAGTATGATTAAATTTATAAAATTAGAATAAAATAGTTGTATAATTATATAAAGATTATTAATAAAAAATTATGATCTTAAAAAATTTGTATTGATTTAAAATTTATAGGTTATATTGTTGTAGTTATAAGAAAATGAAATCTGAATATTGATTTCACAGAAAGTAAAATGTTTCAAATTTTGTAAAAGAACATCCGCAAAATACGTTATTTGTATAACTATGTCATAAAATGAAATTAATGACAATCTTATAACAAAAAATTAATTATCATTATTTTTTAAAAATTCATTCCACATCAATTTTATCTTTTGAAGATTTATTAAATATGAAATAAGCCTTTAAAAAATAATTTTTGTGTTTAAAAACTTATTCAATATTATAAAACTATAAAATATTGTTAATTTTTTTGTATTGTTTTCATTTTATAATATTATTTTATTTATGCTTTATGGTTATTAATTTTTATTAGTTATAATTGAATTTTTTTTATTTTGATAAATTCTTTTATAACTTTTTAATGATTGCAATTATATTTAACATTTTTATATTTTTTTTAGTATATTTACTATTTATATTTATGTTAATATTGAAATTTTATAATTTCTAACAATCATGGTATGAATTTTATATTAATATAATAAATATTGCTTAATGGAATTAGCTTTAATGCATATATTTTTATATATAATACTACTCTGCTACTTTTAATTAATAAAATATTTATATTTTATTTTTACCTATTTTTATTATTTAATGAATTTTAATGACTTTTTTATTATCAAATTTTCAGTATTGTATTTTTATCATTCCACTGTTATATAATAAAATATTTAGAACTGTATATAAAAGGAATAGGATATTTTAGTGTATACATTTTATCCCTATAATTATATTCGTAAGTTACTATTTTATTTTTATAATTACTTTTATAAACCACTCACTACCTTTTACATTATTATCTTATTTATAAAAACATGAAAAGACAGAGGCATGAGGTGTCTATTTTCTCCTAATTATCATAATATCAATTCTTGTACATAACATGGTTAATTTCATATAAATCAAGATCTTTTATATTATTTTTTCTCATTATAATAATCATTTGATGTTTTTGATAATCAATAATCATTTGAAAATACTTTACTTTCTGTTCTCCAAACAAAATATGGTTTTGGTTTTCAATAATCATCTCAAACAAAGGATAAAAGACAACATATAATTACTTATTAAAATTATAGTTAATGAACAACTTCTCTACAATTTTTTTTTCTCAGACGTCACGTATTAATTAATAGAAATTAACAAAGAACTTGTACAAAATTTGACGGACACAAAAATTTACAAAATAATTTTTTTATTCATAGAAATTAAACACAATATCATAGAGTTTATAATACTCATAATATTATACTCAATTATAGTTTAAAAAAAAGCTAAATATATATTAAAATATTGAAGTAAAGTGTCATTTAAATTAATTTTAATTATCAAAATTTGTTTGATTCCCATAATTAACACATTGCAAGTTACCTTTATAATATGCCAAGAAATTTTAACAAATCTATTCAAATAAAGATAATTTGTAGCAATAATTAAGCAAAAATAATAATATTTTTCAATCAAAATTTAACTACGAAATTATCCGTGGAAATTTTAACTGGATTGCTAATCTTGTGATCAATAAAATCAACCTTTAAAAGGTAAAGCACAAATACATGACTATCAATGACCAATTCATAAATGCATTTACTGTATTGCTATAATTTTACAATAAATTCAAACAAAAATTTGCACCAACTTATAAGAAATATGGAACGCCTGTCCTGGGTCCTCTCATCTGATTGTTCTCCTCTGTTTCGGTGAAAAATTTAACTTCTCTTTCCTGTCACAGAGAAATTATAAGTTATTTACTAAGACTATCTCCGACAGTACAACTTCACCAGTACAACTATGGCAACATTGCTTAACTCACTTTCTGTAACCCCTATATATCACAAGATTTAAGAACTACTAGTACAACAAATTTTCTCTCTGCTGATGCAATCCTTAAAAACTTAAAATAGATCCTACAACTGTCTCACAAATCTTAAAAACTATTAAGAACGATTGCTTACATAAGCAACAATTCTTATATCAGAATTATCAGGTCAATTGCTTAATAGTAAAACTGCATAAGCGCCCCATAAGCAACTCCCGTTAAGAACAAATAGGCATATTGTAATAGTCCCCATCCATTTGCTAATTCAAAAACTAGCTACATTGGAGTGAAATTGAGAGACATCCAAGATTGCATTTACTATCTATCCCTGGGCACATCCATCAAATCAGAGCTAATTTAGCAAACTACTCAATTGAAAATTTAATGCCAGGTAAGATAAAAGATGAAATTTCATCATGATATACTGTAAATTCAGTAGTTACCACTGGATAGCATATAAAACAGTGAGGCAAACAGTATAAAACACTCATGCCATCAAGGCACTCTTCATCTCATCACATACAGAATCATTAACGAATAAAGTACCATTTGATGCATCAAGGGAAAAGAAAAGCACCGTGATATCACAAGACCAAATAATGAAGAAACCATCATTATCATGAAAATAGATTAAAATATAGCAAAAAGCGTCAGATGACTCACCATATTTTCATTGAAACTCAGAATAGAAGCTACATTTCCACATCGATAACAGTAATTAGGTGCAGACCATACCTGCAAATTTCCAAAGGCGATCACTCTATTGATCACTTAATATCCAAGATCCCAAAATTATATTTTAAAAAATAAAGAAAAGGAAATATGCAAGTGTCCAGCTCCAGCTGTTCATTTTTCTGTCTAAAGTCTAAATAGCATGAGAATCATGGGGAAGAAGGACCATCAATCTTAACTTTAAAGAGACATTTCACATCATGGAAACAAATATATAACTTGACTGTTCATATGATGTATCCACAAACAGACAGGGCATGGGTGGGAATTTATAAGGATGACACCATGGTGCAACGTGAATGTTGAAAATTACACAATCTTAATTGAGAAGATAAAATCAGACACCCGAACAAAATACACATGTGCGAGGAGATAGTCTAAGCTATAGAAATATTGTTTTTGGCCAACAATTAAGAAGGAGGCTAGAGGACCTGATCAATTGTTCGAATGTCAGGAGAAAGGCCACCATGAACACAAAGCACCTGGGTCAAACATAACATATATAAAACTGAATTTTGAACAAGAACCATTCAAACAGAACTATCCAGTAAGCTACCCACCAAGATGCACAGAGGCACATGGGGGATAGATACTTGAAGAGGAGGGAGTAAAAGATATTTACAGTTCCATCAATAATTGCAGAAAGAGTCAGATAGTCAAACATATCTGTACAATACCGCCAAGCATTGGCATTGCCATACTTCCTCTGGCATTCAGTAAATTACAAAATTAACATAAATCAGTATGATACTTTGGCCTTTCTGGTTTTAGTATTACCACAACTCATATCTCCATTATGAAATCTAGAATTCTGCACCACAACCTGACTACCACTGACCTTATTTTCAATCTCACATCCATGGAAGATGAGATCCCTAACAAGTCAAAAACTACATTAGTTTTCCTAGCCATTTCAAAATTTCAACCTAAACAAGCATCTCCAAACATTGATTACAGCTTCAAAAAATTCAAAGCAACAAAACTCGTCTAGCTTAGCCAAGTCATGCTTAAAAATTTCAAAAGGACCAAATTTAAAATTGCCAATGACTTGGTTCAACTTTTCATTGGACATCAGAAATTATTAGACCCTGAAAATAAACCTGCCTCGGTGAACTCAACAATACTAGCAATAATGAAAATTTACTTAAGGTGGGATCACTGCAATTACAAATTAGCAAGAAATAAAGTCATGCACATAATTACACTACTAACATTTTATACGATTATAACTAGCATGCTGGACTGACAGGATTAGAAATATTTTTTAGACCACTCCTCAGTTGCACAATCTGTTTGAATAAAAACAATATAAAATTCAGCAAGTTTAGAATGATTCATGTAATGATTCCATTCACAAAGCGTACCTGGGTTAATTGTCTACTTTCATGATTTCCACGTAAAAGGGTAATATTAGCTGGGTATCTATTAAATTACCGAAAAATAAAAGGATATGTAAATTTTTAAAAGAAAAAAAATATAAGAATCACACCAAAAGTTGTTTTCAGCAAAAGACAAAAATTATACAGCAAATGAAAGACGGAGGTGAAACAGATGAAGTGCAGAAAAATACTATCATCGCATCAAATCTAGCATTTGAGCTTCAAACGTGATCAATGAAATATACAAGTTTACAACAACTAGGAGGTTGAAAACAACCAGTTTTTGGGTGCCATGAGAACAGCCAATTAATTATTATGTTAATGTGGCCATCTATGTAAGAGCTTTTGACAAATTTCACAAGGCCAAATCATTTTCGGGGGAGTGGATGATGTTGAGACTTGGGGTAACTTTAAACAATGCCTTGGCACATATTTGGAAGTCTCAAAAATCAATTTTATTCCTTCCAAGAAGAAGAAATCAAGAATTGCATGTCCATTGCAAAATCTTATTAGATACTTAAATGGCACTCACAAAACAGAAAGCATAAATAAATGTAGAAACACTGCTAGCACTTCAAGGGTTTGCTTCCTTTGTTCCAAAACCCCTTACTTGAAATTTTCCTGCCGCTCCCTTATTTATTACCTCCTTTATAACTGACCCCTAGCCTAGTACTCCCCATGCCACTTAACATGTGTGCTGCACTGCTGGTTGGTTACAATTCAGATTCCCAACATGAGTCATCTGTATTTCATACCTTTCCTAAATGACACTAATCCACTGTTACCCTTCTTTTCTTCCAACTTTAAACCACAATCATTGATCCTACGTTGAAGTTGAGTACAAGAAGTGAAGAATAAATGAATTTGTAGTTCGTATGGGAAAGACAGGCTTCATAGAAAAACTAAATAGAAGTAAACAATTTAAAACTAATGCTGAATGAATGATGTGATAATTCAAAAATTGCATCACTTGCAAATGGATGTAAACTGTCCAAAGTCAAATATACTAGCAATGAAAGACTATTTGAAAGTATCATTATCATAAGCATTTTGATCATACTTATTAATCTCGGATAGCGGTGCATAGCAGCCACCCCTAAAAAATGTTATAGCACTATAGCGGGTAGCGCCAAAGTATATAAGTGAATATATTCTGAAATCTGAATTATATATATAAACTTCACAAACATAATCCCCCAAAAAAATATGACATAAATATCAAACATAAAGGATTAAAACAAATTCACACATGAATAATGTCAAACATGAAAAATTAACGTTGAGAAAATAAACAATTGAACAATAAAAAATAATTAAAATAAACATTTGCATAATACAGATAAGACAGAAAATTATAATCTAACAAAAATAAAATAGTCCAATAATAAATTAATGAACAATAAAAAAAATAGAAAATAATTAGTTTAACAAAAAATAAACAGGCATATAATTTATATAATACATAAATACAAAAGCTATAAACAAATAATAAATAGACTAGAAGAAAAAATAGAAAAAACAAATATATGAATATAATTTATATAATAAAAGTATAAAACAGATGTACAAAAACAAAAATTAACATTGAGAAAATAAATCAGTGTTGATAAAAAAATAGAAATATAATAGAAAAAAAATGAACGTTGAGAAAATAAACTAGTATTAATACAAAAAAATAGAAAAAAGTTGATGATAAAACAAAAATATAATATAATACTAACCAGTGTTGCTCAGCAAAGTTGAATGTTTTTTAAGAGGAGGAGATGAGAGTTTTTGAAAGTATGGGACGAATAGGATTGAGGATGAATTTTGAAAATATTGAGTGATAAGGATTTATATAAGACGTTTGGATTCTCCTAATAGTATTCTGATTAAGTAAATAGACGTTTGGATTTTTTTTGCTTAAAAAAAGGTAAACTTTTACTTTTACTGTTTTATCTCTTTTAAAAGCAAAGGGATTTAAAATTTTATGGTTTTACCTCTTAATAGTTACTATTACTTAAACTTTTATCGCTCTTAAAAGTTAAAATAAAAGAGATTTCAGGAATGAAATAGTCCTTTTACAGTTTTACCCTCAACCTTTCTTTTTCTTTATCCTTTCGTCTTCCTCGATGTATTACATTTTCTCAGATTCCTGTGGCGGGGCTTTTCAGCTGCAACTCAGTTGCGATAGCGGCCGCTACTGACGCTACCCTTGGTCTCACTGTCCCGATGCGGTCTCTGGCGACCGGCTGCCTCATCGCTACTCCTGCAAAGCGCACAATAGTGCCACTATTAATAAGTATGATTTTGATATTAAAACTTAGAAGGTAATTAGAATACACTGACAATGTAAATGTTTTTTTATCCTATCATCCAATCATGGATTGTCATTTATGATGAGATAGTTGACTTTTATAATAATTGTTTTAAAAACCATATCAAGCACAATTTCTAATTGGCTGTAAAAACTTCACACTGGCTATGGCAATAAACCAAACTAATCTCAAAACTCTTCTTAAATGCCTCTAGAGCTAGGAGAAATTCCAAGTGATAATCTTATTAACAATACATGCAAAGACAACAACAACAAGTCAAGAATCAAGACAGATGCAAGCATGAATTAAAAGAGCATACCTAGCTTTTAGAAGTAAAAGGATGGTGAAAACTTAAAGACTATTGTAACCTCAATCAACAAAGTCTCCCTGCAATGCATTTAGGAATATGTAGAACTCCAAAACAGATATTAAATCATCAAAATTAAAAGGAAAAAAAAGTGTAGCAAATACCATAAAAATATAATTTGTCTCAGGCACATGACCCCCAAAATGCAAAAGTTTCATTAGAACATGGAATTGACCATGAATATCACCACAAACAGTCACTGGACTATTGACAGGATGCACATTGGACTCCACAATAAGGATCTCCTTTACCTAGGTATTGCAAAATTTAAAAAATAAAATGTTTGTTACGGATTCAATTAAAATAAAAGAATATGCAAGTTAGCATAAAACATTTTAATAACACCAAGGTGCACAAATGACAAACTCAAACCTATCACTAGAACTAAAACAAAAGTAATTGAATTACTTCATGTATAATAATTAATAATGAGATAATGATTTGTTCACTGAGCACAGGTTGCAATTGAATTTAGAAAACATCATCTTGAATGAAGGAAGACAAAGGGCAAAACTGTGAAAGACAAAAATCTCTAGACACAATACGAAGTTAAGAAGCAAAGAGAGCATTAAGAATTTTGTTTCCCAAGAAAAAGGGACAAAAATGTGAGAAGAACAAAGGCTAAAGGCGATGGGAACAAAATGCATAATTAGATTCCTATTTAATATACAAAAAAAGGGTAAAATAAACAAAGCAAAGGCTGGGCAAGAGAGGGTTTTGGAGTAACAATGAGGAATCGAAGAAAGAAGAGTACATATTCACAAAGTTGAAGCTCGTCTTCCAGAAGATGTTGGCCATCTTTGACCTTCGAGATCCACTGGTCCAAATCCATCTTCACCATAAATGGTTTCTGTTTTGGAAGGGCAGAGCCAGAACCACGGGTGTGAACGATGGGTTCGGTTGAAAGGAGTCAACAAACTTACAAATACATGTCTACCAGCCTTTTGCTTTATTACTATAGGGATTTTGGTACAAATCATAGTTTTAAAAATCAATCTGATGCCCGATTTGATGAATAAATTGTGTCACTATCGAACCAGAAAATTATTAATTGACCTAGTCATCTGGTTTATATAAAAAAATATGAAAATTTTAAACGGTCTTCGAAAAAGTCCCAAAAAAACATTACTAATAAACAAAAGTATACTGCCAGGTACCTAAAATAATTAAAGTAAATTATACTTGTATTTCCTTTATTTTTTTTAAATTACATTTGATATCTCTTCCTTGAATTTTACTCTTATGGATGCATTAAGGTTATTGATGTCACTAACCCCAACGACATTAGTGTTTAGGGAATCAGACGCAACAGTGATAGTGGCCGAAATTACGGCGGGAGACGAAGAGATGATGGAGATGGATATGGCGGTGACGACAACAACTATGATGGTGGCGGTGGCTATGATAGAGGCAGTGGCTATAGTGGTGGTGGTTGTTTCGATAGGAGTGGCATCCAAACATCGTGTTGGTGGGCGATGATAACTATGAGGAGGAAGAGATTATGTTATCATGGAAGAGGGAGGTAGAGAAGAATGTGGTGGTGGTAAGTGAGACATGGTTGTTGAAGAAGATGAGAATTTGTAAAACTCAATACGTGATTTTGAGGAATAAGACAAGGGTATTTTAGACATAAATTTTTATTAAAAGTCACGTGACCAACATATGCTTACTTTTTGTTAAATTATTAAATGATGTTTAGGAAGGAGAAAGTCTTAGTATAAGGTGAGTTAAACAATTAAGGGAGATTTTGTAAGATGTAAAAAAGAAAGGATATCAAGTATAATTAAAAAAAACACAGGAATACAAGTGTAATTTACTCAAATAATTTTAAAAAAATAGTAGGAAAACCTAACAAAGGGTTAAGTAAGATTGTTGGTATGAATGTAATATTTATACCTCTTAATAAAAAGTTAAAAAAAAACAATCTATTGATTTATATATTTTTTATTTTTAAATATATTTTTAGTTCTTACAATTTAATATTTTTAATTTTTATTCCGATTTTTTAAATGTATTTTTTTGTCTTTAAAGTATTTTAAATAATATTTTTTATTTTTCAAAATACTATCAAAATAAATTTATAAACATAAAATAAAATAATACATTTTATAAGTACTAAAACGAAAAAATATAAGAAGAATATGAAAAACGCTAAATTATAAAAATAAAAATATATTTAAATTATTTTTTTAATACCCAAATACTTTTTTTAAGGCCTGAAAATTCTCAATTAAATACCATCAAATTTTAACATAACATTTTTATGTAAAGAATTTTGACACCCTCTTTCAAAAAAAAGCATGATAATCTTAATTAAATATTAGAAAACATATTTATATAATTTAAAAAATCTTGATCTAACATCACACTACTTTTTTATCACAGAAAACATTTTAAAATCCTTTAATGTCATATTCCAATGCATCACTTAATTATTATCTTGCACAATGACAATTCTAAATGTCATTTTGTATTAAATATTCAGTTGGAAGGATGGAGATACCGTTGATTCCTCTACCGGCCATACAATTATACATTTCATTTCAATGTTGCACTTGTAATTGAGGACGCACGTGTTACTACTCCATCGGCACTGAAAAAACACCCAAAGAAGCATATCCAATTAATTATCCATCCATATATAGCAAGAAACAAGAAAGAAGAAAAAAGAAGGGTTGTTTTGCTACTTGCCTTCTACGGTATCAGTACAGAAATAAAAAAAATTAAAAACACTCAACTCAACACTTCACTCGTTCCAGATTCCAAGACAATAAAAAAATATTAAAAAAGAAAAGTACACTATTTTGAAGAAAAATAAATAAAGATAAAGATCGATAAAAAATAAAATACAACAAATGGTACTTCAAAATCTTCGCTTAAACTTTGGTCGCATTTTCTGCATTCCCCTAACCGTTACCGTTGTTCTCTCTTCCGCTGTTCCCTTTCCTTCTGCCGCCGCCGCCACCACCGCCGTCTCGTCAGCTCCGCATCGCCGATGAATCCGAAAAGATATTGTGAAACTTGATGGATCAGATCCATTACTACTATATGGATATGGATTGTATGAGGTAAAAGAATAGAAATTTATATAAATTGAATTGCATACAACAATACCAATGCTGAATCCAATGCTTTGATTTGTATTGGATGATGGATGAAAGTTGCTGCTGTTTCTCAATCAGTCTTTA
>CM023950.1:39838508-39908134 GCA_013407115.1 Glycine latifolia | reverse complement strand
TTTTTTCTTTTACTGAAGAATATTTGTATCATTTCAATGATTTCATTCGGTATCTTTGCTTGTGTTTAGTTACATTGGTAAAAAAAAATTGTACGTCGCGCCAGTTAAAAAGACCTAGAAGCTACAAAATATCTTCCATCATTGTGAATCCAATTTTGAAAGATGTCAAACCAAACACTGCATGTAAAATTGATTCAGATAAAAATTGGTTTTCAAATAAAGCAAATTTACTATAATTTTTTTTAAAAAAAAAATCATTCCAACCAAAAAAGTTACTTTTTTCAAATTTATTTAATACTAACTAAACATCTAAATTTAATTGTTCCCACCATGAAACTAAACAACGCCCTAAGTTACCTGAGTTGTTGTTTAAATTTAGTCTCTCAATCCCACATGTTATGTACATATCATCTTAAGGTTTGTTTCATAATGGAAGTTTTTTTTTTTTTTGACAGAATGAAAGAGATTGTTAGATCATGCAAAATCCTATTTCATGGGTATAAATAATTTATATCATTATAACTCATATTTGTGTAGTGACAGGGTAATTAAGATTTGGTAGATGATTCATGCATATACTCTGCATCAAAAGACGCGAAAAGAAAAGAAAGAGATCACTAATTTGAAAACTTCATTTCTAATAGTTACTTACTACTTCTATATTCAATTATTCATATTTAGATGTGAAACTTTACTAAAAATTCAACAAGAGTAGGGACTCGGTTAAATGCTAACAACACTCGGGAAGAGTGGTATTAAAAATAAATGCATATTTTAAAGAAAATGAAAATTATATTAAAAGACACACATACAACCCTCTTGAGTCTTGACAACTAAAGGAAAGTCAAGCGGGCAACTCGTCACGGAACGAATATCATCTTCAACATTACGGTGGTGAGTATGAAAATATCTATGAGGAGATGAGTGCTAGATCCCGAAAATAAATTGCTAAAAAAATTAACATTAACATGTTTAAAAAAGGAAAAAGAAAAAGTTCTTAATCGTCAAACGTAGTGGTTAAAAGTACTTATATGCAAGCTAAAATCTTTAACAACGAGTCGTGACTAATGATACTTGTAAAGATTTTGCATAATTACAAGTTTCGAATATATTCAAACATGAATTCATCTTAATTATTCTTTACGTTATTATCTTTAGTAAAAGATACATATTTATCTAAATAAAAAAATAAATATCTAGGAAATTTAAATAAACATGATTAATCATACAAGTTGAACTAACATCCATTAATTTTTACTATAAAAAATCAAACTAAAAATACACTAAGCTGCTAGGCGAGAGCATTAGCCAAAATAATAATAATAACAATTAAAAACAGAATAGTCAATGCGTGACAAATTCCGGATTGAAAGACCAAATGTGGAACCAAAAAAAAAAAACACCATTTTAATGCTTTTTGAACAGTGGGGATTGTATTGCTGTAAAGAAAGCAGGCTAAGCATGCTTACTGATAGGGAAAAGTCAATATTCATCCTGCTTCCAGAAAAATAAATAGTGATAGTTGCTCCATACTATTACTATTTATTGAAAAGGAATCCACACCAAATAATATACATAAGCTGTCACATCATGATGAAAATGACAGTAATATACATTTTTAATACACTGTTTGGAACACTCATTTTACTACTAATTAAAATTTATTAAAAGTTATAAAATTATATGAATTTAATTTTTTATTAGTTAAGTTTCACTCATAATTTTTAATTAATAATAAATGTGTATTAAAGAGTTTATTATTAGTACTCTTTCAAAAATCACTTCTACTGCAGAAAATTATTGAAAAACAAAAATAGCAACGATGAGATTATTAGTTGTTATTCATATTAGTAAGTTACAAATTACATAACCTTACTACTAACATGCTTGGATTACCATTTCTTACATGTCAAGCGTACTTTTAAAAAAGTATTGTTTTTAACTTTTAACTTTAATTAATTTTTGAAGCTTTACAATAGCAACATGAATATGCTATATGTAAGCCAATCCAAGGATCAAGAAGTTTTACTCTAATAAATTTAATATTGATATCATTGTGAGAAGTCTAAATGGATTAAGATGTGAAACATGAATTATAAACATTAGAGTTTAATTTTATAATATATTTTATTGTTTATTTATCTCATTCTTCTTATAAGAGTTATTATACTTTTCCACTATTCTTTCTTAAAATAAGAGTGATAGTAAACACAATTAAAAAAAATGAGACAAGAGTTTAACTTTATATATTGTAAGGATAAAAAATATATAATACCAATCAATAAAAAGATTATGACTTTTAAAATATTAATTATAAAAATCAATAAATTTTACCTTGTGAATATGCGATTAGACGATGTTATAATAAATTCCAATTTAACTATAATTATTGACTAAAATAAATTATTTAAAGTATAACAATATAGATAGTAAATTACAGAATTATTAAAAGCTTAATTATTATTATTTTAATTAAGTTATAATTATATTTTATCTGTTATGATTTCTCATTTAAAAAAATTCAAATCTTCTTTTTTAAAATTCTTCAAGAACAACAAAAAGAAAAGTCCAAAGAAAAAAAAACTCCAAGTAAAGAATAAAAGAACCAATCCCTTGTTAAGACTTAAAAGAGGCCGTAAAACAAATCGCGAAAATGACATCAAGGCTCAGTCGTAATGAAAACATTAGTGTATGCCTCATTCATCATCCAAGTAAAGCGGTGTAGATGAGTGATAAAAACGATTAACGCATTCTATTTCCGTTAAACATTTTTAATATATTTTTATGATTACTTAAAATTTATTAAAAATTAAAATTATTATAAAAAATTGTTGACAAGAATTTTATTATTAAATTTAGAGTAGTTTTTGTTTTTTTTAAAAAAAAAACGATGATTGTTGGGTAGTATGTTTTGTGAAGTCAAGTGGTTTAGATTCTGCAAGGCAGAGAAGAAGAAATGATAATAATGTAAGTTGTGGACGGTGTTACAAAGGCTAGGTTGAGGTTGAAGGTGAATTTTTATTATTTTATAAAATGGACGACGACAATGGAAAGAATTTGAATCTAGTGCGCTCCAACGTTCAAATACACCAAGGAACCTCGTGATCCATCAAACGGTCACAATTTTCCATGTGAACTCCTTTAAATTGATCCAAGGCTCTCTCTCGCTCGCTCGTAAAATAAAATCCCCTTTCATTCACAAGCTTTTTTCTTCTCTAACTATAAATAATAGACTGCTCAATCCTGCATGCAGATCCCCAATTATCAATTATAATTCTCAGACGCCACTTGCTCTCATTTTTTCATCATCATTATACCTTCCCGTCTACGTGAAATAACAATAATAATAGACTAAACCAAACCAATGTCGGATTAGTACTTTTTCTACCCTTTTCCTTTTTCTCCCTAAATTCATCATCTTCTCAAATTTTCTTTTGCTTTGCTTACCCAAACAAAGTTCTCTTTTCTTGCCAGATCCCAGCTTCACACACAGCAACACCGTGAATCTGATCAAGACCCACCTTCCAAAAATGCAACTTGGGAAATGGGTTGTGGACCTTGTTCTCATACTTTCACTTCTCAGTCCTCAGTTCTCAGAAAGTGTGGCAGAGACAACATCCTCTTCAATACCAATCTGTTCAGAAGAAGACAGAGATTCTCTTCTCAGATTCAAAGCAAGCATTTCTCAGGACACAACAGAAACACTGTCCACGTGGACTAGCAGAGACTGCTGCGATGGTGGGTGGGAAGGGGTTCAGTGCAATCCATCCACAGGGCGTGTAAACGTGTTGCAGATTCAAAGGCCAGGGAAAGATGATGATGATGAAACTTACATGAAGGGTACTCTTTCTCCTTCTCTGGGCAACTTGCATTTCTTGGAGGTAATGGTCATAAGTGGTATGAAGCATATCACAGGACCTATTCCTAATAGTTTCTCAAACTTAACTCACCTCACCCAGCTAATTCTGGAAGACAATGCCCTTGGAGGGTGCATTCCTCCAAGTTTAGGTCGTTTGTCTTTGCTTCAGAGCCTTTCATTGAGTGGGAACCATCTGAAAGGACAGATCCCACCAACACTTGGGGCTCTGAGGAACCTTGCCCAACTTAATTTAGCAAAGAATTCTCTCACAGGTCCTATTCCTCTTAGTTTCAAAACCCTTATTAATTTGCAATACTTTGATCTCAGCTACAATTTGTTATCATCTACCATCCCGGATTTTCTTGGGGAGTTCAAAAATTTGACTTATTTAGACCTATCCTCTAACCTTCTGACCGGAAAATTTCCAGTTTCCTTGTTCGGCCTTGTCAATCTTTTAGACTTGTCATTGAGCTATAACAAGCTCACAGGGAACATTCCAGATCAGGTTGGAAATCTGAAATCCCTGACTAGTCTTCAACTCAGTGGCAATCTGCTTACAGGGCATATTCCACCGTCCATATCAAGATTACAGAACCTTTGGTACCTTAATGTATCAAGGAATTGTCTGTCAGATCCCTTACCAGTGATCCCTTCCAAGGGTATCCCTGCCCTTTTGTGCATAGACCTGTCTTATAATAATCTTAGCCTTGGCATTGTACCTGATTGGATCAGAAGCAAGCAACTCAAAGATGTCCATCTAGCTGGGTGCAAATTGAAGGGAGATCTTCCACACTTCACAAGACCTGACTCTTTGAGCTCCATTGACCTATCAGATAACTATCTGGTTGATGGTATTTCAAATTTCTTCATAAATATGTCCAGCTTGCAAAAGGTCAAGCTCTCAAACAACCAGTTGAGGTTTGACATTTCTGAAATCAAATTGCCAACAGAACTGTCTTCCATAGATTTGCATGCTAATCTGCTGGTGGGTTCACTATCAACAATCATAAATAACAGGACAAGCAGCTCTTTGGAGGTTATAGACGTGTCAAACAATTTTATTTCAGGCCACATTCCAGAATTTGTGGAAGGCTCAAGCTTAAAGGTGCTAAACTTGGGGAGCAACAACATATCAGGTCCAATCCCAGTTTCTATCTCAAACTTGAGAGATCTTGAGAGACTGGACATTTCAAGAAATCACATATTGGGTACCATCCCTTCAAGTCTACGTCAGTTGCTGAAACTACTATGGCTTGATGTATCTATAAACGGATTAACAGGGCAAATACCAAGTAGCTTGTCACAGATAACTGGTCTAAAGCATGCAAACTTCAGGGCAAACAGGCTGTGTGGCGAAATACCACAAACTAGACCATTCAACATCTTTCGACCGGTTGCTTACGCCCACAACTTGTGCTTATGTGGCAAACCTTTACAACCATGCATGAAACAAGGGAGTATGGGTCAGTGAGATGCTGACTCTATCATAGTACTACATATGCTCATGCCTTGTGCCATTGTTACATGAGCAAAATAGAATAGGGGCACTACCACCTTTGAATATTTATTTTCAAGTTCGACCACAATGCTTAAGTTCAATTTTATAATTCAATATTGTTTTTAATAAAATATGCACTCATTTTATAACGTGCTTTAGATTCTATATTAGAATAGTCCCAACGGCTTCTATATTGTGTGGGCATACTAAAAAAATGTCACTGCAAAACCCCATCACATGTGGACCTTGCTTTTAAAGGTTGACCACAGTGCTGAGGGTACACCCTGCCCTTAAAGAATCTTATCCAACAAAAAAAGCGTGGCGTGAATCAAGCCAACAGAGCAAAGCAACTCCTAGTACTGAATGCAACGCACATGTCAATCTCATGAATACCGCTGTAGCCATCAGACTATTTACCAATTGCCTCAAAGGCTCAAATATATGCAAGCAATTATCAACACCGAAAGAGACCAACAAGCCTCTTGTAGAAAACAAAGTGACTACCATTCATGTACATTACAAGAGAGCATTACAAAAAAAGAAAATATATTGCGCAGGGATTTCAACAGCATTTAACTCCAACTAGAACATGTTCCTAAATTTACAACCCGGTCTGTCTAAGCAATTATGTGGCCCTTAAAATATTAGTTATCAGGTTTAAGGAGCGCCAAAATGCCACCATTACTCCTCGTCAGTTAGCTCTTCTTCAACTTCTTTTGCAGCAGCTTCCTTATCAGAGGTTTCCTTGTCAGACCCAGCTTGATCCTAAACCAAAAGCAACATCTTTAGAACGAGGGAAGAATAAACAATTAACATCATATAAAGCACATTTAGAATAAAAATAATATCTATAAGCATACTTCAGCTTCATAGCTTTCCATAGCCTTCTCATACTCTGCCTTAAGTTCAGCAACTTTATCCAAATAAGGCTTCTTCTCCTGAAGAATCAAGACATATCATGACAGTTGATCAAGATCACAAAATTAATAAATTAAGGAAACACTTGAACCAAAACACAACAATGTGAACTTACTTCATCAGTCATAGACCTCCACTTCTCACCAGCCTCTTTACCAACCTACAATTCCATAAAAAATAAGCCAATCAACAAACCCCAATTCACTTGTGAAAACCAAAAAGGACAAAAACAACAAGTTTTGCTTACCCTTTTAACATCCTTAGAATCAGGATTAGCTTCCTTGAAAGATTTTCTAAAATCATCCCTGCAACAGATTATTACCTTAATCAGGCACTCTAGTAAAACCACAGCATCACTAACAAGCAAAATGATCCTTACAAGAAGGCAAAGAAGGCCGTGGGAGGACGCTTAGGCATGTTAGGATCCTTGGCCTTCTTCCCCTTCTCAACTTTAGCCTTTTTTGCCTTAGGCTCTTTGGATTTGGGCTTCTTCCTACACATTTTGAAAAAGAAACAGGTCAACAAGAGCAAATCCAAACGTTTATAAACTCAGATTGAGGAAATTAGGTAGAAGCGGGGGGAATCACCTCTCTGGCTTCTTAGCTTCAGCAGCCTGTTCCACAACTTGAGCATCTGAACAACCAAACGAAATCAAAATCAGAAGAAGTGACAAAGTAACTGAAGAAATGGAAGAATCGATTATATATAAATACCTAGGTTCATTTTAATTTTAGCTTCAAGGCTGCAACTGTGCATGTCGATGAGTGCAACCGGCACATTCTTCTTGCAGTCGTCGCTGCAAAGAAAACACACGCAAAGACTGAATCACATCAGCAAACACAAATAACAAAAGCTGAAGTGAAAGACGCTTCTCAATGTCATCGAATGCTTATGAATTGAAACTAATCGATTAAAAGCGTTGAGAGGGAGTACGAACCATCGAGCAAAAGCACTTCAATCTTTGGCGCGAAGGAGAACGGAAGCAGCGCGAGAATCGACAGCGTCAACTTTCTTCCCCGACTGAGATGATGCCATTTGTTATCGTCGTGTCCTAGTTCTGTACCTAAACAACAATGCCCTCGCTCGCTGGGTTTGAATGCGAATTACAATTATATAATATGAAATGAAAGGAGGGAAAGTCGAATGGCCATGTTTTTTTGTTTTTGCGCCAATGATAGCGCCTTTTCTGCCTTTCCATTTCCATTTTTGCAGTCACCCTCGCGCCGATCTATCGTATCAATTTTTGAGTGTTTCTTCATACACCATTTACTTTTTCTAATACACCATTTTAAACAATGCATTTCCGAAATTGCCCTTCACTTTTTTGCTGATTTTGTACACGAATCCATAAGAATCTTACGGATTCGTCAATCCATAAGTTTCTTACGGATTCGCCGATCCGTACACTTTTTTTTTTATATATACGGATTGGACAATCCGTAAGCCCAATCCGTACGCTTTTTTTTTTTACATACGGATTGGGCAATCCGTAAGCCCAATCCGTACAGTTTTTTTTTGTAGGTTAAAATAAATTTTAGAAAATAATGGTGTATGCAGGTATCGAACTTGTGACCTTCAGGTTACTAACACGATGCTCCAACCAGCTGAGCTAATAGACCAATTATGTTATAAATTAATTAATATTGATATATATATATATATATATCATTAAATTTATTTAATTTAAAATAATTTATTATGTTAAAATTATATGTTGAATTAATGCATGCATACACATATGTAACAAAATTATATGCTAAAATTTAGTGATATATATATATATATATATATATATATCAATATTAATTAATTTATAACATAATTCGTCTATTAGCTCAGCTGGTTGGAGCATCGTGTTAGTAACCTGAAGGTCACAAGTTCGATACCTGCATACACCATTATTTTCTAAAATTTATTTTAACCTAGAAAAAAAAAACTGTACGGATTGGGCTTACGGATTGTCCAATCCGTATGTAAAAAAAAAAAGCGTACGGATTGGGCTTACGGATGGCCCAATCCGTATATATATATAAAAAAAAAGCGTACGGATCGACGAATCCGTAAGATTCTTACGGATCGGCGAATCCGTAAGATTCTTACGGATTGGCGAATCCGTAAGAAACTTACGGATTGACGAATCCGTAAGAAACTTACGGATTGACGAATCCGTAAGATTCTTACGGATTCGTGTACAAAGTCAGCAAAAAAGTAAAGGGCAATTTCGGAAATGCACTATTTAAAATGGTGTATTAGAAAAAGTGAATGGTGTAGGAAGAAACACTCTCAATTTTTTTGGTCAAGGTCAAGTTAAGTTAAATTGGGCCCATTCATTCTTTTTTTTCAAACTACCCCACACTACATTGGGCCATTTTACTCGGGCCTCACCTCTAATGCCATTTTCTTGCCTCTACAGTCTACACATTCAAGCTGCCAAAGTCCGAGAGAAGTGAAAACAACTTTCTAATTATATAATTAGAAAAAAAATATTAAATATAACATGAAATCCATAAAATTTTGCCATTTTTAACAGTGACTTGCCCATTCGTACCCGTAAAGCAACAAAAATCCTTAAATTGAAAGCTCGTATTACTTAAAAATATTACTCTCTTCGGTTTCTAATATAATTAAAAACAATATTTTATATCTTGATCTTAACTTTAAATATAAGTAAATTTTAATTAATTTTATATCATTTAATTATACTATATATAAATTGTCCTTCATTTAATTGAGATATTGTTTTTAATAATTCTTTTATTTTTTGTATCATGTTCCAAAAATTGATAATTTAAGAAAGTACTTTTTTTTAAAATGAGGTTAAGCAAACCATCTTAGATAATCAGTGTAATCAAAACAATTATATTTAAAGTTAGACTCACTTTGATATAACTATTGTTAATGTTTTTATTTTAAGAAAACTATTGTAATAGTTAGATCACTTTTTTATTTGACATATTTTTACTAATTTACTATTATGTTACCTTGCATACGCATATACGCATGTTAAAGAGAGGATTTATGAGAGAGGTGAAAGAAAGAATATAATGAATATTTAATATTTTAAAAGGAAGATTGATGTGTATTTATAAAAAAGAGGGGTGATTAGCAATGAGAAGATTAAACTAACCTGCCTTAGACAGCTGTAAGTAAATAAAGGAGTTTATTGAGGTCATTTTCAGTGTACATTAGTTTATTAGATAGATAATATAGATAGTAGATGAAAAAAAGGATATAATGTATATTTAAGATTTAAAAAGGAAGATTGAAGTGTACTTATTAAAAAAAAGGATGTAATTAGCAATTTTCTGCAATAATGAGAAGACTGAACTAACCCAACTTAGGCAGCTGTCAGACAGTCAGTGGATACAGGAGGCTATTGAGGTAATTTTCAATTTACGATGTTTTATTATTATATATATAGAAGATAGATAAGAAGATAGTAGAATATTTGCTTCATTTTTTTATGCATACATCCCTGTAGACTACCCCCACTTGGGAAAATTTTGTAAACATTTTTAAAAAAAATAAAATCACGATCCTCCTCCTTCCCTTCAAAGATTCAAGCATTTAGATGGCTTCTCAAAACCATGCACTCCAAAATGTCAAGACTAACTAGATTGGTTCTATGCAGAGACCGGGTTTTTTTACTATGCAGGGGTTATTAAATTTCATATTTACTATAATGGGGTTTGTCAGTTTTTTTTAACTGAAAAGGGGTAAGTCGAAATAAGTTTTACGACTTCAAGCCAGCTCTTTTTTTTTTTTTATAAAGTGAAGTCGTAAAAATTGTTACGACTTTCATGTTTAAAAAAATTGTAATTCAAAAGTCGAGATTCGCAAAACGACTTTAAAATATTATTTAAAAAATATGTAAAGTCGGATAGCTATTTACGACTTTAAATTACGACTTCCGAACATACCAGTGTCGTGACTTTGGACACGACTTCTAACTTACGCTTATATAATATACGTTCAAAGATTTTTGCTCATATACGTAATTTATATACATATTTAAATTTACGATTTTAAAATATCATATTTAATTTTTTTTTTTTTAAATCATATAAAGTCAAATAGTTATTTACGACTTCAAAAAAGCACGATGCACAAATGTATTAAATTGTATCCAACGAATTTATTAAATTTTGTTATAAATTGGTATTTTGTAAACATATATATATATATATATATATATATATATATAATTGATTTATTATATTTATTAATTTAATATTTGTTTTTTTTAAATTATAATTTTTGGTAATTTAATTTATTATGTTTTTAATAATTACAAATGATTTTGTGTTAATATTTTTAAAAGTAAAAAACTAGTTTAATTTTATTAATCAATTTTAAAAAATTTAAATATATTATTTTGATTTAATATTTGGTGTATATTAATTATTAATTTTGTAAGTTGTAGCAGTGTTAAAATTGTCATTGTAGAGATTTTTTTTTGATAAAAATAGTTTGGAAATAAATTTAATTTTAAAAATATAAATTAGGTTATATTTATATTGGTTTTGTTTATTTTGGACAACATTAAAAAATATAAATTAGGTTATATATAAATTGTAATTGTAGAGATTTTGTCAATTGTTATAATATAAATTAATTATTTTGGATAATAATGTTAAAATTTTAGTATAAGAGTATATATTAATACAGAATATAAATTAAGTAATAAGAGTAGTTAAATGCAAAAAAATGAAATAAAGTCAAATAAAGATGAGAAAGTAAAGTACGGAACGAAATATAAATAACATTAATTATAAATAACATTAATTATCAACTTCCTTGTATGGACAATTACGACGGTTGTGTCCTTCAGTTCGACATAATGAACATTTTTTTGGTCTATTTGGAATAGGTTCATCCATCTCGTTATATATACGAGTAGTGACTGGCCTTCCCAATGTTTTTCGTCGTTTTGAATCATCAGGCATAAAATATGGACCGAAATATTGAGGCCAATTTTCCTCGCTTCCAAGGGAATGAAAATGATGTTCATAAACTTTGCAAATATTATCCAACTTGTATACTGGATCAACAAAGTCATCGTAATTTAAGTTGCAAGAAGCACATGCTGCAATTGCATGGGAGCATGGAATTCGAAAAGCTTGAAAATGTCCACACTCACATGACCATTCATTTAACTTGACGGTGCATGTCATTGCTCGTCCATGTCGCATATTAGCAATTTCATGAACCTCAAACTCACCTGTTTCCCGAACGTACATGCGTACGTAATGCGAGGTAGCCATACGTTGGTTTTCTTGCAGCATGAGATACACATCTTCAGAGTACCTATGTCCTGCCTTTATCATATTCATAAATTTCATGCGATTAGTAACAAATGAATCATTTATTTTTATAAATGTTTCATTGACTAAGGCAGTAATAGGCAATGCTCTGGCTCCTTTCAAAACAGAATTCATGCATTCGGCTAGGTTGGTAGTCATATGCCCATACCGTTTGCCTTCATCATATGCCTGAGTCCATTGACTTTTGGGAATTTGGTCTAGCCAATCTGCTGCTTGTGGAAACTCTAAGCGCATTGCCAACAACTTTGCCTCAAATCGTGGTTTCCTCAACTCGTATCCTATTAAGTAACACAAAATTATATATAAAAAATTAAGCATTTTAATAATATCCGAAAAAAAAATTGAATGAAATGGTTAGAATGTTACCCATGTTGATGACTTGTTTTTTTAGATCCACATTTTTGAACTGTTTGTTAAAATTGGATGCAATGTGACGAATGCAGTAAACAGAAGATACATTATGTTCATGCCATCCAATTCGTTCTGATTGCAAAGCTGCTATCAAACCGGTACCCCTATCTGATATAATACACAAATTTGGTTGAGGTGTAACATGTCTCTTTAAATAATGAAAGAACCACATCCATGCTTCTTTGCTCTCGCTCTCAACAATTGCAAATGCAAGTGGAAAAATGTTTCTACTACCATCCTGTGCAATGGCAGTCAACAGAGTACCATGATATTTTCTAGTTAAAAATGTTCCATCTACCTGCACAATTGGCTTGCAATATTTGAAGCCTTCAATGCATGGCTGAAAAGCCCAAAATACACGATTAAGGATCACCTTAGAAGAGCCATGTTCAAGATCTTCAGTTGAAGTGGATGTTTTGTACCTAACGATTGTACCAGGCACAAAGTGGGTAACAGCAATCATCCAGACAGGCAAATAACTATAGGATTGTTCCCAATTTCCAAAAATCATTTCTACTGCTTTTTGTTTTGCTGTCCAAGCTTTTTTGTATGACACATTATATCCAAATCGTTGTAAAATGTGTGCAATTAAAGTTTTGATTTGGATACCAGGATTTGTTTTCACTAACTGCATAATATTGTGAGCAATGACGGTGGAATCTAACCTAATATGATCTTGTGATATTTGTGAACTTGTGCAACTGTGTATACCACTTATTTTTTTCATCTCCCACCTCATGCGTATTTTGCTGAACGATGCTCTCGCCTTCCAATGACATCCATTGCCATACTGACTACACCTAACAACATATTTGTCACTCTTGCTCTCAACCACGTCAAAATTATATGATTGTGTAAAATGAAATTCTTTAATCGCATTCATAGCTGCTTGTTTGGATTCAAATATCATACCTTCGTAAAGATCATTTGTACCTCGAGTCCCTGGATTGTTAAATGGATTTGAGTATTGCAAATCCTCTGACAGTTGACTATTAATTGTTTGTGTGGTGTCATGGCTTGCTGAACCACTCTCGTCATCATTCATGAATTCAAACTCGTCACTAAAATCACTTACATTGTCTCTGATGAAGGGTTCTTCATTACTCATATCTGAAAAACATGAAATAATTTGTTAGTAACATAAGGTAGTTAAGTTAAATTCATGCCAAAACCATCATAACGTGAAACAAGTACCTGAAGTGAAGTTGTCAAGAAAAAAGTTATTGCTAAAGGATAACAATAAGCTTCAATGTACACAAGCTTTGAAGTTCATGTTAACTTACCGATATCACCACTTATATATATATATATACATATATATGTACTCAATTGCTTATCATTAATTATAAAATAATTTATTACAACTGCTAATAAATTAAGAATTGAAGATAATATCAAAAATTTAATGATAAATCACGAACTATATTTAATCAAATCAATTAAGATAAATCATTTTGCGGCGCGATGCGTAGAAACCTCCATTGGACATTCCTATCAAAATTTATGATTATTAAATTTTTGGTATATTTATTTACCAAAATTATATTGTAGATTTCAGTTTAAAAAATTAAAAAATGACAGTATTATAGTCGCAACACTAATTTAAACAGTTTAACAAAATTATACTTTAAAATTGGTTATGCATATAACTTTGATAGGAATGTCCAATGGAGGCGAATTTTATATCGAAATGCTCGAAATTAAGAGATGTAATTAGACAAATAACAAATAACATGCAATTCACTAATTGAATAAATAAAAAATTAGAAAACAAGAAATTTTTTGGGTATCCAAAAATTAAATCACAATTTTGAGGCACTTAGAGACCTCTTTTGGGTTGCCAACAGCTTCTCCTCTCAATTACGATCACGTGGCCACCGATTTCGCCTCAATCGGACATCCCAGTCAAAAGTTATGGTCTTCCGAAGTTTCTACAATATTTGTGTAATTTTTTTTCCCACTAAAAGCCATTAATTATTTAACACTGCCTAATTGAAAGTCGTGGAAGCATGTCCGACTTTTGAAGGTGACCAAGTCGTCTCCTGATTCACGACTTCTGACCTAGCACGACTCCTGAGCGCGTACGACTTCTGAAAATGGTGAAGTCGTGCTGTCCCTTGCATGGTGAAGTCGGACTGTGCATTACGACTTTCGACCATGGTGAAGACGTACCTAGACTGACGACTTCTGAGTGTGTATTTTGTCTTCATGCAATTTTTTATTGGCTTGAACGTGCAGCTCGTGGCTCTCGTGGTTGAGTTTTTTAAGTGAATGTAATGTGATATTTAAAGCTTGGATAAGACTACTCCTCTTTGCTGCTTATATGTATGAAATTACACAGGTGCACATGGATGAATAGTGGTGACTTTAACCACTTTGAATGCATGCAACAAACTCAGAAACTACAGAACTGCACATGGATAAATAGTGGTAAATTTAACCCATTTGCAATGCATGAAAGAAGGTCCATACGTGTTGTTATTGTAGTGGCATCTATTATGAATGCTTTTGAATTTAATAACTTTTCAAACGTGCAGAGAGTTATGAATGCTTTGAATAAACACTAAACCTATTGCTCAGCTGATGCTCGTGCTATATGATAGTGTACCACCTTTGGAAATGACCACACAATCAGACTTTCATCAATCAATTGGTCATGCTTTGAATTGAAGACAATTCCAACAAGACACAGCTACATTCAGATTCACGTGAGTCTACATTAAAAAGTTATTGTGATAGCTGCATGTTAAAATATTTTATATGAAATGAATATTATATAAGGGTTGCACACACAGCTTCATAATTCAATTCATATGTTCTACTTATCCTACCACAATACATCCGTCCCCCACTAAAAGCCTATTTGATATTATCTACCTATAATGGCAAACACACAACCAGGACCTATTGATGGTTCATTGTTGCGGTTTCAAGATAATCATGTTTCTAACTTAATATGGGAAGGAGAGGAGCGACTACTTCGTGCAAGGTTTCATTCTGTGTGGGGTATGAAACACTTCAATGAAATAGATAATCGAGTGAAGAATGTCATATATCAAGCTGGCTTTGGTCATGTCATGGCAATTGGACAAGTGGAAATTAACATTCATTTGATTAGTGCGTTGGTTGAACAGTGGAGAACCGAAACGCACACATTCCATTTTCCATATGGAGAGGCAACCATCACATTACAGGATGTTGCCTTACAATTAGGGTTGAAAATAGACGGAAGACCAGTAACTGGATGGACTAGTGGTGATGTACGTGAAGCTTGTCAAGACTTATTAGGGGTGGCACCTCCTGATAAGTATATCAAGGGAAAAACTATTTATCTAACATGGTTGCGCCAAATAGTTGAAAACCTTCCTGACGATGCCAATGACTTAATCATTACACAACATGCCAGAGCTCATGTAATGATGGTCATAGGTGGTTGTTTGCTGCCGGATACATCTGGAGCACGCGTGCATTTTATGTATTTATTGTTATTAACCGACTTGAATGTTGCAGCTGCCTACAGTTGGGGTTCAGCAGTTTTAGCTTCCCTATTTCGATCACTGGATCGGGCTGTTAAGCCTTCACAAACTGAAATAGGTGGTTGTTTGCTGTTGCTGCAATCATGGGCATGGGATCGCATTACATGCATTGCCCCGCATGTACTTCCCCTGTCAGACGAAGAAGTACAACAAGGTCTTGGATATCCGCTTGCTCGAAGGTGGTCTCGTCCGATGATACAACCGAACATATCCACCAACTCAGTCACATTGATACGCGGCATATTTGATAGACTGCATATAACTGAGGTTCATTCGTTAATATTTCTATTTACTCTTTTAAAAATTTTGATATTCTTTAATAAATAAGTCATAATAGTAAATATTTCTTGTAGTTCTTGTGGACACCATATGACAGCCCTGCAATAAGGCCATTAATTAATAATATAGACATATCTATGATTGTTCGTGCAGTAGTTCCTCTTATATGCTATGCAATTGTGGAATGGCACCCGGTAGACAGGGTCCTGAGACAACTTGGAATGAGACAAAATATTCCAAATGATCCACCAAACATAGATGAACTCCACAACATAGATATGAGAGGTCGAACAGATATTTATTGGCCTCACTATCATCGTCGCTGGATTCGCCTTTTCCGTGGTTGGCATAATTTTATTGTTGAACGTGACGTGGACTGTTGTATTTTGCATGAAAATTCAGAATACATGCAATGGTATATACGTCTAACTAGACGATATTTATCGCGTCAAGGAACACCCGTTATTCAGGTTATAAGTTTACTCTTATTCTGAATTCATCATTATTTATTATTTTTAATATTCAACATATATTTCTAATTTCAAAACTCTTAATTTACAGTCTCATTCTGGATTTATGCCACACACTGAACAACCTTTTCATCCATCGATGGGTTTCTCTGGATACATGCCTCAAGGTTCTCAACAACCATATGAATTCTCAACATTTGTGCCTCAACAATCATTTCAAGGTCCCTCTACGTCAAATATTTTTCAGACACCCACAAATATGTTTGGTACCACTTTAAACACTCCGCCATCAGCATATAACCCATCACCATCAACATCTTTTTATCGTCCATCATTACTTACTGAAATGCGTGACATGAGAAATGATGATGATAATGATGATGATGATGATGATGATGATGATGATGGTCATGGGGATGATCATGTTCCTGATCAACAACAAAGACAAACACAAACACGTGATCATCCTAGAACAAGAGGAGGAAGAGGTGGTAGAACAAGAAGAACAAATCCATCGACAAATCCAACACAACAAGTGGAAAGACCAAGACACGTAACTAGAAGACCTCATTGTGGGACATCATCCCACAATTAATTTTTTCTTTACTAGGTGTGTGTGTAATTTATTTGAATTTTATTTTATAATCCTAAGACTTTCAATTTATATTTTGTGCTAATATTTAAAATTTTGTTTAAAATTTTAATTATCACCTCCATGAGTAATTAACATAATCATATTTATTCTAATTAATTAACAAAATCAATATAATTTTTTTTACAAAAATATAAATTTAACAAAATATTTTAATTTAACTAAATCAACATAACAAAATTTAATAACAAATTTTACAAAATAGTAAGTATTTGTAACATTAATAATTAAAATATTTAATAAATTAATTAGGATATAATTTATATATATGTATATACATTACATATATAAATTCACGTATATTATATTTTATAGTTTATATATATATATATATATATGTATGTATATAAATTAAGTATATGAACAAAAATCTATGAACCTATATTATATAAGCGTAAGTTAGAAGTCGTGTCCAAAGTTACGATACTGGTGTATTCGAAAGTCGTAATTTAAAGTCGTAAATAATTATCCGACTTTGCATATCTTTTAAATAATATTTTAAAGTCGTTCTGCGAATCTCGACTTTTAAATTACAATTTTTTTAAACATGAAAGTCGTAACAATTTTTACGACTTCACTTTATAAAAAAAAAAAAAAAACTGGCTTGAAGTCGTGTAACATAATTCGACTTACCCCTTTTCAGTTAAAAAAAACTGACAAACCCCATCATGGTAAATATGAAATTTAATAACCCTGGGTAGTAAAAAAGCCCAGAGACCGCTGCAAGTTCCTGGAAAAGTAACTATATATTCTCTGTAAGCTAGCAAGTTATATGGTTTGTAAAATGAGTATCTTGAGCAGAGAAAATAAAAGATGCATGCCTTTGGCCAAGAAATATGAAGAAAGCAAAGTATGGCAGAAGAAGAAGGGTAAGTAGTAAAACAGAAATAAAACTAATGTTCCCATTTGATAGATACAACATCAAAAGCACGAGAAGGAAGTCTACAGGGAACCATGAAGCAGAAAATACAGAATTAGATGGAGAAACAGAAAAGAAACAAGTGAAGTGACCCTCTGGCCTCTAGCTAGCTAGTAAATCTTCTTCTAGTGGTGTGGTTGTGGTGCAAGATAATTAGTAGTTGTGTTGGGCAAAATTAAGAAGAAGCGAAAATTGCCATCGTCAAAGTTGAGGGAGTAACTAAAAGGGTCATAGTTGAAGTAGCTGTTGTTGTTGTTATTGGAGCGAGCCTTCATCTGCCTCTTCATATATGCCCTGGCCCTCCAAAACAAACTCCTCAATCTTGTCTTGGCATGCATAACCACCACGCGTGGCTCAAATTCAAAACCGCAACACATGATCATCATGACCATCTCCGCTTCAGCACAGCACAGCAGATAGCTAGAATAGAAAGAGAGATGAAAGCAAAGTGTTAATACTGCAGGAAGAGAATAATGTAAAAGGTTAGGACTTAGAATGGGGAGTTTTTGTGTCTTTTTATGTTTGTTTGTTTGGTACTTTGGTCTATCTAGTGACACTGTGGATGGCTTGGAGTGGAAGTTTGAAGTGTAGCTTTTTCCTTGGAATTGAGGAAACGAGGGCAATAAAAGTATAGTTGTTTTGTTCTCTCTCTAGTCTACAATGTATTGTATTGTCGCTGGCTTTGAGGTCAGGTCAGGTCATACGGCGCTGTGAGGGAACGAAAAGGAGGGTCAAAAGTCTTAACCTAACGCTACGCACATGGATATGGCCATTAGGTACGGTTCCGGCCGGGAGACTTTCGCACACACTTTTTTATTACTATTTCAAAAAGTTTAAGTGATCTGAGATTGAAGGACTAAGGAAAACTGAGATAGATTTTAAGACTTATAAAATTACCTACACCAATAAATAAATAAGGTTGATAACAAAAATCAAATTCACATGTTTTAAAGATATGCATAAGTTATTTATCAACTAATTGAACTAACTTTTGCGGATGTACCGTTACAATAATAATAATTTTATATAAGTAACACTTTTCAAGTGCTCTTTAGATAATAAAAAATATTTATAATAAATTATAAATATGGCTTAACTTTATTACTTTTCAAATGTTACATTTGAATGACAAAGTATGTTTTTTTTTGTTGCATTTCTTGAGTTTTTAAATTTTTATATTGTGTAATTTAATCTATGAACTTTCTAAGAAAAACTTGTTTTTATTCCTCCGAACTTAAAATGAATAATTTGAGTGGTAAGTCCGGATCCTAAAACAATTTTTTATAAAATTTAATGACTAAATTACACAATATAAAAGTTCAACAAGTAAAAATAATATTTAATAAAAGTATATAAATTAAAAACATATTTTATCCCAATTTAAATACTTGATTATAGCATAATGTACTAAAAACGTATACATTTACAAAATTTAGCTCGTTTAAACTTATGTGTCCATGTCTTAAGACAAAAAAAGATGCTATCTATAATCCATAATACGAAAGGGTATGTCTAATTTTCGCAACATACTTAAATAAATTTGAAATATTAGATGTGTTGATTTTGAAATTAAATAGTTAATAATTTTATTTCTTTTATTTTGTCTTCTTCTCTTTTTTCCGTTTTTCCGTTTGCTTAATCTCTCCATCCTTTGTCTTGAAGATAGTCAATCGATGAAGGCATGTGGTGGTTGCAAAGGATGGACGGAGGTGTAATGGCAGCACAAGTTTGACAGAGGTGCGACAGTTGCAAAGGGCTTTTTACTGTAATAGACCTGAGTAGACTCCCACGTTCCGACGGTCGATCTTGAGCACCTCCTTCACTTTTGGCTTTGGTGGTCGCAGAGGTAGGGCCCAGTTGATGGAAGTTTCGCCATTTCTGTGATGTGATTTGCGGTCTCCTCCACACTTCGCAGTGAGATTTTGTTGTTTGCAGCAGTTCATTGCTTGCGGTTATAGGTCCCAATGAGATTATGTTTATGTTCACATTGTTGTTTGAATGGTTTTCTATTTTTCTTTGTGGTGGAGAGTTTGTTATTGCTGCTCATGGAGATGGTGATTGCATTGCTGTTGTAGGATTTTGGGGGTAACTACAGTGGAACGGGAAATAAAGAGGTTTAGGTGACAAAGTGCGGCGTAGGGGGCAAACACGGCGACAGGGAGGGTGGTGTTGAGGTCGTTGTTGGAAAGATTGAAGGAGGAGAGGGAAGGGAGGCGACAAAAGACAACGATGGGGACAGGACAAAGAGTGAAGGAAGGAAGAAACACAGAAGTTAAGGACAAATTGATAAATGATAGGAAAAAAGGGAAAAAATTAAAATAAAATAAAAATATAATATTTCAATATAAAAATAATATATCCAACGGTTGAAAATTTTTTCGTATCATGCAAAAACGAGTTTGTGTTTCACATGGTAGACTCTGTCAAGAGTTCCTAGGAAAGTAACTTTCCACCGTTAGATCTTCTTAGTTTTGGATCCATGGCCAAAATTTATCTTTTTCTTAATATTTCTTTTTACCTTTTTTCCTTGTATTTCCCTGTTTACCATTCCTTTATCACACATATCCAATCAAGCCCTCACTAGTCTACTACTGCTTAATCTTTCTCGCCACGGAGGACCACGACGCCGTTACGGACAACTGCGACGCCCCCGCGAACGTGCAAGAGCGATGTTTCCTACGGCGGCATTCTCCTTCCAAATTGTGCAAACCACAGAAAAAAATACAGCACTGAGTAACCTTGAAATAGAGGAGCATGGTGATGCATGTCATTCACGTAAAAAAAAAGACTCTAAACAACAGAACCAGCAGAAATAAAAAGAAAAGAAGAAGAAGAAAAGACAAGATGTTATCGCCATTCGCGGGTTGGAGATTGAGAGTGATGAGACGAAGGAAAACCGCCCATTGTCGTCGCGGTGGTCGGTGAATTCTGTGCGCGACGGGCAAGTGGGGGATCAATATGCGACGGGAAGGATTCAGGCACGGCGGTGCAACTGGGAAAAGAAGGCACGGTACTTTGCCGGAGCAGTGAAAGCGGGGGAGTGAGAGAGAAACGAGGAGAAGGAAAGGGGAAGAAAGGAAATATAAAAGGGAACTGAAACAGGGTGGGGACGCCACCGGAGAAAGAGAAGGGGTAAACGGGAAAGGAGAAAAAATAAAGAAAGAAAAGAAAAAGAATAAACCGTTGATTTAAAATTTATTTCATCTAACAGCTGAGAATAACTTTTCTACTGTTAGAAACATGCCACACTTTCCCACCCTAGAATCGTCTTGAATTTAGATAAAAGAGAGGTGAAAGCTAGTAGGTCTCAGCATGAAACAAATCCAGCTCAAACTGATGGTAAAAGAGGGTGGAAGAAAAGTGTGCATAAATATTTGAATTAAAGTAAATAAGATTCACACAAAATTTTGAAAATTTATCTCTCTCTTTTTTTTTCACTTCCAAACACACATTATAGTAAAAAAGGCTTCAACCGATTAGGTAAGTTTAAAAATATTTAAAATTAATATAGAGAGAGGGAGGAAATAAATTAAACTAGGAAAAATTATCATTTTATAAAAAAATTAAAAGTTTAAGTTATTTTTATTTTTAATACACTATATTTTAGTTTGATATATAAAACCAATGCACAATTAAATTTCAGAAATGAACTGACATAAAAAAACAATAATTGATTTAGCTTATGTTTGATAGAAAGTGATGAAAAAAATGGAAGTGTGCGAAATGGAAACAAATGAAAAGAGATGAAAGAGAAAAAAAAGATTGTTTGATTCGAATTAAAGTAGTTATGTAAATAATAAAATAAATGATCTTAAAAATAAATTTGGAAAAAATTTAAAAATATAAGCTTACTTTTTAGATTTTATGATTTTAAATTTGTATATATAATTTTAATTATTTTAAATAATTTAGAAAAAATTAAAATATTCTTAAAAATAAAATATTCCTGATAAAGCTTTGATCCGCTTGAATATGAAATATTCTTATCCATAATTGAAACTAAGATAATTTTATATTAATATTTGTAGGAGATGAAATTTATGATTGATCAGTCACAAAAATAACAAATTATCAAAAATTAATTTTCCTCATACAAATTATTTTTGAGAAGGGAAATTGTCTCTTAACTAAGTTTTTCACCCATTTCAAAGAGCTTTTTATCAATCTTGAACTAAAGTTTTGACCAAATTACCCACTCTTAGTGAACTATGGTAAAGAGATGTGATAAATGACCGGAAAAAACACTAAATAAAGTGACAAATAAAGTTATAAATGAAAAATAAATGGATGAAAATGATAAATTTGATTGGAGTCTTTTTTTTTTATATTGTTGAAAAATCACTTTTAAGTTGGCACTTAAGAATGATAACAATATGGGTGAAAGGATGGATTTTTTCCTTCCCGTCACTGTCCACACGAAATGCAAAGGCGGGTTGAGGCTTAAAATTGTAATATTCATCATAATCTGTTTCGTGTTTTATTGGATTCGGAGAAACTCTCATATAATCCATCGTAACACTTTTTATAATATTAATTTACTTATATTTTTTAAACAAATTATATTTAAAGTATTTAATTATATTTTTTATTTAAACAGTATATAAAATAATAAACAATAAAGAATTAAATTATATTTTTAGTTAAATTGTCATAATTTAAATTGTTTGAATACTAAACTAATTAATTTATATTTTCCAAAATATAAGAAAAACATGAAAATAAAATCTCTATATATATACACCGGTGTGGCTTGATATATATACACGAACACATGCAATTGTGAGTTATTTATATATATGTTGCATGGTTCTAAATTGTGGTTCTCAACCACAATTGCGGCCGCACTAATATTGTTGCAGCGCTGCCAACAATTGCATCTGCTCGCAATTGCGATGCAAATTTCAATCATATGAAAATGTTGCAACATATTTGCAACCTAGCCGCAATGGAATCATATTGGAGCCGCAACGAAACCTTAGCATTGTTTTATTCTACCTTGTTGGAAAATAAAAGAAAACAAGATCCAGATTTCAATTTTCTATTATAACTTTTAAGTGTCAATGGTTGAATAGGTGTGGCCATTCACAACAACAGTGCCTGCAATTGCAATTGTAGTCTCAACCACAACTTAAAACCATGATATGTATATGTTGTAACAAAACATGTTGTTAAAAAGTTGTAACATGGTAGGTACAGGTACAAGTACTAGTGGGTAGTTATATACCCATCTTTGTATCCATTCTAGTCCCTGTTTATAAAATTGGGAAATATTCATACCCCCTTAAAGCATGTATTCTTTGTCAAGGTCGAAAAATATTTGGATGATTACTTGTGAATTTAAGTTTATTTTCTATGTTTACTGTCAAATACAAATTGTTTTTCCCATATATAATTATCCGCTTCCCATGTTTTATGAAATAATAGGAGTTGAAACTTTCTCTCACGCTACGAGTTTACATCAATCGGTCAAGAACGACTTAAATAGTTGTTAGTCATTTATTTTTGTGCCAACAATATCCATAATTTGATGATGTCATCTTTTGGAATATTATTAAGCATCATTGTTTGGTAAAAAACAACAACAAAAATTGCTAAAATTTATTTGAGCTAAAGGATGTCTTGTCATTATTAAATTTAAAGTGAAAAAATACAATAATAACAATAACAAAATCTTTTTCGATAGGTGATGTCAAATTTATATATAGATCACACAGTATCATTAAACTTGGTTAAAAATCAAATTTTCATATATATTATATCATGATATAATTTTTAACAAATTATCCTCAATGTTCTTTTCAAATTCTTCCCTTTCTTCAGAAGACTTAAAAACATGTAATCAAATATCTTAAGTGAGCCTAATAGTGACATATTTTCTACCTATCAAACCATCTTAACATGAGATTATATAATATTATTAAATAAAATGGTGATATTTCTTTTTAGATGTGAGATATGTTTGAATATCTATAAACATATCAATAAGAAAAAAAAGTGGTTAGTTCCCACAAATCAAGCATGATTTTATCTATATATATATGTAACAACACAAAAAATCTTAAACTTTTTAATCGAGACTTCTAAATAGTGGACTTTCGCATAAGGTATGACATTATTGAAAAAGACAAATACCTTATTGTTCACACTTCTCATGCAAGAATTAAATGTAAATTTCCAAGAATCGAAGATGATTTTATACATGTACGTAACAACACAAACAACCTTTACCTTTTTAATTGAAACTCTTAAGCCATGAATTTTTACATGAAAAATTATTGAGAAAGACAAACATGTTACCAGCTCACACAAGGATTACTCACCTGTCCATTATACTTGTCTTCTCTTTCCCGCCTAAAAAATTACATAAATTACATGAAAAATTGATTACACTCTTTCTATATATAATAAAGAGTAGATAATTTAAATACAATATTTTGTTTTAATTCATCCTATTTAGTACTTTTTATGTTTTGAATAATCAGCCTAAAAAGTGTTTATTAAATAAATGTTTCTCATGCAATTACTTATATATAAGTTGATTTTATTATCGAAAAAAGGAAAATAGTTAAACTATTTTTCATATAATTTATAACCTATTTTTATAAATTTTAAAAAATATTTTAAACTATTTTCATATTATCTCACAAACAACTATATATTTGATTACAATCAATTTCTATATGATTTGAAAAATAAAATACCAAGTTAATCGCTACATATTAATTATTATTTATAAAATTTCTGCAAGTTTTATTTAACTATTTATTAATGAAATTATTTTTTGAAAGTAAAATTAAAAGTTAATTGTCAAGGTGTACAAATACTACATATAAGAGGGAGGAAAAAAAAAAACCGGGACGTAAGACTGTGGCGCAAGTCTGAGTCGTGAACCATCGTTTTTGTCGAAGTTTAATCTCTCATTCCGTGTTTTCCCCAGATTTTGGGTAAGTGAACTTCCACTCCCTCCAACCTCTGTCGTTTTTATCTTCTTTTACTGCATCTTGGTGTCAAACTAGAGAGAACCCTAGTCTCTGTGAATTCTCAACTGCTGCCTCCTTCAATTTCTTCTCCAAAGATCGCTTTTTCTTTTTTACACATTTCTCAAATCAAAAGGCAATCATCAACTACTCAGTCACAATTCCTCGATTCCCACCTTTCCCTTTTCTGCAACTGTTGAGGTTTTGGTGGTTTTGCACGTTTTGGATTTTGGTTCCACTCTTCCCCTTGCAATGCGGTTGATCTGCTTTGGATGTTTATTTTCATTGGTGTTTTTTTTTTTTTACAATTGTCGTTATGGATTTCTTCAATGGTGGAAATACATGTACTTTTTATTTTAATGGGTGGAAAGTCATGTGTTTATAGCTTAGGCACGATGGTCGTGTATATGTTAGTGGTAATTGTCTTTGTTTGCGTTTTAATATGAATTTCAGAACAATTTGATGATGTACTTTCGTTAGAATTGATTGATGATAGGGTGGCAGATTGATAGGTAAGAGGATGATTTTTTTTTTTTTTTTGATTTTGGTGATGTACTTTTTTTTTATGGTTTTTACTTGGAGGAAAATTTCTGTAGGTCTTTCATTGATTGTTTTGATTTGAGCTCTACTTGTGAATTTAACATGTAGTTGGTTGGAAAGGTCTTTTTAGATAGATGGATGGATGAGAGAATTTCATAGTTCATACCGCCTTTGCAGTGGGACTGTTAATGCTGGGTTGGGGGCATTTATTTTTTTACTAATATTCAAGGAAAATAGATGGATGTTGTTTTTGATGTTTTGTCCTTCAATCTAAGTCACAATATATTGTTAATTATTTTGCAATATTTCTTCTCTTCTGTCAATAATTTTTTTTTATCTGAAAAAGAATTTCGAAAATGGAACCCATTTGCTTCAACACTTATTCCGAGGGTTGCTCTGATAATGTACTGATATTTATGTGGTCATTGTGGTGTTATACTTCCCTTTCTTTCCCCCTCCCATTTATTGTTTGGATTTACATGAAAAAAGAATAATGAGATTGATGTTCAAATTTTTGTAATCTCTTAATTGCATTTGCTTGTCGTAAAAAATTGGGAATTATGGATCAAGCCGTACCCTCAGGTGGGTTGCTACAAGATAAATGCTATTTTCCTCTACTGTGATTCATGTCGTATTTATTTTATTTTGTTTAGTTTTTTTCCTTACCTTGTTAATGAATATCAGTTTAATAAGGAAGCTGGAATATGGTTAAAGTTTCAAGTAGATGCTTCACAATGTGGGCCATATTCATCATTTCACCAATAGAATGTGGAAATTTTGTTCTCTTTTATGGGTTGAGTTTCTGATTTAATATCAAAGCCCTATAGAACAGCTGTGAGTGAAGGTGTTTTCATTTGGGGAAGCTTTATTCATAGTAGTCAATAGTGCGTTATAGCGGCACTATAGTGGGATAGTGGAGTGGAGCAGCCCTGGGCCATAGTGGCTGCAATCGCAGCCGTAATAGTGGCTTTTTGCGCGCTATAACAACGCTATCATGATGTAGACTTAAAAAATCCATTTTTTTACCCCTGGAACATCATTATTTTGTTTTTTTTGGGGTAAAATATTCCACAGAACTTACCTATGTCTTGACCTCTACCCCTTCACAATTTATAGGACTATTGTTACCCCATTTTCCATTCGTCTTCCTTTGGACTTCCAGTTCACATTCTTCTGATTTTTTTATTATCTAATTTGTTATGTTCCTTTTCTATTAATTTCACCATCATTTTTCTCTGTTTTTTTGACTTCATTACTATGTTCTTGTTGCTGATAGATTGTGGTAATTGTGTGTGTAAATTGTGTGACTTATTATTTATCATGAATTTCTTTAATATTGATTTTTTGAGTAATTATATGTGTAGTGTATACATTATTTAGTTTGTAGTATAATATTTAAAATAATGGTCATCCCGCTTCCTGCTATAGTATTTTCAGAGTTAGCTGCTATGCGCTACTATTTGACGAGATTTTTAACTATTAACTATGGATTTGTCATTTGTTGTCATGTTGAATGGGATATTCATGATACCTTTTTACTACAGGTTGGCTCAGCATTTTAATGGTTCTGTTTCTCAGGTGACTGAGGAAAGAGAATTTCTTATTTTGATTTCATGGATGGGTGTATATATATTAGTTCATCAGATGATGACTTGGAGGAGATAGAAGATCCAGGGAGGACTCTTCCGCAATGGGCTACTACTACTGTAAAGAGTTCAGGTGTGTGATCTTTAGTAAAAGCTCCCTTTTAAAATATATATATTTTTAAATTAGTAATCATCGTACATGCAATATTATGTGCAGATAATGGTGGATGGTCTAGGCGGGATAGCTCTTCAAGAGGGGCAAATAGTTCGAACCCAAGCTCTTCTAATGTTTATAATCATTCACAATTCAAGCCTCAAACCCTACCTGTGTCCAGCACCAATACACTGAACTACAGAATTGCACAAAGAGATGAACCTTCCTACCATGCCCAGAATGGAAACACAAGTCAGCATCAGACAGTTAATTCCCGAATTTCAAATACTCATGGTGCAGATTATGAGAAAATGTCATCTCAGCAAGCTTTCAAGAGGACCCTTCCGTCATCTCTTCAACCTTCAGCAACAAGGGGTCTTCCTTCTTCATTTGCACCAGACAGCAGATTAAGAAACTTAAAAGATAACACGAACAGTAGTCAACTTCATGATGCGTATAAGAACCGTCCCCATGGAGTAGGACCTAGCATGTCCAGTGACAGGGGCTACATTCATGAAAATTTTGGCAGGGGTTATGATGAAGATCGTTTCTTGTATCAAAATGGTGGGAATAGGATTCTTCCTTCACCTCTGATGCTTGGAAAGGCTATATCTCCACAGTTTGCTACTTCTAGTGAATCTGCGTATCGTGCTGGAGCAGGTGATGAAAGGGCTGCTGAAAGTGATGAGAGACTAATTTATGAGGCAGCATTACAGGTATTACATGCTGTTTATCATTGTGTTAGTAGATTTAACTCCTTAAGCTCTTAAGTTGTACGCAGAAGATATTTCCTCTGTTAAGTTTGAGTGGAAATGTTTAATGAAAAATTATTTCCTTAAGTATGAAGCTTTGTTTGGGAGTTATATGTGATGTGTTGCCAAAATTGACTCCTTTGGGAAATTTGTTTTGGTTGTTGAGATGTTGAATTTAAGATGCAGTGCTCCTGTATATAAAAGTGGTGAAGCTGGTTCTCTCCGTCTTTTAAAATTTTCTTCATTTTTTGGTGTTCAGTGTCAATTTTCTTTCTTAAAAGGTGTTTAATCCCTTACATGCTTGTCATGTCGTTAGGATTGTTTTTGATTTGAAGGTGTTAAAATTATTATTCTGTGTTATCCTTGTGGTGTAGGAGTTAATTCTCTGGAAATACACTATTTACTAAAATTTCTGGTTGTTGCTTTGTTGTTGAGGATTATTGGAACCTGATTTGTTTTTGTATTATGTTTATGATAAATGTTTACAAACAAATGTGCATGATGCTTTTGTGTGAAAAGCCTCAAAGATTAAGAAAAGTAGACATTTGCTGCATGAATGTGTAATGTAGGGTGGCAGAAATATTAGGATTTAGCAGATCAGAATTAGGGTTTATTGGGCTGATCAAGGGTAGAAAGCAGGTGAGTTAAAGGGATTTTGGGTTGAGTTGAGAGAAAGATAGTTTACTCATATCGAATATGGAGATGAGGGTTTGAAGGGCCAATTAATAATTTTTTGGGTGGTGTGAATAGTGTTTGTAAAGATAGGGTTTTAGGTCTAGTGGATTTCTTTACTATAATTTACAATTCATAAATATGGTCGCTATATCAACTATCAAATACAAAGCATCACATTTATTTTAAAAAGCTTCCTAATTCCTATCACTTGTCTTGCTAAAACCAGGGGAATGCCCGAGGCTCTTACTGATGCTAAAACCATTAAAGAAGCTTGGACATGAAACTAAAAGAATTAAATCTTAGTTATGGGCTTATGCCTACTTAACATAAATTCAAGAACAAGTACCACCCAAGCACTAAAATTTCAAAAACAGCTCAAGGACTGAAAATACAAAATTAAATGAACTAACACCCCACTACAATAGTTGGTGCATGGAATAATACAATTAGTCCTGAAGTAAAATGGTTAAACCTAATTTTGAGTTTCACATGGTTTGGTGTTTGATATTATGCTTTATGATTTATCGATGTTTGTCCTGTATCAATGTGATTTGTGGAAGCTGCTTTGAAGATTATATTTTTCAGTGCTTTTGTGTGTGTGTGTGTGTGTGTGATATAGTCTTAGAGACTCAATATTGTTAATTTTGAGTTTGGTTATCGCAGGATATCAGTCAGCCTAAAACAGAAGATGACTTACCTGCTGGTGTATTGTCTGTCTCTCTTCTGAGACATCAGGTATTATGGCTTGTCTATTAAATTGCTTCTATTATTTCTGTTCTGGGCCATTTATTTGTTATCACTTTGTATTTCAGAAAATTGCATTGGCTTGGATGCTTCAGAAGGAAACCAAGAGTTTGCATTGCTTGGGGGGGATTTTGGCTGATGACCAGGTCAATATTTGATGATAAGTTTTTCAGTCAACAACTCTTTACATTTAATTATGAGTTGTTACCTGAACATCAAAACCTTGTTCAAGCAGGGCCTTGGAAAGACAATTTCGATGATTTCCCTCATCCTGGCACAGAGGTCATTACAGTCAAAATCAAAAATAGATGATACATGCAGTCATAAAACTGAAGCTTTGAATTTGGATGACGATGATGACATTGGTAGTGTTGATGTGGAAAAGCATAAAAATAGTGAAGAATCTGATGATATAAAACCTAGTAGAGAGCCAAGCAGTTCAACACAAGCACCTGGTAGAAAAAGGCCAGCTGCTGGTACACTAGTTGTCTGCCCTGCTAGTGTTCTTCGACAGTGGGCCAGGGAACTTGATGAAAAAGTTGGAGATGAAAAACTTTCTGTTTTGGTTTATCATGGGGGCAGTAGGACAAAGGATCCTGTTGAACTTGCACAATTTGATGTGGTTCTAACAACATACTCTATTGTGACTAATGAAGTTCCCAAACAACCATTAGTTGAGGATGATGATATTGATGGAAAAAATGGGGAAAGATTTGGGTTATCCTCTGAGTTTTCTGTTAATAAAAAGAGGAAAAAGCCATTTAATGGAAATAAGAAGAGTAAAAAAGGTGGAAAGGGAATTGACAGTTCTTCTATTGAATGTGGTTCTGGCCCTCTTGCCAAAGTTGGTTGGTTTAGGGTTATTCTAGACGAGGCTCAAACAATAAAGAACCATAGAACTCAGGTGGCTAGAGCTTGCTGCAGCCTTAGAGCCAAAAGAAGGTGGTGCTTATCTGGAACTCCTATTCAAAATACTATTGATGATTTGTATAGCTACTTTAGGTTCCTAAAGTATGATCCTTATGCTGTATACAAATCATTTTACAATACAATAAAAGTTCCAATATCCAAAAGTACTATTCAAGGTTACAAGAAACTTCAAGCGGTTTTAAGGGCCATAATGCTACGTCGTACAAAAGGTGAATTTCTTATATTCTGATTGCTCATGTCCAGACTGATAGATTGTGTTTTACCTATTTGCTGGCATGGTATGGGTTTTTAGAGTCCTTGCAATATTCTCTCTGATCTCCTCTTAAGTATAGTCATCATTTAGATAATCTTTTTTCATTTCATCATGTTTGACATTTGATACTAGTGTACTACCATTCCAGTATCAGCAGAAATTCATTCTTGTATAGGATGTCTTCTGATAAGTATGTCATGATCTACCTGGAAAAATGTAAAGTTTACCATTTTCTCAAAGAATCGGATAAAACTGTCATTCATGAACCTGTAAATAGTTCCTTGAGGGTTGCAAAGTCCCTTTCCATAATTTTGATAAATTTGGCCATGGCTTCTGGGGCAATATTGACACCATATATTGTATTTGGTGTCAGTTTTCTTTTGCTGTTATTTTCTCCCTGAAAATTTTCCATGAGAATGCTAGACATAGGTTTATATTTTTTGTGGAATATTCTAGAGTATTAGAATTAACTGTGGAATATTCTAGAGTATTAGAATTAGTTGTTGAATATTCTAGAGTATTAGAATTAGTTGTGGAATATTCTAGAATATTAGAATAAGTTGTATATAATGAACCCTTTGGGTTTCAATCTGAATGAGAATGAAAAAGAGTATTCATATTACAATATTGTATCAAGAGCAGGTTTTCCTGTTATCGTTTTGCAACTCTGAAGCCTTTTTTTTTTATTTAAAAAAAAGGCCTACTCTCTTTTGGTTTGAGGTGACTTATGAACTCTTCTAATAACACGAGTGAGGAGCTTCGTACCTCTCCTAATTTTGATGGTGTTTTCATCTCCAAGGCTGAGTATGAGCAATTTTAGAGGGTGATGCCTCAATTTGCTGAAGCAACTAGTCTTGTTACTCAACAAGGTACGACATTCCATGTTAATGGTAGTAATTGGTGGATTCTTGATTCAGGGGCTTTTGATCATTTGACAGGTAATGCAACCTTGTTTTGTTCTTATACCCCTTACTATCAACTGTCACGAATAAGAATAGCCGATGACAGCTTCTCAACTATTGCTGGAAAGGGATCCATTAAACTTTTTGAACACATTACTTTGAACTCAGTCCTTCATGTTCCCTCTCTTACTCGTAACCTCATCTCTATCAGCAAACTTACATCTGAGTTAAATTGTGTTGCGAAGTTCTCTGTCCATGCTTGTGTTTTTCTAGAACAGGACTTGGGGTTGAAAATTGGCAGTGCTAGAGAGGAAAAAGGGCTTTACTATTTTGAAAAGGATCCTAATGAAACAAAATTTTTTGCACACCACTCATTATCTTTGTTTGATGATTGTAATGATGTTTTGTTGTGGCATCGTCGATTAGGACACCCAAATTTCTTTTATCTTCAGAAGTTGCTCCCAAACTTATTTATCAATAAAATACCCAGTTCTTTTTCTTGTGATATTTGTCAGTTTGCAAAGCATCCTCGTGTTTCTTGTCCTCCTAGAGTTCGTCATGATTATTCTCCATTTACCTTGATTCAAGTGATATATGGGGCCCAGCCCGTGAGAAAAATATCTCCGGTGCTCGTTGGTTTATTACTTTTATTGATGATCATTCTAGGGTATGTTGGGTATATCTTTTAAAGGATAAGTCTGATGCTGCATCCACCTTTAAAAACTTTCATGCTATGATTCAAACTCAGTTCCAGACCTCTATTAAAATTCTTCGAACTGACAATGGTACTGAATATTTTAATTTTGTTCTTGGAGACTATCTCACCCAGCATGGTATTCTCCATCAAAGTTCTTGTCCTAACACCCCTCCTACAAAATGGGGTGGCTGAAAGAAAAAATAGACATCTTCTTGAAGTTGCTCGAGCTCTTTTGTTTACCATGCATGTCCCTAAATATCTATGGGGGGAAGCTGTCTTGCATGCATCATATCTCATCAATCGGATGCCTTCTCGTGTCCTAAATTTTCATTCCCTTTTATCTTGTCTTACTAACACCTTTCCTTTTTTTCGAGCTCATTCTTCCCTTCCTCTCAAGTTGTTGGCTGTGTGACTTTTGTACATGTTCCTTCCCATCAAAGGTCCAAGCTCAATCCTAAGTCTATTCGATGTGTCTTCATAGGATATCCTCCTAACCAAACGGGTTACAAATGTTACTCACCTTCTCTTCGTAAGGTCTTTGTTTCTATGGATGTCACATTTTATGAGATACAATCATTTTTTCCTTCGACTTATCTTCAAGGGGAGTTAATTGGGGTAGATGAAGATAAGTCTTGGAAATCAAATGAGTCTGTTGTTCTACCTTTGCCTTTGGAGACAGGGGGAGTTATTGTGCAGGAGATAGGGGGAGCTACTGTGCCAGAGACGGGAGATCCTCCTGGTAAATGGGGAGAAATTTATAGCAGGTGAAAAACACTTCAGGAGCCTTTAGACTGCCAAGATTCTGGCTCGAGTCCTAGTTCCAGCAACCCAATACCTGAATGCACTAATACAGCCGACCTAAATTTGCCTATTGCTCTTCGAAAAGGTACCAGATCTTGTACTGCTCACCCTATTTCTCATCATATCTCGTATGAAAAGTTATCCCCAGGTTTTCGAGCTTTCAACACTATTTTAGACAGTACAAAAATACCCAAAAACATCCAAAGAGCACTTGATGACCCAAAATGGAGGAATGCAGTCTTTGAAGAAATGGATGCACTTAAAAAAAATGGAACTTGGGAATCTATAGCATTACCCAGAGGAAAGAAAACAGTAGGTTGCAAGTGGGTGTTCACAATAAAATTTAATGCAGATAATAGCATCAACAAGTATAAGACAAGATTGGTTGCTAAGGGATTCACTCAGACTCATGGGATAGACTATCAAGAAACATTTGCCCCAGTTGCCAAACTTAACACTATCCTAGTTCTACTATCATTTGCTGCCAACCTTGATTGGCCATTGCAACAATTAGATGTAAAGAATGTGTTCTTGAATGGAGATTTACATGAAAAAGTTTATATGGATCCACCACCTGGTTTTGAAAAAGGAGACGGATCAATATGCAAGTTGAATAAGTCTCTCTATGGGCTTAAACAATCCTCTAGAGAGTGGTTTGAGAAGTTTACCCAAGCTGTGAAGGGAAGAGGATTCCTCCAAGCTCAGACTGATCATACTCTATTTTATAAACACTCTGATGGTAGCAAAATTGCTATTCTCATTGTTTATGTTGATGACATAATTGTCACAGGAAATGATTGTGAGGAGATAAACTCTTTGAAGCAGTGTTTAGCTGATCAGTTTGAACTGAAAGATCTTGGAGTTCTCAAATATTTCCTTGGCATGGAGGTTGCTTGTAGTAAAGCAGGAATTTCTTTAACTCAGAAGAAATATATTCTAGACCTATTGCAAGAAATAGGAATGCTTGGATGCAAGCCAGCAGAGACTCCAATTGATCCTAATATTAAATTGGGAATTGAAGATGAGAAAGAAGTTGACAGAGAACAGTACCAGAGGTTGGTGGGGAAGTTGATCTACTTATCTCACACTCGGTCTGATATTGCATTTGCGGTTAGCATGGTTAGTCAATTCATGCATTATCCTAAGGAAAAACACCTTAGTGCAGTTTATAGAATCCTCAAGTACCTCAAAAACACCCCTGGTCGAGGAATGTTTTTTCAAAGGGGACACAAGAAGATGATTGAAATCTATACAGATGCAGATTGGGCTGGCTCGGTAATGGACCGAAGATCCGCTTCAGGGTATTGTACCTATGTCTGGGGAAATCTTGTGACCTGGAGAAGCAAGAAACAAACAGTTGTTGCCAGAAGCAGTGCAGAAGCAGAATTTCGGGCTCTAGCCCATGGTATTTGTGAAGGAATCTGGTTAAAAAGACTTTTTGAGGAATTGAAGATCTCTTATTCCCTACCTGTCAGATTGTATTGTGATAATAAGGCTGCTGTCAGTATTGCTCAAAATCCAGTTCACCATGACAGAACTAAACATGTGGAGGTTGATCGTCATTTTATCAAAGAAAAATTGGAGGATGGTAGTGTATGTTTGTCATATATACCTACCAAAGAACAGACGGCGGATATTCTTATCAAAGGATTACACAAGTCCACCTTTGAGGATTTAATTAGCGAGTTGGGAATGATTAATATATATCTCCCAACTTGAGGGGGAGTATAGAATATTCTAGAATATTAGAATTAGTTGTGGAATATTCTAGAGTATTAGAATTAATTGTCGAATATTCTAGAGTATTAGAATAAGTTGTTGAATATTCTAGAGTATTAGAATTAGTTGTGGAATATTCTATAATATTAGAATAAGTTGTATATAATGAACCTTTTGGGTTTCAATCTGAATGAGAATGAAAAAGAGTATTCATATTACAATATTTTTATATACCAGTAAAAATAGAAAAAATACTTTAGTAATTTCATATGTACATGGGATACCCCTAAAGGCCTAAGCAGGAAGAGCCTTGACTTTCAAATGGGAGTTTGATGTCTCTCACCCATCTGATATGGGGACTACTCATTCCTGCATTAATCATGTCAGGTTTGGAAGTGTCCATAAACACCACCATGGGGGATGGGCAAAAGGGTATAATACCACTTCTTTAGATTAGAAGTCATGAAAGGAGTTTTCATCCTCTTTGTCATCAAATTCATCTTTGGATAATTTAATCCAGTAGGTGCTGAGTAAATGAACCAGTATGTTCCTCTGATACACCTCTTATTTTTACAGTCTAGAAATTTCTAGGTATAAATTTTGGAATTTATCAGGGCACAAGAAATCCTTGTTTATTTTTGTAACTGATAATGTATGTTCTACTATCTCATTTTACGCATAGCAATTCCTTCTATAGCATATTAAACACTTTGTTTTTGTAAACAAAAACTTGTTGCCTTGCCCTATTAACCTTGGCCCATTCCAAGGTAACTAGGGCTTATAGTGGGTTGTTTTCAAATGACCTGCCAATGAAGGACCACCTGTAGGAATTGAATGTTGTGTCAATGCTTTTCTTCCCTATCAATTGAGCCAACCTTCATTGGCTAGAATACCATAACTTAGTAAAAAATCTGCTAGAGCATTTTTCCTTCATCAGTGCACAATTAGTGAATTTATTTATGAGACTATAGTGTGTGAATAGTATTACATTGTCAGCCTGTTGTTATTTTGCTATTTTTTGGCAAAGTTTTCATATGTTTTTAAGTGATGGATTAATTCTTATTTTTAGTGAACTCATCCCTAATTTCTTTTACCGTACCATTATGTAGAATGTAATGACTTGTAATTATACTCATCCCTACATTGTTTGGTTAAGGGACTGGACTGAACATTTTAGCCATCTAGGTTTTTTTGATTCATTCTTGAGGAGGTTTTTCCTTCGATTTGGATTTTAGAGTCAAATATGGGATGAGTATTGGTCTCTTCTGTTTTATAACATCAATTTCGTGCATTTGTCTAGGAACTTTGCTTGATGGGAAGCCAATAATCAATTTGCCTCCCAAGACAATTGAGCTAAGTAAGGTGGATTTCTCGATTGAGGAGCGGGCATTCTACACCAAATTGGAATCAGACTCGCGTCTTCAATTTAAGGTTTACTTCCTTCAAATTTGTTTACATTAACCTGGACAATTTGTAATTATGCTTTTTTGTTTCTCTTAAATAGAGCATCCAGGAATGTCCTTTTGCTAATGAAATTTTAAACCTAGTGATTAGAAACACATTATGATAGTGGTAAAAGTAATTGTCTATTTGTAGGCAGAATGGATAGACACTAATATTGGCAGCCTCTAGGATATATTCAACAATGTGACCTGTAGAACAGAATTTCTTGTATTAATTTTGTTGAGGTGATAGGGATTTGGTAGGGAACGAGGACAAAAGAGCAAGAAAGCTCTCTTATCTATAACTAAGTTTAATCTGTTCAAGCATTCAGGTGTCCACCTCTGAAAATTTTCCTGCCCAATACCAAGAGTAATTCTACTCTCTGTTGTGATTAGAACTGTTTTCATTTAGTGGATATTTTTTGACGTTTAAATTAAGCACAAATCAATCTAGTGATATTATACTATATTGGTGCAGTGTTTGAAATACAACAATAGTCATGCACCGCGAGCGGAATTAGTCTTTAACCCAATGGGTTGGGGTCAGCTGTAGTCTGTTACCCAGGACAAAAAAAACTAATATTACCAGTTAGTAATCCTAATTAATAAAGGAAATAAATTAGAAAACATAATGAAACTATGAAACATCTTCTAAGATTGCTTCATCTATTAGATGAAATTGATATCAGATTATTTCCTAAAGATATTCTTAAAACTTCTAAAATACAATTATGGTATTCTGAGGTATTTGGTATATATAACAAATTAACACAATGAATAAAATCTGTCACACATTCTATTCAAGAACCTCACACATAACTCCCAAACAAAAACATTACATAACCATCCTACGGTTAGTCGGTTACTAAATAGTAAATACACATACCTCCCATACAACACATGAAAACTGTCCTATCATATGGTTTAGAGCATCGAGGCACGAGTATAAGATATTTCTGACTGTAAAATTTTAAATTAATATAGCTGTTTTGAGTCCTTACTTTAATAAATTATTTTTAAGTGCATATGCTATCAATTTCATTTCACGTCTGTTTTTGGTGATTGTTTTAAAATCATGCATGATTACTAAATTGTTCCTTACTTTCATAAACATACAAAAGCTTCAATTTTGTACTTTTGAAAAGCCTGATAAGGGCATTTCTTTCAGATTCCCACGTAGTTGCATAGGTGAATCGGTCATTAGTTGTCAATAAATATACTTGATATTTAAGAAGTGCTGGGGGTGGCGATTTTTAATTTCCTGTATCTCATTCTTTGTATCTAATTTATTAATGCCTAGAATACACTTCCGCAAATTCTAGAATATTTTTGTTCAGGTGATCTTATTTTTCTTAAGTATTGTAGATCTGATATGAAAAGGTTGTACTTTGCAGGCATATGCTGCTGCTGGGACAGTGAGCCAAAACTATGCTAATATTCTTTTAATGCTTTTACGTCTCCGACAGGCTTGTGACCACCCACTTCTTGTTAAAGATTTTGATTCTGATCCTGTTGGAAAAGATTCCATTGAAATGGCAAAAAATCTTCCAAGGGATATGCTGATTAATCTTTTTAATTGTTTGGAAGCAACCTTTGCCATATGTCTTGTTTGCAATGTGAGTTAAATTCAGATGTGATATTTTTATTATTTGTTTTCTTTGTTGTGAGTACACTCTCTATGAATGTGATGGTACTCCAGATCTTTTTGATTATATCTTATAAGTTTTGCTGTTTTGTTCTTATGGATATGCTTACAGTGGCCATGTTTTAGGAGTGTGGTATATTTACACTCCCATGGATGTTTACTAAATTGACTGAAGTTGAACACTTAACATCTTCATTGCAAGAAAAGGATGTGGCGGTTATGATAGAAATGAGTTTTAAACCATAAGGGGTTCTAGTTGTGATTTTTGCAAAAATAGACGTGTTTATTATCCCAGAATAATAGGAAATATTTTTTGGGGGATGCTTTTCAATGGGAAAGTTTTTAGTAGTGTAGGTAATATCCAAAACCATCATTTGCAACTGAATGCATTTCACACCTAACTTCTCTTTTTATTTAATCTATAGTTCACTATTGTTTTCCTGGTCTTAAATATTATTTTTTTCAAGGACATGTTTTTATTTTTTGTTGTGAAAGGAAAAATTTTATTGGGATGGAGAGAAAGTATTACAAGGACACAGTTCTCTTTACTAATATCATGTTTTATTGATTGATTTCCGAATCTCTGTGACTTTTATTATAATTGCTTAGTTGGAATTTTAGATTTTGATTTCTCAGTTAACCCGATATAGATGGGTTGTAAACAGTACCGATACGCTGTTAATAATTGCTCTGGCTGATATATTTTGTGGTTTCAACAGGATCCTCCTGAAGAGCCTGTTATTACGATGTGTGGCCATGTCTTCTGCTATCAATGTGTATCAGAATATTTGACTGGTGATGATAATACGTGCCCTTCAGTTAATTGTAAAGAACTAATTGGTGACGATCTTGTTTTCTCCAAAGCTACTTTGAGAAGTTGCATCTCTGATGATGGTGGCAGTGTTAGTTCTGCAAATTCACATATTTGTGATTATTCACTAGTGCAGCAGCGTGACTACACTTCATCTAAAATCAAAGCTGTTCTTGAGGTTCTGCAGTCAAATTGTAAATTGAAGATTTCTAGTTCTGACTTACCAAACTCCTCTGGAGGTTGTAGAGATTCACCGTCTTTGGATAATTTATATGTTGAAGACTGTGATTCAGATGTTAGGGTTACAAAACACACAATAAGGTATTCAGAGTCCACAACTGAAGGACCAATAAAGGCTATAATTTTTTCCCAGTGGACTAGCATGTTGGACTTAGTTGAGACATCTTTGAGACAATTTGGTATACAGTACCGGAGACTTGATGGTAGGATGACTCTGGGTGCAAGGGACAAAGCTGTTAAGGATTTCAATACTGAACCTGAGGTTTGGTCCTTCCCAACATTGTTAAAGCTATAACTTTTTTATGCAAATCTATAAATGACACCAAGTAATATGTGAACCTATTGCTTAGTAGATGATGTAGTATGAGATTTAATCCTCTTCATGGTTATATCAATAATGCTTGTTGCATATTTAATCAGTATGTTTTCCAACTCCTTGAACTTGAATTATCTACTGTGTTCTACAGTTCTAGTGTCTCAACCTTGGTAGACTTTGGTGTCTGACTAGTTGAAATTTGTTTCAGATAACTGTTATGCTGATGTCACTAAAAGCAGGAAACCTTGGTTTGAATATGGTTGCTGCATGTCATGTTATTCTTTTGGATCTTTGGTGGAATCCAACAACTGAAGATCAAGCTATTGATCGAGCTCACAGAATTGGACAAACTCGTCCTGTTACTGTGACACGGATCACTATAAAAGATACAGTTGAAGATAGGATACTGGCTCTTCAGGTTTGTATCTGTCGGTTGAGTGTTGTTTTAGGTGCCAAAATGAGTCCATACTTGGTGGAAAAATTGGATTTAGGGTCATCCATCACCAGGAGTGAGGCTTAGTAGCCAATGGGGAAACTGCTCTCCTTTACAAGTTTTGAATTGTTTTCTTTTTGACCTTTTTCCTCTCCTATTTACTATGGCTTACTTTTTAAATTCATTAAACAAAATTGACTAGTTGAAATATGACATTGTTATTGCACAATTAGTTTTTTTCTTTTCGAACCTGCGGGTTGGCATTTATGAGATCAAAAGAAGTTCTATTAAGGTTCAAGGGGAAGTTGATCTCATAATAAGCACAAGTCACTTTTAATTTTTGTAGGTCCTTCTTCCAAAAGATAAAGGGGAAGGTAGCACATGAAGTCGTCTTTTTTTTTTTAGGTTATTTGTTTTAGTAAGCTTTGATATACTGGGGTGGCAAATTTTGTGATTGGGGTGAAGATAGGATGTATCTGTGGAATGACAAATTCTGATTGCGTTCTTGTGTTGTCCATCTGGCAGGACGAGAAGAGAAAAATGGTCGCATCTGCTTTTGGGGAAGACCATGCTGGCGGTACTGGAACTCGCCTCACAGTAGATGATCTGAAGTATCTTTTCATGGTCTAGACTCTAGACCACTCCTTGCTTGTTCTCCCCATTTGAAGTTTTGGGCGGTTTGGCATGGAGTTGGGACTTAGATGGTTCTTAAGGAGGGTATGGCTATTTTTTCAGTGCCTGTTGACATCGGTTGCACAAGTTCGCAGCTGAGGCGAGGCTTGGTTGATCCAAGTGGTAACTTGATCTGTTTTGAAGCCCACAAGGGCATTTTTGTCCTCCAAACTGCTATATAGCTGAAGGCTGTGTCTGTAAATATACTAATTAAATTATATGGTTTATGAAAATATGACCTTGTGCAACTGCCCTTTCTGTTGAAGTGTACAGTTTTCTTTATAGTCTAGCTGCTAGACACACTTTAGATTACTGATTTTACTTTGCCCCCAGCTCCAGTGAAATTTGACCAAGTCAATGTGAATTCATATTTTAGAACAAATTCAAAAGCTTAAATGAAACATATTAATGTTGGTAATTTAGAATTTGGATTAAACGTATTTTTTTATATGATTAAACGTAAATTCAATAGATAAAATTCCTTAGTTGTGCAAAATTGAAAACTAGTAATCCAGAGGAATAACATTTTTCTCTCTCTTCATATTCACCTATAGTGTACAATTGTTTTTTTTCCGTCACATATATATAATTTTGACTGCAGTAAAACTTGATTTTATAAAAATATAATGTTTAGTTAATGCAACGTAAAATTGAATGTCTAAAAACCTCAGTGTCACTAGAAGTGATAGGAAAAAAACTTTTTTTTTTATGAAGATAGAGAAGTTCCTATCTGTTGATATTAACTGTATCAAAAGAAGATACAAGGATTCACTTTGTGGTAAAAAAAAACAAATAAAAAAGGATAGGTGATAGGTTTAAATCTATCTATTAATAAAAATTAATAATCTAATCATTAACAATTGGTGATAAAAAAAAAAACTCCATCAGACGGTTGGTAGAAATATCAAATACATCAAAGGCTTCTGACATTGACGAAATAACGACGAGGGTACCAAAAACTGATGATTTTGTCAGGTGCTTCTTCTGATGCGGTGTCTAAATAAGAAAAAAAATGCAAACGTATATCTTATATGGTCTTAATCTCTGATGAAAGCGTACATTACTTGATTCCCTCCCTTTCACCAATTTTCACCTACAGGGTCTTACTTTATGGTGGGCCTATAAAGTGCTAACAAAGCCATAGGACTGGACAAGAGAAGTACCTATCATTTTCACCGCTAAAATTACCACATTGATGTGAATGGGACATGCAAGTATTTGTGCTTGGTGCTAAAAATCAACCACATTAAGGAATAAAAAGAAAAAAAGACAACAGTGATTTATCTTCATATCTTAGACCCCTCAAAAGAGGAAAATCAATGGTCTTGCCTTTGTAAAAGTCATTGCTCGAATGCACTCCAACTCGAGGTTCCAACAAAGGTAGACCAGAGTTCCCTATTGAAGGTTTCACATGTCCATAATGGTGGTGGCTCCCTTCTCTCATGATTCAATTGCTCTACCAGCTTTCACACACACACACAGAGAAGGGGGAATCTGCTATGTGAAAGAAAGATAGAAAGAAAGAAAAAAAGGAAAAGATGTCAGAGCAATGTCCACCCATCAGTAGCGAGACTAAATCATTTTTCCTCTTCAAATTGAGTAAAAGTGTTCTCTTGGATCCTATTCAGTCCTCAATATGACCACAACATAAAGATTACTCAAATATTCAATAGAGCAAATGAACTTTTCTATGATTCTTTTGACTATGCTGAGAGTTGCCCTAGGAATGTTTGACCGCTCATTATATATTATAAATTATATTTAGCTTAAGTTGAGTGCACCACTTTTGAATAAAAAACACTAGAAACTTCAAGTTCCAATAAGCATTACTTTTAGCATCTCAATCAAAAACCGAAACAACTTATTATTTTAAATACAATAGTTAATTAATTACCACATGCATGACGACCTAGTTGTTTCTTTTATATGGCCACGTAAACTATATAATACAATATGTGACATGACTAAGACTAACAAAATTCATATCGTTGGTTGATATACATGGCAATGGCTATTACTATTACTTAACAAACATTGGGTCCAAATCCCACAAACCCATTAGCTCCATCAACCGAAATCTGAATCCCTTCTTGCTGAATGTTCCCTATGATGGAAAGGCCAGAAGAAGAAGGAGCAAACGCGAAGCAAAAAGTTCCCACGTCGTCCACTGGGATCAAAAAGTTCCTAGCTGGCAGGGTCAACATAGGCCCACCCGAGAAGTAAAACGACACGGTTGGAACCCGAACCGACACAAATCCGAACAAGTCATAACACGTGTCGAAAATGGATACTCCGGAAGCCCGGGGCAGGTTCGTGGTCTGGGCAATAAAACCATCCCGGAAAGCCTCATACGCCGCCGTCGGAAGCCTCGTCACGGCGGTCCCGGTGTCCATAACAACCCCACCATCGCCCAATTCGGATAGTTTAAAAACATCTTCGGATATGGGCACCCGCAGGCCCCCAACTCCCAGGCCCGAAAGCCCAATGTAATAAAAACTCTGAGCTCTCGGGTTGTGGATCAGGGGAACCCATGCAGCGCCAACGGGCATTGCTTTCCGGCCGAATTCGAGTAATCCGGACGACTGGGTTCCCCTGCTGACCAAACAATAACTAAAGGCACCGCCGGTCTGACCTCCCAGTTGGCCCACAAAGGACATGGGCCCACCTCCGAGGCCCAAAAGACCGGCGGCGCCAACGAACATTCCCTGGTTGTGGTGGCCGCACCCGATGGCCACGTTTCGGATTAGGGTTCTTCCGAACGTGATTGTCTCGAGTGCGAGTGTGCCTTTGGTGTAGGAGCCGTCGCCGTAGAAAACTTCGTAGCGGCAGCGTCCCTCGTGGCAGGCGGCGTTGTCGACGTGGCTGCAGACGGTGGAGGCGCAGGAGACGCCGGCGAAGGAGGAGGAATCGGCGGGGTTGAAAACGGGGTCGGATTGGTGGTAGCATTGGGTGCAGGGTTCGCATTGGACCCATATAATATCGCTGCCTGAGTCCATGACCACGTACTGGTTTCGAGATGGGCTTCCAACTCCGATTCTCACGAAGTATTCTCCGCTTCCTTGCTCCATGCCGGAAACCACGTCCGACCCGAATGCCTCCGCGGCGTAGGTGGGTTTTCCGGGGGCGAGGCGCCGGAAGAGGGCGGCGACCCTTTTGGTGTCTCGCTGCATTCGTGCACTGAATCGGATTCGGTGGTCGTGGGAGGTGTTAAAGGTGGGGACTTTATCTCTGTGAACTAGCTTCAGTTTATATTTTGCTGATGAAGATGCTTCGGTGGCACTGTTGAGTTTTTGATGTTGGGGGTGTTTGGAGGGTTGGGTTGGGTTCCGGTTGAGTTTGGTTTCTGTGAGGATTATTCCTTTGACATTGAGTTGTTGGAAATGAGGGTATGATATATTGTGGGAGGTGGAGGTGGTAAGGAGGAGTGAGAGGAGAAGCAGAACTGTGAGCATGGTGTGATAATGGGAGGAGTGTGTGTTGTGTGGGGGAGTGAGGAGGGATTTATTTGGTTGGGTTTTGGGAGTGAGGAGAGGGAAAAAAGGGGTTTGTTTATTGAAGAAATAATTGTGTGGAGGAGAAGTTTCTGTTTTTGTACTTTAGTGTTTGGAATGATTTATTTGAGTCTGAGAAGGTGACTGAAAAAAAGGGCATGCATCTCTGACCCTGAGAGTGGTGAGTTACAGCAAGATGGAAAGTAGTTGGTGTCAGTGGTGGCACATAATGTTTTTGTTAAGGGATTTGATATTGTAAAATCATGGTTATTAACTTTTGATTTTGTATGTTCATTTGTGCATGTCTTCACCTACTTTTTTTCTTTTATTCCCCTGCTGTTGGCTACTACATTTACATTGTGTGTACTACAAATGCTCAATGACCAAATGATCGGACAATAGTGTGCTTGTTTTGCATATTTTTACTTTTATTTGAATGTTGTCTTTCATTTACTCATGATGTTAGTACTAATAAGATTAACTGGTGGCATGGTTTTGGAGAAAAGGACGGGCCCTTGGAGGGAAAGAGAGGGGAGACCTATTTTTGGGTCACGCCAACATGATCTGTTTAGTAGGATTGGAAGAGAAAGGAGGATTAGTACTAGTGTCGTGTGGGGAAGAAAGTGATCAAGGACATTGACATTTGGTATGCATTTCATTACATTAGATTAGATACGGTAAAGTTGCAAGAAATTTCCTAGTTAGACCAGAAAGGGAAGGAACGAAGGGTAGGTACACTTACACACTAACAAAATTGGCTATATATTACACAAAAATATGATTTCAAGAAAGAAATTACTGCATTGATAGAGAGGATAAAAACAAAGAAAATAAAAAAAAGATATTTAAATTAAAATAGAATGTAAATCTTCAAGAAGATGTAGGACTCACATGGAATCTATACCATTTTCCCTCTATTTTCCTCTATATCCCCTCTTTTTCCTCCCATCAAATAAAGCATAAGACTCAAGTTAATTTGTTAGATGAAATGGAATTAAGTATCCTAAAAGATACTATTATTAAATCTATTCGCAAAATGAAAAACAATATATTATCAAATTATCAGCTTGGCCGTTTGTAGTACGGTACTATTAAATTTAGTTTGTTGTCCAGTGTACTGTATTTTTTAATTGCACTAGCAGTGCAAGAATGTGCAACTGTGTTGTTTGTTGAGGGTGCGTTGATGTACAATAGAAGTAATAGGAATTATTAGTTGTGGAATACAGGCTTAACTTTTCCATCAATAATTTGCAAAAAGTTTGAAGAAAAAATGGTGGATTCCAAGCATTAATTCATTTTTTGGGTTCTTTTTATGCATGTAACATGTATTATGTATCACTTTTATGATCATTGATTCATGCAATGTCACTGTTCTTCCCCCTGTTTGGGTTTACTAAGAGGGAATTAGTTGGAACTTAATTACTTTATTGACTAGATACGCGCCAGCTTTGCTTTCAGCTTAATCTAAATAAAGACTAAAGACGAAGTCCTCTCTTCCTTTCTCTCTTTTCTTCAGTCTCTAATCCAAATATCCAATATGTTTCTTGAATAGCGTGAAGCTTCAAAAGTGAAAGACTTCGATTTTTTTAAAAGAGAATATTATAGTGAAATACTATTGATTTTATGATGTTAGCCTTTTTTAATGGGAAACTTTCAATGGGCCTTTGGGTACAATAATAAAGAAAAAGAACACGAACAGTCACCCACCTTACTGTGATGCTAGTAAAATAATTCCGATTTTTTTCACCTATCAATTCTTACACTTATTTTATACCTATTTTTATTTCATTTTGCCTTTTCATTATACAATAATTATCACATTTATTACTTTACATTTTTTTCTCTTTTTCTCTTTGATGTAACTCGGTTGAATAAAATATTGTTTTTTATTCCTATGGATAAAAAAAATAAATCAAAAGAAATGTTAGATTTCTAAACAAAGGTGACATTGTTTTAATAACCAACATCTCTTCCCATTAAATATAATTTAGTAAACAATCGCAAGTGTGTTCAGCCTATCCTAGTGCTTCTAAAACGCTCCCCCTCCTCCCCCACTTTTTTGTGGGCAAATTGTAAAATGCCACTGGATAGTGGATACATAACCACTGGATACAATACCTAATGATTCCTGCAAATATTGGTGATGTTGGTGTGGTTAAAGGACACGCACGTGTGATGTGAAGGGCAGTTGGGTAAAGGACAATATACTTGTAATCGAGACACAAAGAAGAGTGAAAGGTGCATATATTATACTCACAACATGTTTGTTCTACAATCATACATATGTGCATGTCCATATATACATGTAACAATTAATACAATAATTGAACAACATGGATCTCTATGACTCTATGTTCTATATGTGTGTGAGCCTTAAATCAGCACAACCACGTACACAATCATGGTCATTCAGTGGGACGACAAATAGCCTTCCATTTCTCTCTTTAAAGAAGAACTTTGCAATTCGTCAGAGCCCAACACACTGAGAAAGTGTTTCAGTGGAATTGTGGGACGAAGGGCACAGAAAGATAACAACAACGTAGGTTAATCTTTGTTGGGCTTATAACAAAACTTCTCGGATTTTGATCATTAATGGTCTAAACTCCCTTCTCATACATTGACTAAGTAATTTTGAACCGAATAAAAACAATGAATCTCTTGAATCATGAAGGGCTATTATTAATTTTAAGCTAAGGCTTAATTGATCATAAATATAAAAAAAAAACATTTTATATTAAATAATGTCATGAATCGCCAAAGTTGATCAATAGGGGAAATTCGCTCTAGGTTTCTGACACCTACCCATATTTTCAAAAGCAATGCTAGCATTCACTAGCAAGTGCTGGACTTTTTTTCTTCTTTTAATTCCGTTGATATTATTTGTAAGGTATTGACTAGTTATTTTACATTATATATATGTTGGTTGAAAAGCGATGTTTCTTTTCTTGCCCAAACCGTGCTTCTATTGCGATTAATTGATAAAATACAGGTTAAAATTATATTAAAGTTCACATCACCTTTTTTCCCCTTAATAAGTGGGTTGCTAGTTTAAAAGCAGATTGTTTTCCTTTATACATTTGATATTATTAAAAAAAAAAATATGCTCTAAAAATGGCGGCTGAGCTCATCCTGGTATGACAATATTTGGCAGCTAATATTGATTGGAATGATAGGCAACATAAGGTTAGGGGATCTTGCAAATTTTTCTCATCCTTTTTCTAATAAAATCTCCTTGCTAAACGGGTTAAGATTAATGAAGCATAAAGTAAATATTACTATTCGAAATTAATGTTCTTCCACGTGTATCATGATATTTGAAAATTTTATTAATTGAAGATAGCTAGACTAATTTTGTTTTTAAGAAATTGGTTAAAATTAACAAAAGATGGAATTTAATTTCAACACCTATTGCTAATGGGAACACCAAGAGCTCTCCTACTGCCCTAAAAAAGTGAGTATTTTTCTAGGATGAGATATTGTAACTCAAATTTCAGATATTTTTTAACAAAAATTAATATTGTTATTTAAATGTTAAAATTTTGATCAAAATTCACAATGGAATCCCCCCCCCCCCCTCCTCTCTCTATAAACCAATAAAATTTGAAAAATAAGATCTAAATGAACTAAACTTTAATAAAAGAAAAACAAACTCTATTCATATCTAAAAGATAAAGTCAAAAGACCTAGTTAAGATAAACAAAATTAAATGCCTTTAAAAAGAAGATAATTTTTTTAAGTACAAATTCAAAATTTTCAATAACAATTAATTAGTTAACAACTCAGTTTACATAAGTTGTCATTGTACGTATATCACTCACTTTAGTCACTTAGCTTAAACGTATGAGAAGCAAGCGCATGAGACGTCCAAATAATAAACGACGGAACCATTAGAATTTAATGCTTATTCCTATTGGATTAAGACATAAAGTCCTACTAAAAAAGGAAACCATATAAATATGTTTCCACTTCTCCTAATTAAAATGTCATAAAGATTTGGTGTCATGATATGGTGAAGTATATAAACATACGAATGAAGAACAAAGTTTGACAAAAAAGGAGCAGGAGGAACAAGATACGAAGGATATTCAAATGCATTAATGCTTATTAATACGACAAGACTAACCAAGAAAGATATTATTGATAAATTCCAGATAATAGTGGCATTGTCACAAACACAATAGAAAACTAATACTCGAGTTTTAGAAATGTACAATTACATGCACGAGTTCTCAATAATGGAGCCATTATTACTACCTAAAAGTTGCTCCTATATTATATAAGAGAACCAGGAATAATTTTTCCTTCTCCAGCTTTTCCAAGTCAGCAGGGTATTATATTCGAACCAAATTAATTTTTTCATGGAAGAGACTATTAATTTAGTATTGGTTAAAAGTTTAAGTGAGTTAATTGTTTAAAATCGTAAATATGTATTTTGTATTAGAATCTTTTCTATTAATTTTATAATTATTTTCTACTAGTTTTCATGTTTGGCTTGTGGTTTTAATTTAATTTATATATTAGATAGCAAATCAAAACTTAATTACTTTGCATCATGCTTCTTCCTTCAGAGACTCAGCAACCAAAAGCAGGGTACAGACGAACCACTTAATAATTCGTCAATTTCTGACTGTCGTTATTCAAAATCAATGGAGATTATTCTCGAAAAAGATAGTGTGGTTTTTGTTGGCTTCATTAAGTGGACATAATAAAACCATTACAAAATACGATATTATATATATATAATTAATAATTATTTACTTTGTTCCTAATCGTGAAATGAAAGTCACTACAATGAATCTCAATCTTGTATCTAGATGCAGTTTATATCAGATAATTTGAATTAGCATGGTCCCCATTAGATTCCAAGTGCGATCGTACCAGCTGTAATAATGCTTTGTCTAGCCAATGTTCATAAATTCAAACTATAGCTATTAACAATTTAATTATCAAATGTTTGTTGTTAACTCTGTTTTTCATCAATGTCGGTCTGAGTTAACAATTTTTTTATTCTATTTGGAAGCCAATTTCCGAAAAACGAAAAATTTAAAATAACGTAGGTACGTCATAAAAACATACGAATCTATAGGATATCTATAATAGATTTGCGCTTGGAAGAAGTTCACAAACTAAATCATTAAGCTGGAGGCTGGATATTTGTTTGTTAACAATGGAAAAATAACATATACGAATACAAAGATAAAAGATTAACAAAACAAGGGTTTCCCCTGCTGTATATTTTTATTCTACTCTTTACCTTCTCTTTCCTATTACATCGTGATTGATCTCCATATACAATTTAAGAGAATGAGATTAGTTCATCGATTGCAATAATTTATATTTTCCTGTTCTGTAAATCAAGTCACAGTGGAAAATGCATGCTCTGATTTCCTAGCGAAATAAGGCAACTCCTCGGACTATGTCTGTCATATGTTACAAGCTGCCCCTGCTGATATGCTTTTCTTTGTTAATGGCGGATGATTTAACAGTTCTAATAGGTTACTGTTTATAACTTATTTTAACATATTTGAGTTGTGTTTAGAATTTGTGTTACTCGATCATGGATTAAATAATGCCATTTTTTCAATAAGTGATTCCACAAAATAGTAAAAATACCAGTTTATATCTAGTAATTTAGTTGCACACAGTTGTTAAAAAATAATTAAATTATGTGCCTGAATTTTAATAAATCCAATTAGAGCATTCACAAAGAGAATTTCTTATAAAAAATATTACTTTAGTGTGTAAACGTGATTTTGAGTTGTTTAAAATTAAAGAAAATTACTTATATAAATAATTATTATTTATGAGTTGTTTAACTTTATATTAAATATAGGAAGGGAGTTAAATACTTGTGAGTTAAACAATTTGTTAATAAAAACTCCCATAAAAAAATTAATTGAATTACTTATATAAAGATAAAGATGATGAGAAAGACTCTTACTGAGAATTTACTTTTTATCTATCCCTTAGTGATTCGAATCCCCTTGTAACTAAAATATTAATTATAAAACTGTTAGTCAATGGAAAGGGGCCGCATGAGAGTGGGTTTAATTGGTTGATCGACTGCATATGTCTACAGCTCTCGTTAGTTGATCCATACATGCTTCAGTTATGTCCATAACAGACTCCCATCAATGAATGTTGTCAGAGTGCAAAAAAATTTACATCAACAAGCATTAGGGTAAAACGAAACTGTTCTGGCTCACGCATATTCAACTTCAATATTCAGATTCCGGTGATTTCCTTGGCTTTGTGATAATGTCACTTTTCCTTCAACAAGTTGATCTTGTTCCAGTTCCATTGGCTCATAAAAGTATATCAAGGTCTGCAAAACACAATTATTAAACCAAAAGACCAGAATAATATAAAAAGAAGATAGAAGATGCAACTTCATGTGATAGTATAGACATTCAACATATACCAGTACTCCAGTACAGTAAATAACCATAATGGATGTCACAAAGAAAATCAAGACAGAAGGGAAATTATGCCAAACACAAGGATGCACTCCCCCTCCAGGTAGATGACAAATTATGGTTGAATTATCCTACTTACTCACCCTATGAACCGGATGGTCAGTTGAATATATATTTTAAAATAATACAGTATATTCATTATTACAGCAAAGTGTAGCTATTTGAAGGCTTTAATAGAGTTATTTTTAATTATTTAGAATATTTTAAAAAATAATTGAAATTTAATTATATAAAATAAATATTTTTCTCTATGCCATATAGAAGCTAAAATACTAATTATATTAAAATTGATATAATATATTAACAAATCAAATAATTTGGTCTTATTCAACACATTGTTATATTTTAATTTAGTTATGTTACTCTTTAAGCAAATAATTTTATTAAATTTTTTATAATAACAAAAAATTAAACTAAATCCTCTTCATCCCCTTGTATGAATGTCCATGACAATAACAATAGAACAATATTCCGTTGACAAAATATACAATAAAATTATATTTTATTGTGTATTTTTTTGGCATCCTCAGAACATGATTTCATGTATATTTTGTCCATGAAATCATGTTTCCCTAAAAGGTATTCTCAAAATAACAATTTTTGTAAAACACGGGCTGTGAATAGAAAAGGTGTTGGTGAGAATAACATCTAACCAAAATTTACTGTTTCAGCCCAACCCTCCTCATGGAAGGGTGGGCCAAACAAACCGGCGCATTGAGTATTGACTTTTAAATAAATAAATAATTATGTTATATTACTTAACACATATCATTATTTGCTTTTGGCACCCATAGTACATTACAAATTCCTTTAATTTGTAATACAAGTTGGGCTTCTGCTTCCTACACCATTCGTTTTTCTAATACACCATTTTCTCGTAACAATGAAATTTCCAAAATATCCTTCACTATTTTACGTATTTTGCTTCATACGGATCCGCATAATTCATACACATTGGCGAATCCGTAAGAATCTTATAGATTCGGCAATCCGTATGAATTTTTTTTTGTACAGATTCGGCAATCCATAAGTTTTTTTTTATGGATTGGGCCCAATCCTTATTTTTTTTTTCTTTTACGGTGTATGTGTGTGTTTTTTTTACATTAAAATATATTTTACGAAATAATTTAAAATAATGGCGTAGATAGGTATCGAATCTGCAACATTCGCATTATTAATATGCTGCTCCAACCAACTAAGTTAATAGACCAATAATGTTTAAAAATAATTAATGTTGATATATATAACACTAAAGTTTTAATATATATTTAATACACATATAATTTTACATAATAAATTTTATAACAATTAATTTTGAACTAATAATTAATTTATAATTTAATTTATCTAATAATTTATAGTTTAATTTATCAAACATGTGATATTTTAAATTATTTCATAAAATATATTTTAACGTAAAAAAAAACGCACACACACTTACAGCTTACCCAATCCGTAAAAGAAAAAAAAATATATGGATTGGGCCGAATCCGTAAAAGAAAAAAAACTTACGGATTGGCCCAATCTGTAAGGTTATGGATTCATCGATCTGTAAAAAAGAAAAAATCATACAGATTGCCAAATTCATATGAATTATGCGGATCCATATAAAGCAAAACCCATAAAATAGCAAATAATATTTTGAAAATTTTACTATTACAAAAATAGTGTATTAGAAAGACGGGGTCTAGCATGCGAAAGACAAACATGTTTCGTATCATGCGAAAGTAATGTGGATCGTCGGATTGGATCATGACTTTTTAATATTTCCCTGGAACCGATACCTTCGGTTTTGTATATTTTTTTTATTATCCAGTACATCCCTATGCACCCTATGCTGCACACGGTTCTATATACAGTATTTGCGTCAGAGATTTATTTTGGATCACTGTGTTTGCATCAGAGATTTATTTTGAATGTTGATTTATTTTTGCGGGTCCGAAGGTCTTGTGCAATAATTTTTAAAAAATAAAGGAAAATGAATTAAAAAATACTTAAAAATGAAAACTTCATCTTCTTTATTGAGACTGAGAGAGTATTTCCATTTTAATACAAAAATTTTGAATCGTAATATTTTAAGACATATCTTCAAAATGATAATTAATTTATTTTTGACATACAATATGTTTTAGTAAATACATACAATTTAATATTTTTAAATACATACAAAATTTTATTGATTTTCTATATCATTTTATTTAATATTTTAGTAATTTATGTTATAAATAAATTTTTTATTTTGATTTAATTAATTAATTTTGTATATATGATGCAGTGGCAACTAAAATTTTTTATGTTAAGTAAGAAAGGGGTTTAAAAAATTTCATTATTACTATTCGGAATTTAAAATTTCAAAAGAATAATGGGAGTAAACTTAATAAAATATAGGGGTGCAATTAGTTTAAGTTTACTCCCAGTATTCTTTGAAATTTTAAATTCTGAATCGTAATAATGAAATTTTAAATTCTAAATAAGTTTGAGTTTGAGTTATTGTAAATTATTATGAAAAGTGAATAATAAAAATATTAAAGAATTTTTTAATTGATTGGTAGTTTTGTAAGGTTGGTAAAATAAAAAATTGTGTTTTTTTCAGAAAATAATAATAATAATTGAAATATGTACAGGACACCACCATGCACTAATTTTTGATATATTTTTATTTCATTAATACTTTTAATTTTTGGTCTATCTAATTTCAAATATATCATTTTATTTACTATATGTTTAATTTTTTTACTTTTTAATAATCTATTTAAATATTATCTAAAATTTAAAAATATTTTTACGTTTAAAATACCATGGTAGAAAATATTAAATAAAAATAAATGAATAATATGGCTATAAAGACATACTAAAATATATTCAAATATTAAATAAAATTAATAAAACAAGTTAAAACTAGAGAAGTACCATTACGACTTCAAAGTCGTAATGGTCTTTACGACAGTCATTTTGTTTTTTATGTTAAGACATGCATTTGCCAAAATGAAGAACACAAACATTCAATGTGATTAGACACTTAACTTTTGTAGTTCCCAAGGCGAATGTGACATTACACACATAACTTTAGTGGTTCCCAAGGAGAGTTGACCGTATTCAATCCACATACTTGGCTTTCGTGAGGTCGTCGTCTACTACCTCAACCTTCTAAGGTGGTGATATATTCCCCAATAAAAATTACAATTATTAATCGTTAAAATTATGGCTTCAAAACTATTCAATTATATCGGTTCCAAAACATTTACAGATTCACTTATTTTAACCTTTTACGGAATGGCGAAAAAATTATTTGTGCATGTATATTCAATTTTTAAAAATAATAACCAGCCAAAAATGATATAAACATTAAAATCTCCTGATTTGGTAAAATTCCAAAATAACGCAAGCACACATTTAACTGGCATGATCCACAAACGAATATACATGCACACCCAAAAAAAAAAAACAACTTCAACAACATGCACAGAACATTACACTGATGGACACTAAACGGAACGTGCCCCAGAAAAGTCGAACTTATTTGCCTCCTTCATCATCGCCAACTGCATGGTTAGTTTCACATTGGCATCCTTCAACGTCTGCACTTCGCCCTGAAGCATCTGAACATTATAAAAGTTGAAGTCCCTTATTTCCTTTCCAGTACGCTTGCAGAGTTCTTGGGCCAACAACACGACAGCGTCTTCTGTAGCGGCAAAATCATCTTTGCCAAACTTTCCGACAGAAATTATGGGGTCCCCCAATTTCCCTATGTTCACACACGCACAATACCTCCGAAACTGCACATTGTTCACAGTCTTGACCTCATGCAGCGTAAAGACTGGTTGACCAATTCGAAGAATCACACAAAGTTTCTTTAGTAGTTTCTGCATGTTGTCTTGCAAGATGAACTCTCTGTACGAAGTATCCACCGCCAAGCTTCGAGGCACCTTCGCTGGACTTAAAAAAACATAACCCATTAGTTAAATCGTCATTCTTCATTCGATTGTGCTGAAGGAATAAAATTAAAAACCACCACACAGTAACAAAATCTAAAAATTTATTAAAAAAAACTCACATGCAAAAAAATAATGTCAAACCCTTTCCCACAAAAAAAAACTAAAATCCAAAAATAATATAACAAAGCACAAATAATATTATGGGACAAATGTTCATCATGAAGGACCGACAAGTTCGCGATAATAAATGTTTGCAACAACCGCGATGTCATCGCCTTGACACGGCCTGTCCCCGCTATAAAAAAAACATGTACGAACCTCAAAGCCACCGCGACCAGCAACGCCACACATGCAAAGACATAAACAATAAGAAATGGACATACATGGATATTAAAGAACTAAAAATGAAAAAGAACTTTGTACAAAAACAACCACTACTCACCGATCCGTTCTCCATTTTCGGATAGTCCAGCGTTGCTTTGTAGGTGGGCTCCTACAAACCCAGGGTCCCGACCATGACGTAGGCAGTAGTCCACAAAAGCCTGTTCAGCTTCATCACACGAGTCATAGCGCTGGTGACAGTTTCCGCTAAAGTCGACAATCTGCTCAACGGCTTCATCGTAGGTGAAATAGATACCCAGTTTTTGACCTACGAACACAACATGCACTTTGTTTTCTCCGTTGCCAGACATACCTTCTTGTTGGCTTCACTGATAACGTTAGGGACAGGTCCAGAATAACGAATGAATTCAAAATGGAGTCTGAGTCACCACAGCTACTGAACTCACGTGTAAAAGCCTCACACATACAAGCACAAGTTACAATAAACCAAACCCTTTAGTAACAGGACCGTTGATTGACACCCATTAAATACTTCCCTATTTACTTTAATTTACCAATAAAGACAAAAACAAAAGGAATCAGAACAGTTTGGTTTATTTGCATTATAATTTTTTTTAATAAATTAATATGGATAATGAATTAAACATCTTCGCAAATAATTAAGTCAACAAAATATAATACAAACCTCAATAATAGTACCTAATTATATTTACTTTATTTTAAATATTTATCACTAAATTCAATTGTATTGTTTAATACTATCATAAATTATAAATATTGTAATATATTTTTTGCCATATACAAAACAATATGATTAGGTGGCTTGATTTCAAAACATTAAATTTGGTTTTGCCTTTTTTTCCAGTAATAACACTTTAAGTCTGAGGTTTTTTCTTTTATTTTAGTTTAATTATTTTAGGATAAACTTATTAATACTGGGGTGTAATTATTTACTGTACACGACTTTAAAGTCGTGACCAATCTTACGACTTTAAAGTTGTGGGTGCAAATAGCAAAAAATCAAAATGGTGTTATACTAATTTAAAGTCAGTAAATATATGTTTACTAATTTCAAAAATTAGAGAAAAAAATAAAAAAATATATAAATTAATAATTAAAATTATATATTTATTAAAATATTTAACTATCCAATTTTCAGACTGCCTAAAATTTAAATTTTATTTTTCAAATTAGACTTATTAAAATATATATATATATATATATATATATATATATATATAAATTTATTTATCTTTTCAAATTACTCAAATAGTAAAAAAATATATTAAATTAATAACAACATTTTTTAAATGATATTTTTTAATTATATTAAATTAAATAAATAATTACTTCAAATGTATTATTTAATTAATTTGAAATAAAATAAAATAAAAAAGTCAACTCAAATTTAAATTCGTAAATATATTTTAAATGATTTAAAAAAACTGTATTGTTTTACAAAAGTATTTCATATTAAATTATTTGAAATATAATGCTTGGAGTGGCACACACAACTTCATAATTCATATTTTCTACTCATCTTACAACAACACATCCGTCCCCCTCCAAAAGCATATTTCATATTATTTAACTTTCCATCTTTTTCATCCTTTTTTCTTAACATTTGTTCCTAAATTCATATAATGGCAAACACACAACCAGGACCTATTGATGGTTCATTGCTGTGGTTCCAAGACAATCATGTTTCCAACTTAATATGGGAAGGAGAGGAGCGACTACTTCGTCCAAGGTTTCATTCTGTCTGGGGTATGGCACACTTCAATGAAATAGATGTTCGTGTCAAGAATGCCTTAAATCAAGCTGGCTTTGGTCATGTCATGGTGATCGGACAAGTGGAAATTAACAATCATTTGATTAGTGCGTTGGTTGAACGGTAGAGAACCGAAACACACACATTCCATTTTCCATATGGAGAGGCAACCATCACATTACAAGATGTTGCCCTACAGTTAGGGTTGAAGATAGACAGGATGCCAGTAACTAGATGGAGTATTGGTGATGTACATGAAGCTTGTCAAAAACTATTAGGGGCCACTCCTCGTGATAAGTATGTTAAGGGCAAAACTATTTATCTAACATGGTTGCGCCAACTAGTTCAAAACCTTCCTGACGATGCCGATGACTTAGTCATTACACAACATGCCAGAGCTCATATAATGATGGTCATAGGCGGTTGTTTGATGCCGGATACATCTGGAGCACGCGTGCATTTTATGTATCTATTGTTATTAGGCAACTTGACTGCAGCAGGTGGCTATAGTTGGGGTTCAGCAGTTTTAAGTTCCATATTTCGGTCACTGGATCGGGCTATTAAACCTTCACAAACTGAAATAGGTGGTTGTTTGTTGTTGTTGCAATCATGGGCATGGGACCGCATTACATGCATTGCCCCACATGTACTTCCCCTGTCAAACGAAGAAATACAAGAAGGTCTTGGATTTCCACTTGCTCGAAGGTGGTCTTGTCCGATGATACGACTGAACATATCCCCCCCACTCGGTGACATTGATACGCATGATATTTGATAGGCTACATATAAACCAGGTTAATTCCTTAATATTGCTATTTAGTCTTATAAAAATTTTGATATTCTTTAATGAATAAGTGATAATAGTGAACATTAATTGCAGTTCTTGTGGACACCATATGACACCCCTACAATAAGGCCGTTAATTAATAATATACACATACCTATGATTGTTCGTGCAATGGTCCCTCTTATATGTTATGCAATTGTGGAATGGCACCCAGTAGACACAGGTCATGAGACAATTTGGAATGAGACAACATATTCCAGGCGACCCACCAAACCTAGATGAACTCCACAACATAGATATGAGAGGGCGAACAGATGTTTTTTGGGGTCACCAACATCGTGGTTATATTCACATCTTCAATAATTAGAATGATTATATATTTCAAAGTGACATGGACAACACTATTTTGCATGATAACAGTGAATACATGCAATGGTATATACGTCGAACTAGACGTTATATATCACGTGAGAGGACAACCATTTATGAGGTAAATTAACAACACTACAATTGTATATTAGTTTTATTGTTATTATTAACGATTATACATTTCAAAATTCTTTGTTTACAGTCACGTACTGGCCAACAACATTCACAACAATTTGGGTTCTCATCGTATGTGCCTCAGTATTCATTTCAAGTTCCTTCTACATTGAACATTTTTGGAGAACAGTCACAGAGGTTTGGTACCACCTTCAACATTCCACCATCAGCGTCTAACCCATCACCGTCGACATCTTCTTATCGTCCAACATTACCTAGTCAAATGCGTGACATGGATGATGATGACGATGACAATGATGATGATGATCAAAATAATACAACCAATAATGATGATGATGATGATGGCGGCCACGATGATCATGATATTCCTCAGCAACAACAAATACACACACGTGATCATCGTAGAACAAGAGGAAGAGGTGGTACGACAAGAAGAACAAACCCAGACCCAAATCGACCACATCAACATGAAAGATCTCGACGCGTATCTAGAAGAACTCGTTCTGGAACCTCGTAACATTATTAATTTTTTCTTTTAATGACTATGTAATTAATTTTAATATGTTTTTATAAATTGATCTATTCGTGTGATGCTTTACGACTCCCTTTCTTATTTGCTTTTAAATTTAATTATTCAATTTTTCATTTTTTAAACAACTTTATTTAATCCTTTGTAATTATATGGGGTATAATAATTTCAAACAAAATATAGGAGTACACTTAATAAAAAGGCAAGTTCAATTAGCAATCATCTACGACTTCAAAGTTCATCTATTTACGACTTTAAAGTCGTAAGAACCGAAAAATTGAAAAAATACTATAACTTATGAAACAAAAATTTTAAAACATTTTTTTTAAAAAAATAAAATAAAAAAACCAAAATTAAAATGGAAAAAATAAGAAAATAGAAAAAGGGATATAAAAGGCAAATAAGGAAAAAAAAATTTCAAAATTTTTTTTGTATAAAATATGTTATTAGGGTTTCAGTTTTTTTGCTTTGCTAAATAACAAAATTATGCTATAAATAAAATATTAGTAGGGTTGTACTTATTTCAAGTAATTCTTTATTTAATTGAATATAATTTAAAAACAATTAATTTAAAAAGCCTTTTTATTAGTTTAATATATTGTTTTATTTCAGTAATTTGAAAAGGTAAATAAATTTATAGTATTTTTTTGAGTAGGAAATTACAAATTTTTATTCTTAACTACATGGTGCAATTACCAATTTTCAAACACAGGGTATATTTTAAATTATTATCATTTGGAATTTAAAATTTAAAAGATAAAATTGAACTATACTTAATAATTAATAAATACATCGTGCAATTAACAATTTTCATATGTTCTCATATGTTACATAAAAACTTATAAAACATGGAGGTGCATTTAGTAATCTTTTACGACTTAAAGTCGTAACCCTATATACGACTTTAAAGTCGTAATATATTTATCTATTTAATATACTTTATTTAATTAATTTTATTAATTTTATATTTTTAAATATTTTTTAAAAATCTATAATTATTTTTTATTTTGTTAATTGATTTTTTTAATTGAAAATTATTTATAGTTTTTTATATTTTTTTTTATTTGTATGATTTGTTTATATAAAATTTATATTTTCATTTAGTAAATTTAATATTATTATTTAATATATTATAATAATTAAATTTAAATTTTATTTATCAAATTAAACTTACATGTGTTATTACAAAAAATTAAATTTTTTTGCCTTTTCAAATTATAAAAATATATAAATTATATTAAATTAAACAAACAACATTTTTTATATTATATCTTATATTAATTTTACAACTACTACCATAAAATTTAATTATCATAATTAACTAAAATTATTATATTCATTAAATAAATTAGACAAACAAATTAATCAAATAATATTTCTTTTTTTAATAGTTTTCCATAAATATATTCTAATATTAAATGAAATTCAAAATTTCAAAAACCATGTTAAAAATATAAAAAAAGTTTTAGAAAATGAAAAAAATAATAAAATAACTTTTTAAAAATGAAGATATAAAAGTAAAAAAAATGAAAGAAACATATAAAAAAAACAGTCGTAAAAATTATTTGTTAAAACGTTATTTTTATATATTTTTTAATTCATTTTCCTTTATTTGTTAAAAATTATTATACAAGACTTTTGGACCCGCAAAAATAAATCAACATTCGAAATAAATCTCTGATGCAAACACAGTGATCCAAAATAAATCTCTGACGCAAATACTATATATAGAACCGTGTGCAGCATAGGGTGCATAGGGATCTACTGGATAATAAAAAAAATATACAAAACCGAAGGTACCGATTACAGGAAAATATTAAAAAGTCATGATCAAATCTGACGATCCACATTACTTTCGCATGATACGAAACATATTTGTCTTTCGCATGTTAGACCCCGTCTATTAGAAAAACCAACGAGGAAGCAAAGGCTACAAGTTGTGTGCAACATATTACATTTCCTAACTTCAAAAAAACAAAAACTATTACATTTTCCCCTTTCTATTAGAGTAGAGAACGTGAGAGACGCAACCCCTTCCGTGACCACCGCGTCATCGTCGCCGGTGAATTGATTCACAGGCAGGTAATGTTACCCTTTCCTCTTTCCTTATCCCTTTTAAGATTCGTAATATTGTTTTGTCCAAATTTTAAGGGGGCATCATTGCAACTTCAGACCTACCTGGAAAACCTAGGTATTCGTCATCGTGATTATAATTGTTGTTTACACTCAGTGTTATCAATGCCGGAAGGCCAAAATTCCGACCCATACATGTATAAAGTGTAATAGTAACCATGATTAAATCAAATACACGTACAAAAAACTCTCAAGTTAGTTGCAATTTGATTTTCCTAAGATGAGCGTGCCAGTTAGTGAAGTCCTTTGTAGGTGATTACTGTTTTCTGCATTGATTTAAAATTAAATTCGAATGATACACACAAGTAATGCTTCACTTTGTGTCAAACTGCAGTGAAGAATCTGGGTGAAAAATGAGCAAGTATGGCTTGAACCTTAGGCCGCCTAAGCCAAAGAAGCAGCCGCCAAGGCCTTCCCTCGCCACTCCTTTTGGCTTTAATGAAGATGATGAGAATGATGTTGAGAGAGAAATTGCTCTCCAGGCTAGCAAGAATAAACGTCTCAAGGAAGTATGTTGATCTTGCTGTAGTAGTTTCCTTGGTGTTTTAATACTTTTAAACCGGTATTTATTATTGTGACTGTTGTATTTGTTTGTTTATGTTATGATCTCACTTTCCATTTGATTTTTCCTTTTTTTAGGTTGAGGAGCAGCAAAAGAAAGCCCTGGAGGAAGATCCATCTGTATTTGATTATGATGGAGTCTATGACCAAATGAAAGAGAAAGTTGCTCGTCCATTGGTACAAGATCGTGAAGAGAGAAAGGTATGGTTGCAGTTCTAATAATCTTTTCTTATTTACAATCAAACAACCATTGCGTTGTTTTTACAACTCTATAGAATCATATAAATATAATGAGAAACTGAGAATCTCTGCCCAACTTACATCATAATTATGATGACTCTGGTGATTAGCAACATATAGATACACTGTCATACCTTTCTTTTCTTCTGTTTTTTTGGATTAAAAATTCCTTTCATGTATTTAAAATTTAAAATAGTTCGTTTGTACTAAGATAGCAATGAAGTCCTTTTACATTTTGTTATCAGATAACTTTCTGTTGGGTTGTGTTCAATATATCATGAGTAATCTGTGTTTTAGGTTACAAAAATTTGCAAGTACCCTTTTGTTGTTTTGGTAGGGTAGTGACATATGACAAAAGACATGGCAGATGGCACAATGACACAGAAAAAACCTAGATATAAGGAGGCATATATACAGATGATAGATTGGTAGATCATCAAGTAGAGCATATGGAAACATAATTAAAATATTCATGATGTGTTATGAGATTGTGAGATTACTGTATAAAGGTGTTAGTGTCAATCTGGGTATTGGTGTTTGACGTGTATAGACACAACTTCTCTCAAGGTGTGGAAGCTCCATTATCAACGCATTGTTAGAATAGTGAAAATGTTGATAGTGGCTTTCAAATAGGCTATGTGCTAATTCCTTTTTAATATTTTGTTTAAATTTATTTTCTTGTTTTACTTTTGTGAGAGCTAGTGTTGAAATTTGTTTATTTTGGGTTATTTTCTAAATGACATTGGTACTCATCATCAATCTTTAATCTTTGCAATGCAGCCAAAATATATCCAAAATCTGATTAAAAAAGCAAAAGAGCGAGAGCAGTATCGGGAGATTGTTTATGAGAAAAAGATTGCCAAAGAGAGAAGCAAAGATGACCATATGTATGCTGACAAAGACAAATTTATTACTGAAGCATATAGAAAGAAGCTTGCTGAACGAGAGAGACAAATGGAGCTAGAACGCCTGCGTGAACTCCAAGAGGAAAGAGACGACGTATGCTTCTGTTCTTTATTATCTTTATCATGTTTTCATATCTCTTCTGGTTGTCAACCTAGATTAGTAATGGATTTTAAAAGTTTTCCTTTCTTCTCATTTTGGTGTATATTTTATATTTTTTTAATTATCCTGACCTGCTTGTTTATGGTTTAGTTCCTATCTCTCTATTTTAAATTATTGACATATTTTGTATTTAATATTTGCATAGGTTACCAAGAAGAAGGACTTTTTGCTTGATTTTTATGCAAACCTAGATAAAAATGTTGCTTATGGTGCCAAAGATGCTGAAGCAAGGAAACGTGACAATCAGGCTGAGCATAGAGTTCCAGAGACCCATGAGGGAGTGAGCCATGTATCAAATGAGCACGAAAATCGTAATGTGTCAGAGGAAGTGCAACATTCATTGGGAAACTCAAGTTCACCAGCGGGGTCCCCAAGAGTAAAGCTTGAGGAGGATCAGGGTGAAGCTTCTAATCCTTCTGATAGAAGCTTAAATCCCTTGGAAACGAAGCCAAATCCTGAGGCTTCTATGGAAGAAAAGAGTTCAGATGAACAGCCATCAGATTCTCAACCAAAGCCCGATCATCACAAAAGAAGTCAAGATGCGGTGGCTGCAGCAAAAGAGCGCTTTCTGGCACGTAAGAAAGCAAAGGAACAATGAAATTTTCCGTGCCCTTGTTCAGATGCCTGGTGGTTCATTTGGTCTTTAGTTTTTCGTCCTTAATCTAATATCCATGAACCTTGCTTGAATGCCAAATAGCTTTATCTGTGAAAAAGTCATAGAATGAACTGGTATACGGTGTTACTGTATTTAATTTGGTGTTAATTCATAATTAGGGATGACAAGCGGGGGTGGATTTGACTATCTTTCTCCCTGCAAATGGCAATATGGGTTCAGGTTTATAAAAGACACTCGTGAAAAAATGAAACTCCATCTTATCCTCGTTGGATTTTATCAAGTTCAAGGAAATCCATGAGAAATCTATCTCATTTTTTTCAAAATTTAGTTTGTTAGATATACTTTAAATAAATGGTAGATTAAGTCAATAATTATATTTTAACTCATTATAAAAATATAATTAGAGAATGATTACGGGTCAATTTGGGTAAACTTCTCTAGAAACACTTCTAGAAGAAGAAAATAAGAGCAAAAAGATGAGATGAGCTTCTCCATGAGTAAAAATAAGCTTTCCATTAACTAATTTGTAGAAGCTCATCAATGTAATTTCTCTAAAAGATGAGATGACATCTACAAATTAGCTAATGGAATACTTATTTTAATTTATGAAAAAATTCATTTTATTTTTTTCTTCTTACTTTTCTCTTCTAAAAGTACTTCTAAAGAAACTAACATGCAAACAGACCTTACGTATATATATTATTAATAATTATAAATATATACACATCGGGATGGGTATGGGAGCGGCACGGGAATAACATCCAAAACTGACTCCGATCCCACTTTTCCAAGTCCGAAAAAATTTGACTCTGACTCTGATTCCGGTCAAAGTGGAATTTCTCCTTCAAAGTCGGGCGGGTCAAATAGGTATTCCCGTGTTTGATTTTTGTCATTATGCCTCTTTGTAATTCAGTTCATTTGATCATAAACCTTTTCAAATATAAAATTCATTTCAATCTGGTAATGGTTTGAATAAAATATGGGTATCAGTCTATCCTACTGATCAGAAGTCCCAATTCCTAACAAAAGACGTAACTAATTGATGTCTTGGTTTTGACTCTTGCACCCCAAGAATTCTTTTTATAATGATTATTTTTTATATTCACTGAGAACAGATCTACTCTTGTCTAATTGGAAGTGCACACGAGTTTGTTTAATTTGCTAGCTGATTTGAAAAGGACCGTTTTTCTATTGGTTTATTTGTAAATTTTATCACTAAATTTTCATTATTTTACAAATTTTAAAACTTAAGTTTTATTTTTCTATATTTTATCATTTAACTTTCATGATTTTTTGGATATTACAACTCAACTTTCTTTTTTCTCATAAATTTTATCATCAAAATTTTTATTTTTATGCATTTTACCATGAAGTTGATAATAAAAAATGTAAAAAATCAATTTTCTTAATATTTTACATCGATGTAGTTATATAATCAATATAAAAAATTATTTTTCTACATTGGTTATAATTCCAACAAATATCAAAAGTCAAAATAATCTGTATATTTTGTCAATGATGTCAAAATGCACAAAAATTGAAAATATGAGTAATAAAATTTGCGAGAATAAAACTTAAGTAGAACATAATAATAAAAATTGAACTATAAAATTTAAAATTAAGCCTTTTTGAATTCAATGAATTGATTATTATTGAAGGAGACACTCGTGTCTAATAAAAGATTTTGAACAATTTAAAATTTATTAAAATAAGTAAAATTTAATAAAATTATTTTTGTCAAATATCAAACTCAAAATTCTTAACTCTTTATACTTGCTCAAATAATTTTAATTTGACTTTTGCGAATGCATTATATCACATTTAGACACCACAATGATGCGATAATAAATTACTGAATTGGAATGTAAAACTAATGCTCAGTTTGGTAAGAGGAAAAAAATAGGATGAATGAAAATAAAATAGAAATATTATAGATTTATACATGTTGAATTTAAGAGAAATAAATAAAAAATAAACATGGGACAATCTCAAGTAGCGGAGCAATTAATGAAGTGAGTGTGTATTTTTAAGAAATGATGGATATTGGATCAAAATAAGAACACCAATTGTAAATTCATTCAATAACACGAGATGTAGCTGAGTGTCATTTCACAGCACAATATTGTGCAAATCAATTATGTCATCATGCATGCATAATCATTTATAAGTAAAGCTTTTGTACCTTTTTTTTTGTTTTGTAATTTTTGAGTGAAAATAAATTCGAGTGGGCTTTATCACCTTTTTTAGAATTTTTTCTCTCCATATTTTATATATGATATTAAAATACTTTAATACTAACTAGTACAGGAGGAGCCGTGCATATGCACAAATAACCTGCAAAATTAAATATATAATATAATTGTTTACATTTAGATGTAATTATGTATAATTTAATAAATAAAAATTAAAACTAATAAAATTAAAATATGTAATATATTTTATAAAATAAAGTTGTCTATTTGGTTCATAAGTTCACAAAATAAAAATATCATAATTTTTGTAAAAATTCACCAGAAAAAATTCTAAACAAAATTTAGAGAAATTGATAAAATATAATGCACTTAATTACATTAATCAATCCACAATATTCCTTATCAGCATTATAAGAGTACCATTTTTTCAATACATCTTCCCAAATTAAAGCTTCAAGCTTAACACCCTATTTATTTTTAATAATAATAGTAAATACATGTTCCCTTTTTCAATATATAGTTAGTTTTAGCTTTATATAAAATCACTATCTAAGAGTGTTGAATTAGTTTTAAATTTAGTAATAAGAATCTATAAGTCTCGGTAGTCTATTTGTCATAAAACCTTTTTCAAATAAAACCTTCTTTTAAACATGGACAGTTGTGCTCATTGAGCTAGAAGGAACCAAAAGCTACGGTGATATTAAACAATGTTCTTGACAATGTTGATATAAAGAATATATTAAAATTTTCAAAAGCTTTGACGGAGGTTTCATCTCATTGACATGATCTCCCCTGTTAACAATTTTAACCAACTTGCCAACCTTTTCCCAACTACCAACTAAAAAATTAATTGAGAATTATGCTACTTTCAACTGAGACGAACAACAAAAGCTAGTTACATTCTCCTTTGATACATACTTCGTTGCCAGCTTCCAAAACAACATTGTGTAGCACATAAAGTACTCAAGCAACATTAATAAAATAATAAAAGCAAGGACAATGTAGTTCTACTGATGCTTTTGGTGCTGTTCTCCAATCAAAATTGGAGTTTCACTCAGGTAAACCATGTAGTAAAGGTTTCCATCAAATGCTAACATTTGTTATAAGGTGAAACTCCTATTCTAATTAAAGAACAATCTTAAAAGCATATGCGAAACTGCACCAAAGTTTTGTCCTAAAAATAAAAAATGGAACACAAACACACTATTATCATTGGGAAGAAAGTGAGGAAGGAGATTGAGAACCAACTAACGAATGTTTCTCCTTTATTACAAAATCCTTCTTCAAAAAGTAACCATAAGTTCTATAAATCTTCTGCATCTACACATCAAAATGCAAACCTTCTTATCCAGCACATAAGAAAATCAGAAACTATTCCTCACAGGAAACATTGAGATTGATTAATCATGCCCCAAATCAGTACAGTAAGCATTCTTTTCTCAAACCCTAACCAAAACCGTGCAAAAATCAGAATGGAAGATTGAAATAGATCGCACTTAAAAAAGAAAAACCAAAAGGTTGAGGAAGGCGGCAGTAGTGGTGCGGTGAGGAAAAAAGAGAAAGATAAGAGAAAAAAGAAAAAGAGAGGAGAAGATGGAGGAAGAGAAAGAGGAAGACAGAGGAGAGAGATTCGGTGGAGAAGGCGATGTGGCGGCGGCGCGGAGGTGGCGCCGCAACGGCGGAGTGGGATCGACGGAGAGAAAGAGAGAGAAGAGAGACTGAGGCTGTTTCTCTTTGAGTGAGGGAGAAGGATTGAAATTTGAATTTCAAATTGAGAAATAGAGGGAGCGTGTAGTAATCAACACAGGTAAACTGTACTTTAGTCAAAAGTTGTGGAGGGAGCGAACGGAAGATTGTGGAACATGGAGAGAAGAAAAAAAAGAAAGAAAGACAGAAATCGTACAGAAAATGCAATACATTAATTTTAAAGAAAAATCAATTTTCATTATTTTCGTGATCGCAATGTTCTCAAATATGCTCTACCAAGTTTGTTGGAAGTTATTGAAGCATTCCTCTTATATGCATAACAAGTCTTGTTTGCAAATATGTAGCATAGTCAAGAGGAGCACCACGAGATACGTCAAGATTTGAAATGTCATTATCTACGTGATCATAATCAACATCGACATTACCACCAAATGTATCTCGTTCGTCTTCAACAATCATGTTATGCAATATAATGTATGTCAACATTATATCCTTCATTGTATCCATGTTCCAGGCATGCGATGGACCGCATATAATTGCGAATCGAGATTTGAGCACACCAAATGCCCGTTCAACATCCTTTCTCACTGCTTCTTGACATTTTGAAAATAATTTCCTTTTCGGACCTTGTGTCATTGGTATGGTCTTCACAAATGTGGCCCAATTAGGATAAATACCATATGCAAGATAGTACCCTATATTATATGGAGTTTCATTAATTGAAAATTGTACTGGAGGAGCTCGACCTTGCAAAACCTCATCAAACACAGGGGATTGATTTTACACATTAATGTCATTGTTTGAACCCATAACTCTAAAAAATGCATGTCAAATCCACAAGTCTTGTGAAACAACTGCTTCAAGTATTATTGTGGGTTTGCGATGATCACCTCTACGAAATTTACCCTGCCATGCAACTGGGCAATTTTTTCACTCCCAATGCATGTAATCAATAGAACCTAACATACCTGGAAACCCTCGTGCATCTCCAATTTGTAGAAGGCGATTTATATCATTGTTGTTGGGCCTTCTCAAGTACTCTTTTCCGAATATCTCAATGACACCCCTTACAAATTTTTGTAAGCATTGCGTTGCGGTGCATTCACCAATTCTAATGTACTCATCAACACAATCAGCAGGTGATCCATATGCCAATATACGGATAGCTGCAGTACACTTTTGCAACGGCGAGAGACCCATTCTACCAACAACATCAGGTCTCATTTGGAAATACTCATCGTGGTTACTAAGAGCGTTGACAATTCGGTTGAACAATTGTCGCCGCATTCGGAACCTACGTCGGAATTGAGTCTCTGTGTAAACTGAATTTTCTGAGAAGTAGTCATTCATCAATCGTAGATGTCCATCTTTACGATTGCAATTAATGACTCTTCTATGCCTTGGACGTTGATTGTTGTTGCCTCCTTGATGTTGCATCTCACGTAGAGAGTTCAGTATTTGTTCATCACTATCGTCGTAAAGTGTTTGATAAATAGTTTCATTCCAAACTCTATCGAACTCATTATTTCGATCCATTGTATGAATGATTGTAGGAGACGTGCAACAATGAATGAGAATTGAACAAATATATAGCAAATCATAACGGCTAGTTTTGTAACGGTTAGTTTTATAACGGCTAGTTTATAATGACTACTTTATTAATTAAATCAAAATAAAAGACAATTACAACAAATTAAAAGACAATAACAACAAAATAAAATACGACTAGTTTAATACTACATTCCTAGTTTACGCCTAATTATCTTACAAAAGGCTTGATGGTCTTGGAGTTGAGTTTCAGATATTGTTGATGTGTCATTCATGAGAATGTCGTAATACTCTTTTTCCAGTTCTTTCTCTCGTAAGACTGCTAATTTGGCGTTCACAATATTTCTTTCCCTCATTGCTTCCTCTACACCAATCAAGTCCACAACATTGGTAGATGTTCCTACTTCTTTCCCCTTGCTTTTCCTTTTGGCTGCCTTTTGCCTCATTGGACGGGTAATTGGGGACGGTGTGTCAACTTCGGCATCTTCCACTTGTGTTTCTGCATTAGATGACGATGAATATGCCCCAGCTGTATAAATCTTCGTCCTCTTAGAGCAATTTTCAGGAAACTGGTCTAACCATTTCGGTCGATCTTTCAAAAGTCGCCAAGCATGTTCCAAACCAAAATTGCTTCCTTCGTCTTCCTTCCATATGACATATGCATGAAGCATGACATTGTTCTCCCTACAACCACTTTTCTTCAATGATATCGCTTGCTTGTAATGACCTTTGAATTTTTGCCCACCCAGATTAATTTTTTGTCATCGTGATTTCAGTTGATTCAATGCCCTTTCGCGGAGTTCACCTCTAAAGTTGTTGTAATTTTCCGTGACTCTCAACCAAAACACTTCTTTTCCTTGACCAACACCAACAATTGAATTGGTTGAGATGTTGAGCCATGAACTAATGAGGTACGTATCTTCTTCAATTGCGAAGGCGACTTGAGCCTTCCTTTTTGTAAAAGATCATCTTACTTCCTCAACGACAAAATCTTCTAGCCCAATTTGGGTAGAAAACTGTGGAAATTGTGAACCACATACATGATTTTAACCATGGTAGGATTGTTTGGTGGCATTGAAGGAAATGTTTGAGAACTTTGAGAATTTTCGGTGGAAGAGATTTGAGTGCTTGACATAAAATAATTTGGTGGTGGTGGTAAAAAGGAATGGGGAAAAAAGGAGGACGATTTTCTGAATTTTGGGTTGAAGGAAACATGTGGTAATTTTGTAAAAAATTCATATAACTTTGTCAATCAAATTGATTTGGATTCATTTCACACAAGTAAAATTTAACTACGAGATTGAAGAAAAAAGATTGACAAATGAAAATGAAAGTTGTATGCACCAATGGTTAGTTGTGAACCAATTTATAGCAATTTTTTTTTAAAAAAAAATGCTAATTTAACAGCTAATTTTTTGAATTTTGAATTTTTTATTTTTTTCATCTCCCTACCCCCCTTTTCTCCCCTCTCCACCCCCCTTTTATTTTATTTTTCCCTTTCCCTTTTACCCAACGTGACTTCTCATTCACTTCTTTTTCCTTCCCTCCCCCTTTTCCTTTTTTTTTTTTTTTTT
>CM023950.1:39766960-39817163 GCA_013407115.1 Glycine latifolia | reverse complement strand
CAAATCCCAGCAAACCTTGCTGGGTACATTCTGTTTCTCGTAAACGGAACACCTACAACATTGAAAAGATTATCAGTGTGTAATCATCCTACATAACAGTAAAACAATATCTTCCAAAATTCACCCACTCTTACCATCTTGTTGGCAATCAGAGTCAAAAGAACTTAGCTTATGCTGAGAGTTATCCTCAAGTTGATCTAAGCCACTAACAGATTCTGTGTAAGAAATAAAGGGTCAGAGTCTAAGTCAGTATAACAATGGCCAAGAAACTTAATAGTAAATAATATTAAAGGATAACACAGTTCAAGGCTAGCAAGTAGCAAGTACAGAAATATAAACTTATCACAAGTTCTATGTTCTATCAATATATTCTAAAAAAAACCGTAATTGCCACACAGAGCAATAAGAAGTCTCAAATTCATCAAGTGGTTAACATAAATTTCAAGTTAAATAAATAAATATTTAAAATTATCTTTCTCCACCAGTTTTGGACGACAGCAAGTTAAATATTAAGATTCAAAGACATATTTTATCCTTCATTCCTCATTAACAAATCAAAATCAAAGTTGCTTTAACCAACTTTTAATAATATATAAGCGCGATGATTAAGCTGTCATGTCAATGTTTTAGTTTATATATTACTTTATCATGTTTATATTTTTGTGAAATTAACTTTATATTTTAATCAATTGTATTTATAACAATGTATGATGAATTTCATCTATTATACACAGACATTATATTTTTTTGGAAAAAATGATGCTTGTATAACAAATTGTATAATAATTTATATAACTTCAATAGAGAAAGAGAAAACAGAGACATAAATTTAAAATGTAATAAGTGATTTGATACGTAAAGATAGACACAAAAAATTGTTATCATCTCTATTTTCTTTTATTTGAAATAAAAAAATAATATTAAAAGAATTCCTTTCGGCCTTCCCTTTTTATTGGGTCTTTCAATTGTTTTATTTACGTTTTACGTCTTCCCTTACACACAGTTTTGATACATATAAGAATTTTATGTAAAATCCACATCATTTATCACCTATATCTATTTTCTCTTCCTTGTACCCATCTAAAAAAAAATATTATCGAATGAGTTTATATTAAAATTTAATCTTAGTTGCAGACCATGTTTAAGAGTGAGGTAAAGTGAGGCAGTGAATTTTTTATTCAACAAGTGGCGTGTTTGTCTTACCACTTTGCGTGCACTCTTCTCCATGTAAGAAGACGAGAAAGATCCTTTACATGCACACACGAATGTATGTATGCATGCATGAATGTAAGCCTGTAACTGTGATCATGGGATAATAAACACCAACTGCAAGGAAGAATATGCTCCAGTACTTCCTTTGGATTCTATACTAATACTATTACTAACTACTCTGCTCCATAAGAAGGCAAGTCATTCATTCTGAGGTCTATTCATGTTTGGTTTTTCGCCAGTGACAACAATCTCATCACCTTGGAACTCTTTAAAGTGTGCTATTAGGCCCAACTCATCAACTTCAACCATAACATGATCCAGTTTAGCCACCATCTCTACAAGCAAATAAGTGAAAGCAGCAAAGGGTAATGCTTCTGAGAACTCAAGGCCAATGATTGTCATTGCACTCGTATTCATTTGTGGCCTTAAAACCTTCCTTGTCAGTTCACGAGAGTGCTCCACGGATTGACTTCCACGCGGGGTAGAAGAACAATTCCTAAGACTTGTGAATGAGAATTTGGTGTCCTCTTCAAGCATTTGGTCAGGATGTGGAAGTGGAATTGCTTGAACTGCGGTTTTAAGGGTTCCAGTTCGACCATTCCTGAAGCCAAGTACAAGTTGTGGTTGGGATTTCAAGGCATTGTCGAGATCATGTAATGCTTCATTGAGATTGTTTGAGGGGAGAATTGACGATTGTTCCTTATGCTGTTGGCCGGTTCCCTAAATACATTTGACACTTCCTCTCCAAGTCTCATGCAAGAATCTTTGTACAGGGTACTAATTGACTTTGGTGTCTTAAGAATCAATCAAATGTTCATAAATAAATAAGTCGATGGAATATATTATAAAATCATGATAATGAGCATCAAATAAGAAGTTGCATTTTGTAGTCTTAAATGTACTTTTAGTCATCGAGGGAAAATCCTGGTACAGTGGTAAAGTTGTATCTTGGTGACTTGTTGGTCATTGATTCGAATCCGAAAACAACTTCCTTGCATATGTAAGGATAAGAATGCGTACAATATCCCTCCCCTTTACCTGAGCATAGTGTGCAGCTTCTAGGCATTGGGGTACCTAGTAGTAGTAAAATGTACTTTTAGTCATCCTATTATTGTTGAAATTTGATTTTGGCCAAATTACACAAGTAAAATAGTTAGGGGACCAAATTCACACCCCCCCCCCCCCCTCCACAAAAAAAAAACTCTACAGCCAAAATTGAACTTCAACAATAATAAGACAAAAATACAATTAAGTCTACTATTCCGATAATCATAGAGATGCTAGCTAAAAGAATAATGGTTGCTAGACAAAATGATATTTCTAGTGATTGTTATCCATGTGCTGTCGACAGATAATTCAGGTCCAGGAGTTTAATGATGGACATAATAGAAACAATTTTTGAGGGAAAGAAAACATGAACTGGCATAATGACCTAGATCAGCTAGTAAGTTCTTTTTATTTGAATAGAATTGTCACAAGCCTCATCTGTATGAATTATGATTTAGTTCACTTAGAGTTAAATGAAAGATAACAATAGAGAGTTTAGAAATGCAGCTACCAGCTTGCATCATGAAAGTCACTGGATTAAGATCTGATATAAGCATTTCTTAGAAGTTTCATAGCTCTCTCAAATGTTATGATGTTTCAAACAGTGTGTTCGGCATAATTTTAAGATGTATTTACGTTTTTTAGGGAATGATAATCTTTTGATTTACATTTCTCTTTTGGGTTGAAAGTTAAGACAATAGAAAGCAGAAGCACATTTAAGTTAATTTTGGCATTATACAAACTCATTTTTAAGTTATTTTATTTTCTAAACTATTTGATTTAGTAACTGAATTTCAGACTGTAGACATCCATGTAGTGCTACAGCAGTGTAACCAAATTGGCGAAGAGCAGCTCCCACTCTTGTATATTGATGCCACGGAAATCTGTGGCAATATCTTGAGAATCTTGGTTCCCAGCTTGCTTTGCGATGCCTGTTTTCCACACAACAATTCCACATATGAACTTCCATCACAAAGCACTAGTTTCTGACATGTTTCACAGAACAAGAAAGGGGCCCTGAGTTACCAGTGTTTCATCTTTTGCTTTGGAGTCTAAAACAGCCTTGTAACCTTCGTAAATTGGATCCTCAGATGAATCATCATCTTCAGTTGCTTCTTTTGCAGACTCATAAAAATATTCCCTGACACAGACTGCATGATTCTTTAGACAATGATAGTATATAAATCAAGGGGCTAAAGCAACGTTTTCATATTTAACAAATAATCTTCAACAGTTCTTTGTTTTGCACTCTAATTACCTTGTATAGAGTTGGCTAAGCCTTCAAGCTTTGATATGGTGGTGATGTGGAGGTCTTCCCCTGCCCAGTTTGGAAATACTAATATGGTCATCACAAGACATAGGCCACATCCAATGGCAATGGTGTATATGCGATCTCTTGCAAAGTCCCAGATATCATCAACACGGTAGCTTGATACAGTTATCAAATTAAAGGTTAGAAGAAAGATCAGAACACCATAGTCATAATTCTTCTTGATATAGGGAATGAACCTCACATAAGTAGTTAGTGCTCCTGCCAACCAAAAGTGAAACTATGGCTCAGGAAAACATTTGGTAACACCAGTCACAGGACAGAAAATTTGATTACAAGTTCTTTGCTTTTGAGGATAATAAAAATCACAAACATGGGCAAGGATTAGCACATTCCCACTTAAATGGTAAGGTCGATGGTTTTGACACGTGACTCTAGAGGTTTGATGTCTCGTGTTTTACATATCAATTGATTTTCTCTTAAAATTTCAATAATTAGATACTTTTGTGGCATGCAGTATATGGATATATGAGGCAGGACAAAGAAACAGCATAAATAATTAACCACAGATTCAGAAAAAAACTATAGAAAAGTTTATCTCTATTTTGGTAATTCTCCAATAGCCTTTTCATATTATTTTTGAAGTACAAAGCAAATTTCTTTCATGATAATAATAGACTAATAGTAAATGCTTACCTATCATAAAAACTGCAATACCAATGTATACTGCTTGAAAAATCCGATCAGGGGCATCTGCAAAATACTTAATAAGAAATGCCAAAGATCCTGCTAAGAGAGTCCCTAATCCTCTATTTAGTCCTTTACATAATGTTGCCCCTGCAATCAGAGGAAAACCAAAAGGAAAAAAGGAATGGATTCATCAATTCCTATTGACTTACGAGGCTATGATCCAAATACAAAAACAATGCCAATGAGATAGTCTCACCTACAGTGAACTCCATCACCACAACCACAGTCATGACAGCCCATATAGCATTTTTCCCTATCCCTTTGAACAATGGCTCCAACAAATACAACAAAGAAACTAGTACCAAAGCCACACCGACTTTCATAGAATGAACCACCCTTCTTGGATCCTCTTTGCCAATCTTCCATATTGCCTTCCTTGCCAAACCAGGAAATCTTTTCAACTTATCAGCATAGCTATAAATATATCTCATTTTCCTAGAGCTTGTATTGGTTTCAGCCATTAAAACTTTCAAATCCTGAGTATAACAATCGTTGGAAATCCCACGTGAACTAGTGATATGGCCGATTTATCTCAAATGATAAGATGATATCAGAGTCTATCCTAGCTATTTACTAGTGATATGAGATTGGAGATCGAGATCAGGTGTCGAAGAAAGACGATTGAAGATTTAAGATCAAGAATAAGTATACCATCCGAATAAATCTAAAACTAGGGAAAAACTGAAATGTTGATATTACGATGAGATGATGCATGGAATTTCTATTTGTATCCCAAGAGAATTCCCAAACCCTTATAACTAACTAACTGTCACCAATTTCTGAATAAAAAAAAAATGTTTCAGTTATGATCGAGGGTGCGTTGTATTTTTAGCTTAAAAGCTTTCACAAGGTGACAGCGAACAAGTAATAAAGACAGTAGGAAAACTTTTTTTTTCCCCTCTTAATGATGAGACTAATTATAATATGGATGCAGATAGTTCCAGCTGTTTCGCTGGTGCAAACCAGGGTGATTTTAAAAGAGAAATAGAAGGTGGTAGCTTTCACAGGTACTTAGAGACAGAGTCAATGTGCAGTGGAGAAAACCAACCTCACAGAAACTGCTTGTTATGTTACCTTATTGGTGAAGGTGGTGACCAGCTTATATGTATAATACAGGCAGAATAAGTTTCTCCATAAATAAATATAAGAAGAAATAATAAAATAAGCTTTTCTACAAAATTAAATTAGCTTGGTTCACTTGTTTTCTGTTTTCATTTTCACTAAAAACAGAAATTATAGTGGAAAATATGCATGTTTTAATTTCTGAAAACATTTCGAGAGAAAATAGGCTGAAAACAGAAAACAATAATTCATCCCAGCTCCTCTCTACCACTACCAGCTGGCGCCATTTCCGATTAGCCGTCGCACCAGTCCTTCGCCTCCCAAAACAACCGTCACGACCCCCACAACAACCTCTCTTAGACCGTATTCCCCTATCGTCGCTTCTTCTTCCTCTCGCGCTATCGTCACGCTACTTCCACCTCCTCCGTTGTTTACATTTCTTCTCTTTCATTATTTCTTTATTTATTTAAGCTTGTTAATTTGCAAAATTTTGATACTGCTCTATAAAGATTCTTGTTTATTCAAGTTTGAAACACTGAATCTATGTTCATATAGTGTTGTGAATTTGATTAGATATGGTTTGTCCAATAATTGTTGATAAAATGCCTTTATCAATTTTTCAATTTTTTTATATTTTAAAATAGAAGATATCAAATCAAAATAAACATGTTTTTTAAATCTTAAAAAATTGAAATTGAAAATAGAAAATATTATCTTAAAGTTCTAAAAAGCTGGAATATTTTTTTTATCATACCACTCTTTAAATTAATTAAGACACAGGTTTAAGGTTCGAGGTTGAACAAACATTAACTAATAATATAAATAATTTTTTAGAAGAATAACAATATATATAATTAAGTAATACATAAAATAATAATAAAATAAATATGATATTGTAACTTTATAACTTTAAAAATAAAATAAAATATTATTATATGTTCTTAATATCCAAAATACACATAAAAATTTAATAAGATATTGACTAAGTTATTCATTCAAATAGATTCTTAAACCTATGTTAAAAGAGATCATTCTTAAATGAATCTTAGTTTATTACTTGTTAAATTTTAATAAAAAAAATATATCTAAGATTCACTAAAAAAACGCAATCCTTGGTCTTTTGAACAAATTAATTGTGGGCCATAAATTAGAATTTGATTTTAAATTTCACTTCTCATTATAAAGATTGTGAATCAATTAAAAAGTATTTTAAATATGATTTTTTAAGTAATTATTATAAAAGTTGGTAATTTTTTTTTATTGTTGTTGAATAAGTTAATAATAATCTTATAATGTATCACGATCCATAATTGGATAATAATATAAAAATACAGTAAATGAGTTTTAATTAAATTATTAGCATATTATGACATTTTAGATTCATGGTCCTCATATAAACTCCTCTAGTATTTGTTTTTAACCCGCCAACATGAGACTTGTTCTTCAACACTTTTCAAAAAACACTTAATTAATTATATAAAAAAACACTCAATTTTTAATTATATAAAAAAAAACATTTGTTTTACTCCTTTCAACATATAACTAGAAATATAAGTGGTATCCATTGTGTTGAGTTTAATCTAATTTACATTCCAATTCTCAATTAAAGATAATTATCTTGGGTTGACTGAGTTCAGTTTTAATTTATTTATTTTACTGTTAATAACTCAATCCAACTCAACTCATCCAATTTAATCTTTAATAGATTGGATTGAGCAATTAAAAAATAGAAAATAAAATAAAGAAATCAGAAGAAAAAAAATGAAAAGTGGAACCCAACTTGCTTAGACTCCTACGCTTAACCCTACATACTATTTATTATTATTATTTTTAAGAGTCCTCAAATCCATAAGCTAAATTGTAAAATCATATACCCAGATATATATATGTTATTCTTCCGTAATCCGTATGTATGTATGCATGCATCTATGTACGCATGTAACTCTGCTAATATCTCATTGCTCCCTATGGACTCTACCAACTACTCTGCTCCATAAGAAGGCAAGCCATTCTGAGCTATAATGATTTTTGGTTTCTCGAAAGTCACTACAATCTCATCATCATCTTTGAACTCTGTAAAGTGTGCCATCCGACCCAACTCTTCAACTTCAACCATAACATGATCCAGTTTAGCCACCATCTCTAGAAGCAAAGAAGTGAAAGCAGCAAAGGGTAATGCTTCTGAGAATTCAAGGCTAATGATGGCACTCTTACTCAGTTGCGGCCTTAAAACCTTCTTTCTTGGCGAAAAAAAATCATTCTTAACACTCGATAATGGGGTTCTTGCTGCTGCTGTGTCCTCAGCTTCAAGCTTTTGAACTCGACCATTCCTTGAGCCTAGTACAAGTTGTGGTTGGGATTTCAAGGCATTGTCGAGGTCTTGTAATGCTTCATTTAGATTGTTTGAGAGTGTTTGAGGGGAGAATTGACTATTGTTCCTTATGCTGTTGGCCAGTTCCCTTAATACTTTTGACACTTCCTCTCCAAGTCTCATGCAAGACTCTTTGTACAGGGCACGGATTGACTTTGGTGTCTTAAGAATCAAATGTTAATAAATAAATAAGTCAATGAAATATATATAATAAAACCATGATAATAAGCATCAAATTAGAAGTTGCATTTATAGGCTTAATCCTCCTATTATTGTTTTTTAATTATTCAACAAAGGTCTTGATCGAGCTATGATTGAAATATCAAATGACTCTCAAAGCAATGGAAACGGTCATGTGATTCATGAAATATCAAACAATTTTAATGCAGTGCAAGGAAGTGTCGTGTCAATATAGATGTGCTAATGTGACAATGCAATAGAATGTCTTACTCATATTTTCATTAAATATTGAATGTTAAGTTAATAAATAAATCCAAACAGCACAATTAAAATAGTAGGGGACCAAATTTGTGAAAAATAAATATGGAGACAAAAATTGAATTTTGACTATATATTAAGTCTACAATTTTGATAATTATAAAGATGCTAGTTAAAAGAATAATGATTGCTAGACAAAATGGTCTTGAATATTATTTAGAGCCAGGTATCCAGTGATTGTTATCCATGTGCTATCAATAACATGACAGATCATAATCCAGGTTCTGGAGTTCAATGATGGACATAATGGAAGCAAGTGGAAGCAATTTTTGAGGGAAAGAAAACATGAGGTGGCATAATGGCCTGGATAAACTAGTAAGTTTTAATTTGAAAAAAAAAATTGTCACAACCATCATTTGTATGATTTAATTCACTTGGAGTTAAGTGAAAGATAACAACAGCAAAATTAGAAATGCAACTACCAGCTTGTATCATGAAACTCACTCGATTAAGATCTGTTATAAGCATTTCTTAGAAGTTTCATAGCCCTCTCAAATGTTTTGATGCTTCGAGCACGGTTCAGGATACTTTTAAGATATATTTACGTTTTTGAGGGTAGAAAGCAGAAGCACATTAAAATTAATTTTTAAGTAAATTTTGACATTATACAAACTCTTTTTTATGTTAATTTTTTTTTTTCCAAAAAATATTTGATTTTAGTACCTGAATTTCAGACTGTAGACATCCATGTAATGCTACAACAGTGTAACTGAATTGGCGAAGAGCAGCTCCCACTCTTGCATATTGATGCCATGGGATTCTGTGGCAATATCTTGAGCATCTTGGTTCCCAGCTTGCTTGTAATGCCTGTTCAATTCCATACACATCAACTTGTATCACAAAGCACTAATTTCTGACATGTTTCACTAAACAATAAAGTAGCACTGTTACCAGTGTTTCATCGTTTGCTTTGGAGTCTAAAACAGCCTTGTAACCTTCGTAAATTGGATCCTCCGATGAATCATCATCTTCAGTTGCTTCTTTTGCAGAATCATAAAAATATTCCCTGACACAGACTGCATGATTCTTTAGACCATCAATGATAGTATATAGATCAAAGGGCTAAAGCAACAGTTTCATATTTAACATAATCTTCAACATTTCTTTGTTTTACAAAAACTGATCTAGCATTCTATCTTTAAAACTTCACTTTAGTTACCTTGTATAGAGTTGGCTAAGCCTTCAAGCTTTGATATGGTGGTGTTGTGGAGATCTTCTCCTGACCAATTTGGAAACACTAATATGCTCATCACAAGACATAGGCCACAACCTATGGCAATGGTGGACATGCGATCTTTTGCAATGTTCCAGACATTATCAATGCGGTAGCTTGATACAGTTATCAAATTAAAGGTCAGGAGAAAGATCAGAACACCATAGTCATAATTCTTCTTGATATAGGGGATGAACCTCACATAAGTAGTCATTGCTCCTGCCAACCAAAAGTGAAACGGGTTTGACATGTGACTCTAAATGTTTGTGCTTTGTATGATAGACACAAGTTTTACATATCAATTGGTTTGTCTTAAAATATCAAGCTTTGTATGGCACTATATGGATAAGAAACAGGAAACTAATTCACCAGAATACAGAAAAAACTATAACAGAAGAGGTTGTCTCTATTTTGGTAATTCTCCGAAAGCCTTTCAATTTTTTTTTAAACTACAAAGCAAGTTTCTTTCATGACTATGATAGTAAATGCTTACCTAACATAAAAACTGCAACACCGATGAAAACTGCTCGAAAAATCCGACCAGGGGCATCTGCTACATACTCGATAAGAAATGCCAATGATCCTGCTAAAAGGGTCCCTAATCCTCTATTTAGTCCTTTGGATAATGTTGCCCCTGCAATAAGAGGCAAAACCAACATGATGAAAAAACGGATTCTTCAGTGCCTATCGAATCTATGATCTAAAAACAAAACTATGTCACTGAGATAGCCTTACCTACAGTGAACTCCATCACCACAACCACAGTCATAACAGCCCACATAGCATTTTTCCCTATCCCTTTGAACAATGGCTCCATCAGATACAGCAAAGAAACTAGTGTCAAAGCCATGCCAACTTTCAAAGCATGAACCACCCTTCTTGGATCCTCTTTGCCAACCTTCCATGTTGCCCTCCTTGCCCAACCAGGAAAACTTTTCACCTTATCGGCAAAACTACAAACATACCTCAATTGGCTAGAGCTTTTGTTACTAGTATTGGTTTCAGCCATTGAAATTTCCAAAGCCTGAATTAGCTTTAATTCCTGAACAGAATAATCAATAATGTTTCAGATATGATCAAGGGTATGTTATGTTTAGCTTAAAAGTTTTCACAAGGTGACAAGGAACAAGTAATAAAGACAGTAGGGAAACTTTATTTTTTTTCCTCTTAATGATGGGACTAATTATAATATGGATGCAGATAGTTCCAGCCGTTTTGCTGATGCAATCCAGTGTGTTTATAAAAGAGAAATAGAAGGTGGTAGCTTTCACAGGTACTTAGAGTCAATGTTCAGTGGAGAAAACCAAATCTTACAGAAACTGGTTGTTATCATATTGGTGAAGGTGGTGACCGGAAGCTTATATAACAATAGAAAAATTTCAAAAAAAAAAAAAAAAAATTCTGGATAACACATTTTTTAAAATTTTGTTATTATTGAATAAAATTTTATGAATATAATTTCTTATTTGAGCTCCACTTATAATTATATAATTATTTTTTTATAAATTTTAACTAAAAAATGAAAAATATGTTAAAAAAGTTCGTTAAAGAGTAAGTTACTACTCAATATAATAAGTTGTATCAGGGACAAGTGGTACCTTGTTATTGGTGACTTCTCAATATGTTCTCTCCCATGTTACTCTGTTTTCCGTATTCATTGTTCAGCATAGAATTGTCTAGACTAACGTGGACGGCTAACATGGCACAAGAATTTAGTGCTATAATATTGGTTAATTTAGAAATTGACAATGGCTGATATCTACTTTTTGAGTTGCAAGTACAGTTGTAATCCTATGTATGCATGTTGGTATTTTATCATACTTAATTTTATTGCTCTTAAATAAGTTTTGTTGTGGATTTGTAGTTTCTTCTGAAAAATAATAAAATAGTTTGGCTGATGGTAGATTGATAGCCATGTTGACGAAGGCTATAGCCAACTTATCAAAAGTGAAGCTAACCAGCTTATCTTTGGAAAAAAGAAGATATAGATTAAACATTTTGTAGGGTGGCTGGTTAAAAGCTTAAAGCTTAATTTCTTAAATTGAGCATCTAAATTAGAGGAATGGGCTGCATTAAATTCTTCCTTGGAATAAAAAACATGTCAAGTGTACCGTGGCAAGTTGAGTACAAGTATAACGTGTCTTGTTGAAAAATATTCACATTTAATGCGGGATATAGTAAGATTCTCTCCTATTGAAAACAGCGTGAAGGAAAAGAAAAATTACGGTAGCACTTATTTAAGTGTTTTTTTTCTGAAAATAATTTTTATTTTCAAATTTTTAAGATTTAAAAAATATTTATTTTGATTTAAAAACAAATATTTATCGTGTTGCTACCGCATTTTCACTTCTTTAAAGGAAAAAACTTATTTATTGTTTCAATTTTGAGTGTATGTTTAAAAATATTTTCTAAATTTTAATCTAATATATTTTTCCTCTTATTTTCTGTTTTCTAAATTTGCTCCATGTGGACATCTAAACTAGATCTAGAGCATTGATTTTCATATTAAATAATGTCCTTGACAGAAAACACACTTTCAGGTGATTGTCCTACAAAATTGTATTTCTGAATAATCTTTTGTGTTTACTCGTTATTGTTGCTTAGGAACGTATCATAATCGCTTTAAAGTTATGACTTGATATTCATTTTTGGTTAGTTGCCACTGTAAGTCTGTAACTCACCTACCATGATAACTTGGGGAGCTACAAGGGTTGATTAAAAATATATATATTTATCTAAATATAATAAGTTAATAACCAATATAATTGGGTTTTTTTTACTGCTTAACCGATATAGTTCTTAAAAGTTACATCAATGATTTGTTTCTTATTGTTATTCTTTTTTTTAAGCAAACCTGCATTACAAATATAGCCAACCAGATTAGCTGTAATATGTGGATTAAAATTTCGTTGAATGCCAAATAAACTCCGTACGTGTGATAAAAAAAAATTCAATGCAACTAGTGGAATCCATTGGGGAGGCAAACTGGCAAAGAAAGCTAGTTAAAAATGGAGAAGTGGTGCCTTTATTTTTATTTTAACATAAAGTTACAACTTATTTAATCCACGGGCCCAAGGAATCATGTTACGCGTTAATGGGCCGACAAGCAGTTACAGCCTGTTTAGGTGGCTCTAGCCCGGAAATTACTTCCTGCACCCCTTATTCTTGCTTCCTGCGCCGTGGAAAATAGTAAAGTTAGTACTTTTGTTACATAAGATAAAAGTCAAAAAAGGCATTTGGTAAAATCTACATCCATATATGCTAGGCTTGTAAATTGGTTCAAAGGCAGAAACTTTTGCAATGACATTCAATGCTTAAACTCAAATCTTTGATTACAAATAACCATCCATTTGATTAGTTTTAGCATCTCATCCAAGAGACAAAACATGAGATTGCTCAAAATGTTTTTCCTAATTCATAGAGATGTGTATTACCCTATTATTAGAGACTAGGGAGTGTAATTATTCTCTGGTATTTAAAGAGAAGTTATAATTTTTCTCCCACTTAATAAAAACATTTCTTTAATTTTATCTATAATTTTTCCCTTATCAATTGAGAATTTTTCACATTAAAATATTGTGTCTCAATCTCTATTTTTCTCAACTTTAATTTTACCAATAAGATATTATTATGTTACTCTCCTATCATAATTCAAACCTTATTAGACATTATTACATGAACTAACCACTCATTTATAAGTAAGTCAGAGAAAACTAACTATTAAGAAGGGAAGATATGGGGTGATTTCAACATTCAAACACCTTACTCAATCAATTGAGCTAGATCCTTTGAGAGCTAGATCCTTTGATAGCTAGATCCTTTGATACACATGTTGTTATGTTGTGATTTAAACGTCTGCTAATAAAATTATTAGCTTTTGATTACATTTCTGCTTTAAGAAGACCTAAAACTAAACAACTGATATACCCACATATGGCTTATTCACACACTTAAACGCTTAACTATGCTGGTGGGATGAAGAACATGAAACGCTGAGGGAGAATATGTGTATATATACTCCCATAACAATCCAAGTGGATTAATCTAATGCATAAGAAGGCAAGTCATTGTTAGCTACTTTTGGTTTCTCACAAGTCACAACAATCTCATCACCATCTCTGAACTCTCTAAAGCGTGACAAGTTGGCCAAGTCTTCAACTGCATCTATAACATGATCCAACTTTGCCACCATTTCCACAAGCATAGAAGTGAAAGCAGCAAAAGGCAGTGCTTCTGAGAACTCAAGGCTAGTCATCGCAATCTTACTCATCAGTGGCTTTAAAACCTTCTTGTGTCCCTCCATTGACATTTCACCAGAATGCTCTTTGGATTTATATTCAAACATGGAAGAACAATCACTCCTAACACTTGAAAATGAGACTCTAGTATCTTCTTCAAGATGTGTGGTTCCACCAAACTTCTTTGAGCCTAGAAAGAGTTGTGGTTGGGATTTCAAGTCATCGTTGAGGTTTTGTAGAGCTTCATTGAGATTATCAAAGAGTACTTGAGGGGAGAATTGACGTTTGTCCCTTATGCTGTTGGCCAGTTCCCTTAGTGCCTTAGACACTTCTTCTGCAAGTTTGATGCAAGAGTCTTTGTATAGGGCTCGAATTGACACCGGTGTCTTAATTCATGTAAAGATGAAAGCATATATCAATATTTTATGAACATAGCAAAAAAATAATAATAATATTTTTATACTAGGGGTTATTCCAACCTATTAGTACAAAGATGTTAGCCAAAATAATAACGTTGGTAACATTTTCATTTTTTATTGGTAGACCTAACTCACAAGAAATTATTATATGAACGGAAATTATATGGTCCTAACTAATATCCGTGTGCCACATGGTTTTAGGCCATATAATAATTTCTGCTCATCCATAGGTTTCAAGATATTTGTTCTCTTTTATTTATATAAAATTAATTCATTAGAAATCAGAAACATTTTTTCTTGTTACAAGAATAGTCTCTTTTGACATCGATCATGTATATAACATTTTCTAAGTGTAATTCCTTTTTTTCTTTTCTAAACTAGTTGATTAAGATATAGTACCTGAATTTCAGACAGCAGACACCCATGTAGTGCAACAACAGTGTAACTAAACTGGCGAAGAGTAGTTCCCGCTTTTGTATATTGCCGCCATGGGATTCTGTGCCAATACCTTGACCATCTTGGCTCCCAGCTTGCTTGTAATGCCTGTTTAATTGCACGTCCATATCAGAACTTCTTCCACAAAAAGCACTCATTTTGTACATTCTTTAACTTCACAAGGAAAGGGCATAGTTACCAGTGTTTCATCTTTAGCTCTGGAATCTAGAACAGCCTTGTAACCTTTGTAAATAAGATCCTCAGTTGAATCATCTTGAGTTTCTTGATTTGCAGAATCATGAAAATATCTCACTACACAAGCTGCATGGTCGTTTGGACCATCAATGATATATACCAAGACAATAGAGCTACATATACATTGTAACATTCCATAGTAACCTTTTCTATGATCATAATTAAATAGTGTATTATTCATCAATTTATTTTGTTTTCACAAACTTGAGTACTGTTCTTTAACATAAGGCAGAATACCTTGAAATTAAGTTCAGATTAATTACCTTCTATAGAATTGGCTAGACCTTCGAGCTTTGATATGGTGGAATTATGAAGGTCTTCCCCTGACCAATTTGGGAAAACCAATAGGCTCATTACAAGACATAGGCCACCACCTATAGCAATGGTGGCTATACGATCTTTCGCAATTTCCCACACATTATCAACACGATAACTTGACACAGTTATCAAATTGAAAGTCAAGAGAAATATCATAACACCATAGTCATAATTCTTCTTGATATGGGGGATGAACCTCACATAAGTAGTCGTAGCTCCTACCAACCAAAAATAAAGTAATGACTCAGCAAAACATTAGGGAAGCTTCAATCACAGGACAAAATACTTGATTACAAGTTCTTTACTTTTTGAAGATGAGGATTACAAGTTATAACATACACGAGGAGAAAAAACTTGATTACAAGTTCTCAATTTGTAAAGGAGGATTTTCTTTTTAGTTTAGACTATAGGCATGTTTTCTCAATTTTCCTATCTCAATTTGTTGAAATGATAGACTGGAATGTTTTATTCTGTTTTTTCATTTTTTTATTTCCTTTTTCAATACAAAATTATTAAATTATTTTTAATATGTTTTCTATTTTAAAAAATTTGTACAGAAAAAAAAACAAAAAAAAATATATTTTTGGTTGTTTTTTTTTTTACAATTTTTTGAAAACATGAAAAGGTTGAAAATATGATGACTTTATGGTTATAGTTAAAAGATAAAAACAGAAAATAAAAATAAAAGTAAAGGAGACCTAATCAATCTGGGAATGAGGTTTATTTATTTATTTTTTTTGGTCCTTAGGTTTCTTATGGGGTTTTCTGACTGGAGGTTCATCTCAGCTTTTGTGAAAGTTGGATTCCGTTTTTCAGTTGGGCTTGGGCCTGCAACGAATGATTCAAATTCGTCCATGATTTACCATTTTACCGTATTATTGGCCAAATTTTCTCATGTTATTGTTTTTATAATATTTTTTTGTTTTTATTTTGTCAATCATTTCTAAGGATTTTATAAATATTTTTTTATTGAAAATTATAATGAGATATATTAGCAACGTTAAATAATATAATTGTTTTGGATTTAATATATTTTCCGTCTCTAAACTTTTTGGGTTTTCATTTTTAGTTGTTATTCTAAATTTTAACCTGTTAAAATTTCTCAACTTATTTTCTTTTTTGGTACCACTTTTAGTCTCAGTTGTCAAGTGACAACATTAAGTGTCAACTGACGACCAGTTTAATAAAGAACTAGGTTTCTTTACTAAACAATAAATAATAAAGTTGTTACCGTTATTATCATTCTTTAATTTACTGGATTAGCTACAGTTTGTTTCTTGTCTATAATTTGGACGTAATTAAAAAACTATGTTTCTTTTTATATGAAATGAAGAAAAATAAATGAACTTAACTAACATCTGTAATTAATGTTAAATTAGGTATTTTATTTATATTTAAATCTAGAAAGAGTGTATGATGATTGTATAATCATATGCAACTGTGCTATTTCATGCGTAAAGAAATCTTAAGAATACTTTCTAACACACTCCTGCTCCTGTTAAAAAGTGCATGTTGTTTAGCTGTCGGTTATAGTTCGGACTCCATGCTATCCTGAATTTGATGCATGAGTAGATTTGCTTCCTCAATCTTTTTGGTAATTCACCAACAAACACAATACCCTTTCAAACGATTAAACTACAAGCAAAGATTCTTTCACTTAATCAGTGGTGATACTTAATTACCTAAAATAAAAACTGCAGCACCAATGAAAACAGCTTGAAAAACCCGACCAGCGATGTCTGCAATATACTCAACAAGAAATGCCAATGATCCTGCCAGCAGAGTCCCCAACCCTCTATTCAGTCCTTTGCCTAATGTTGCTCCTGCAATACATAAGCAAAAAGGAAGATATATATATATATACACACACACACACATTCAATAGTACTCAATACCTATGATCTAAAAACAGTACAATTTTCAGATCAACAATCAAGGTTCGAATTCCTATTGGGAGAGGTGTTTAATGTTTGATTATGCCTCGAAAAGAAAATAAAACAAGAAAATACTGAGAAATGAGTATAGCTATTAGCTAGCTAGTTAGCCTTACCAACAGTAAACTCCATCACCACAACCACAGTGAGAACAGCTGACATGGCATTTTGTCCAATCCCTCTGAACAAAGGCTTTATTAGATACAGCAAAGAAACTAGTGTCAAAGCCAGGCCCACTTTCAAAGAATGGACCACCCTTCTTGGATCCTCTTTCCCTACTTTGACTGCTGTTCTCCATGCCAAACCTGAATATCTTTTCACTTTCTCACCAACACTATTCATATTCTTCCAAATCCAATGCCTTCTGTTGTTACTTGCAAAATAATTGCTTTCAGCCATTTGAAATTAACTTTGAAGCCTGAATCAGCTGTGGGTAAGATAATCTAACCCTTAGCAGTTTCAGTTATGATCTAGAGGATGCTTGTAACGTTTAGCTTAAAAAGCATGCACAAGGTGACAAGGAACAAAGAGTATTATATACTGTGGGGAAACTTCTTATTAATTCCTTCAATCGATGATAAGGATTGTTAGATATATGTGGATACAGACAATTCCAGCTCCCCAAGTGTTTAGAAAGAGAAAGGGAATAAGTTGGTAGCTTTCATAGGTGCTTAATTATTAGAATACGTGGAGAAAACCAGCTTTGTGTGTGTATAAATAAATAAAAGGGTGTTTTGTCTTTGGTTATCATGGTGCACCTTCTTCTAGGGGATCCAACAATATGTGTAGTACCACCTTAAATCCTGTGCTTGACTTGTTTGTTGTCAAATAGAATTATTTAGACTTGCGTGGACGGTTTTAAATTCTGACATATCATAGAAATATTTATTGTAATCAATTTTGCTAGAAATCTCACTTGTAACAATAGCAGTTATCTGTAAAAAAAGGACAGTAATCACTGAATGTCAAAATAAAAAACGTAATTAGGTATAGGGTAACGAATGATCGCACTTGAAAGTTTCAAGTGGGATTATTCTTCACTGTAATTTCTAGCAAAGAAAAATATAGGGAGCGTTTTGTTTTTCGTTGTTGCAGGGACATATGGTGCACCTTCTTATAGGGGATGTGCTCTTGGACTAAAAACGCTGAAATTCGAGACACTAGCCGCGGTCTCCTCAACCCATGTTATGAAACTTGTTTTACCATTGTTACATTCGAAAGTTTAATTAGCTTTTTTTTTTTTTAAAGGGAATGTTTATTTAGTTATTCTGTCATTTGTTGAACATTTATTTTACTGAAAAACTTTATTTTTTCATTTAGAAAAGGCACAACAAAAAGTAAAAACAATCCTTAATTTCTTCAATTTAATCCTTCAAACTCTTAAAAGAATCATTCACTTTCTTCATTTATAGAAAAAGGAAATTAAACTTTGAGATATCGTGTTAATAAAAAATTGTAAGAGACAAATTGACCAAAGTGAAATGGAGTTTCACTCCGTTACCCTAAGCTTTTATATCGAAAAACCCAAAACTGTGAGCTTTTTATTAACGTTTTGCTAAACAATATGATTGCTATTGGGTCCAAAAATATTCTAACAGTGCTACTAGGATCATGACGGTCATTATAGTCATAGTCATATGGTACATGTATTATCCATTGAGAATAGAGATGTTCTACTTAATTAATCATGGCTGAACCAGTGATTTGAAAATTTGTATATTATTCTACAAATATTACATTTATGTTGAGATCCTAGCATCCTCCAACTGATCCAGGTGTGACTCTACGACAAGCCACGGTGGATCTCATCAGCAAATAAGAACTCGCAGATAATATGAATGGAAAGAAGCAATAAATGTTGCCATCGCACAAAAAGCCCACCATGATTGAGACTAAGAACCCAACTAAGGGCCGAAACATCAGAACTCTGTCGTGTCATAATCTTCAAATAGTGATTTCTTGTCACTATAATTGTGCCAAACTTTTTCTGGGTATCCTGCAATCTATGATGATCTTAAAACATTATAGAGAAAATATTCACTAAATGTTGGTAAAAATGAACAGGGGACAAAAGAGCGGCCTTTACCTAACATGAATTTACCGGAACTCAATTTACCGGAACTCGTCGTGGTAATCGTCATCATCGTCTTCATCCTCGTTGAAAATAGCACTATAAAATACATATGGGTTCTCAATCATCTCAGTCAAAGTAAGACGGCCATCCTTGTCCTCGTCTGCCTGTCAACATTAATTCATGACTTCATACATTGGTTACTGATGAAATAAATGCATGATGTTATGCAACAGATGCTGGGAGTGCATATTGAGCCATCTTTGTCAGTAATTGTTTCTCATAACATTATTACAATGTTTAATGAGATGTAACGCAACATATGAAGAAGTGCATGCTGAGGCCATCGTCAAGAAAAATTAATCCAAAGGTAGCATCTAGTTGAAAGATCTTAACATGTAAATCAAGCACGATGTATATAACCCGTCAAAAAGAAAAAAGAAAGAAAAAAAAAAAAGAGAGACTGGTTAACATATAATACTTAATACTTCAGAATTCACATTGTTAAATAGAAGATATGCACCTCAGCTTTCCCACCAAAGAAAACAAAACAAAACCATCCCCTTCCTCCCTCTTAAAACAGTATAGAAGGGAAAGATTGTTAACATATAGTAATACTTTACATTGCTAAATAGAATATATGCACCCCCAGCTCTCTTACCATAGGAAAAAAAAATGTTTTTTCCCTTCCTCTCTCATAAGTCGTAAACCAGTACATATTTACTAAAACAAGTTTTAATAGCAGCAAGAAGTGGAGATAATTCTAGCTGTAGTAATTTATGCACTCAGTATATCAGAAAAGAGACATTATTTGACCATAAGCAAATGCAAAATGTGCATTTTCAACAACTAAAACTGGAAAATGGAGAGGAAAAATGGATAATAAAATTTATTTACTTAATAATGAAGTCCCCCAAGAAGCTATAATAATAATGAAAACAAGCAGACAAAATAAATTTCAATTATTATCCAAAAAGAATGGGAACTCATTAATGAATGATTTTTATTTTAAAGAGATCAAAATGAAAGTACAATTATCAATTACAAACTAAAATCTTTATTAAACAAAAAAGGAATCTTTAGTGACTAAGAAGCAGCGGCCAGCATGCTATCACAAATAAATACCACATAAAGTGCAGTGTGCAGCTATCAACTTACATGGCTATAGTGAGAGAAATTATTGATTTCAGAAAGAAGTGTCATTTTAAGTTTAACACCAAAGATACAGCAATGAAGAATTGCCCTCAGAACTATCAAGCTACAGAAAATTTATCAGCTTAATCAACTATATCACATTATTACTTCTCATATATTGAGTACTGAAAATATCTAGCAATATTTATTTCAAACTTTTGTCTCAAGGCTCTCTGGCAAAGTAAGCTAATAGATATTCACCCATGACTAGGATGCAAAGTAGGAGAGGCCCACATAGGCCGGAATCAATGATTCACTCACAGTGAGGGAGTTGTAAATCAGCAAGGGGATTGTAAGTTTGTAACTGTAATCACCTGCTTACATGACAGGAGGATCATGAGTAAAAAAGAAAAATCAGTTAAGAGGTTATAAAGGAAAAGGAGGAATAGAAGGGAATGAGAGAGGAACAGAGAAGCGAGCAAGGATTGAGTGTGCGATTGGATAGTGGGCTACAGGTCTCTTGGATGACCTTTGTGGCTGTTATTGTAATAGTGAATCTGTTATTGTAACAGGGAATTATTCCCACTTTTTTATAATCTAATACAGTAATACCTGGGTTCCTATCAAAGCACATAAAACATTTACTCAAAAAACAGTTATGTATGTAATCCATGTTAAGCCAATATCAATTGAATAAATAGCCATTTGCATGATCCGCTGACTTTGAATCGGCACCTTTGTTGACAATAAGAGTGTAATTATTGTCAAGTTAAATACAGTACCTGTGAAATGATATAATCTGCTTGTTGTTTTGCATAATAATGCTCAGATGGATGGAGTTTGCCAATTATGGGCAGTAGTTCAACATCTGACAAGTATCTGCAAAAGATCGAGATGATAACCCAAAATTGAAAGATGTATGCTATCAGGAGACTACCATAATGATTCAAAGAAAGTAGACTAATGATTAAAATAGAAAGGGTGAATACCCGTCCCCATCCTTGTCAAGCTGAGCAAACAACCCTCTAGCTGGAGCATCCATTGAATTATCTGTGTCATTGTGACTTTCTTCATCATAGTTCCTTACCAAATCAAATAGCCCATGAAAAAATTCTTTAAAGTTGACCTTCTCATCTCTGTCTGTATCTCTTTCCCTGTAAAAAAGAATTGGGTATATCAAACAATAGTAAGCCAAGGCAGTGATATAAATAAGCCCATTCCATATAAACTAAAGCATCCATTCATTTCAACATCAACATCAATATTATCTTTAACCTAAGTTAATTGGGGTCGGTGTTAGATGAATCCAATGATAGAATGGAAAATATGACAAAGAAAGAGAAAGGGAGAGGGGAAGAAAATGTGAAAATAAGACAAGAGAGAAAAAATAAGCTAAAATAAAAAGGGGGTGAAAGGAAGAGGGGAGAAATGAAGAGGAAAAGAACTAAAAAAGGGAACAACTAGAATATAGAAATACTAATTAATTTAACCTTCCACTAAGCTTATAACTTTTCTCCACTCCGTCCTAAGACATACTGTCCGCCAATCTATATCTCACTCCATTAAGTCTTGTTTAACTACCTTTCCCCAGATAAGTTTCGATCGACCTCTACTTCTCTTTGTGTCGAGCTCTTGATAACAAAGTTTTGTTCTTACGAGAGTATCCAGTGGTCGTTTCATAACGTGCCCAAACCACCTCAATCTATGCTCTCTCATCTTTTCAGCCACCAGTATCACTGCTATCTTTCGTCGAATGTCATCATTTATTATCTTATCCATCTTCGTATAACCACACATCTACCTTAACATCTTCATTTTTGCTACACCTATTTTATGCTCATGTTGTCTATGTGTTGGTCAGCATTCTGCTCCATATAACATTGTCGATCTTACCGTTATTCTATAGAATTTTTCTTTTAACTTAAGGGGAATTTTGCGGTCACACAAAAACTCTGATGCACTCCGCCATTTCATCCACCCTACTCTGATTCTATGATTTACATCTTCATCAATCTTACCACCTTTTTGCAAAATTGATCCCAAGTATCTAAAAACATCTTTCTTGGGTACCTCTTACTCAAGTAGATGTACTGTGTCTTGACCACCATCTCTTACCCGCGAAAACTCACACTTCATATATTCCGTCTTGCTCTTGTTTATCGTGAATCCTTTAGACTTCATCATGTAGTAGTCTCATCATACATATCCTTGATAGCATTAACATACTTTAATGCTACCTTTTTCTTTTCAAGAGTCCACACCATAAGACTTTTCTTGGAATCCTATCATATGATTTCTCAAGATCTATGAACACCATATGTAAGTTTTTCTTCTATTCCCTATACCTTTCCATTAATTGTCGCATCAAGAAAATAGCTTCCATGGTACATCTTCCTGGCATAAATCCAAATTGATTTACTGAAACATTGGTCTCCCTTCTTAGGCGATGTTCAATAACTCTCTCCCACAACTTTATAGTATGGCTCATGAGTTTGATGACTCTATAGTTAGAACAATTCTGGATACCTCCCTTATTTTTGTAAATAGGCACAAACATATTTTTCCTCCAAGCATCAGACATCTTATTTGTTTGAAGAATCTTATTGAAAAGATTGGTTAACCATTTTATTGTCACATCTCTCAAGTCTCTCCACACTTCAATAGGGACTTCATTTGGTCCCAAAGATTTATTATTCTTCATCCTCTTTAAAGTCTCCTTAATTTCATGTGTATTAATTCTGCGCACAAATTTTCTATTCAGATCATCAAAAACGTCCTCCAAATCCACCTCACTCTTGTCGCTATTCTCATTAAAAAGTTTGTTAAAGTAGTTTAACCATCTTTCACTGACATCTTCATCCCTTACCAACAGTTTTTTATTTTCATCCTTGATACATCTAACTTGGGTGAGGTCTTTACTCTTTTTATCTCTCATTTTTGCAAGTTTGTAAATACCTTTTTCATCATCCTTGCTTCCAAGATTTTTTATACAAATCCTCAAAAACTTTGCTTCTAGCTTCCCGCACTGCTTTCTTTGTATTTTTTCTCGCTACTCTAAACTTTTGCAAGACATTTATGCAAAGCTCTAAAAGCATTCCTTCTTCTATTTAATAGCCTCTTGCACCTCTCCATTCCACCACCGTGTTTCCTTTGTAAAAACTTTGTTTCCTTTGCTTTCACCTAGTACCCTTCTTCCCACATTTTGAACACACAGTCATCTTATTCCATATTCCGGTGACTTCATTTCTCCAATGACTCATAGATTAGTGAGGAATTATTGGGGAAAACCCAAGTCCCACATTGGTTTTAGAGATAAGGCAAAGATAGAATATATAAGTGGGGGATAATCCTCTTTCCATGAGCTAGTTTTTGGAATTGAATTAAGTCCAAACACACATTTTAAGAGGAATTGACTGTGATTCATACCAGCCTCCTATTGTGAATAATATAGGTGGCAATTTCTCCTTTTTCATTAATGAGTCATGTGGTGATGAATTCCTTCCTTGGTTGTGCAACACTCCAATATCTTGAGCCATTGTCGAGTTTCCTTTTCAGCCATGTTTGGTGGAGCCCATATTATATTTTTTTCCTTTTTTTACTAAGGGATTTTAAAGCATATTGAGCTTCACCTTGACAGGGAGAATTAGAACATACGAAAAATATCCAACATTATCTTGATTATGTCTTGGAATAATCTAGGGTATCTTAGATATTTATTTATGATCCCATGATTTGTTTCCTTATTCAGTTAGGATTATGATTTAGTATATTGGTATAAATGAAGTTTAGTGCTTTATGTCTTGTATCACTCTGTAACACGTCACAAATTCACAATGCACAATAAAATATTATTCAAAGTTTCTATTCTCTCAATTTCCTCCCTCAACACCTAAAACATAAAATTGTAATTTCAACACAGATGTATTAAGAATAAGCCTTCATAGACTTTTTTCTGATATTTAAGTTACCTGACTTCCTCCTTGCACAACCACTGAAGAAGCTTAGGGTTTTTGCTGTCAGCAGGGTGCAGAAAGCTAGAAGACAACAGACAAAAACAAAAAAAACAAAAAGAAAAATCATCAGCAAAGAGCAAAAGGGATTATCAAGTACAAGGTTTCCTAGCAAGCAGTAGACTAGAGGCCTCACTCATTGAATTCAGTTAAGTTTAGAACACCATCTCCATCAGCATCCGATGCATTAAAATGCTCTTCTTTCCACCAACCCATATCATAACCGAAAGACTCATTATCTAACGAAAAACAAAAACACATCGTTCAGCAACACACAGTCATGAAGGTAAAAAAAACCACAACAACCAAGACACAATAATGTAGCTCAAAGAACAGTGAACACATACATTTGCACAACTGTTATAAAAAAAAATGGAAATTCAAAGCAAAGTGATGTCAAGTTGGAGTACTAAGCACGTAACTGTACTTGTTGCTTATAGTAGTCTTACTCAGGTCGTGCAATCTCGTAGCAATAAAGAAGAAAGAAAGAGATCTAAAGAAGGGACGTGCCTGCATTTTGAACCCAACTGGGAGGATCGTACTCGGAGAAGGAAACGAAGCCATCGTGGTTCTTATCGTGAAGCTCCATCTCCCTCTGCGTGCGATGCAGGACCTCGCGCTGGGTCTGCTGGAGGTTCCACTGAGTCAACTCGTGCTCCGTCACGAACCAATCGGTGGGGTCCACATCGATCTTCGGGAACAAGAGCATCAACCTGCTGGTAACATTAAACTTGTCCTCGTCATTGAGGTAATCCTCAGCGTCCATGAAGTCCTCCCACTCGGGCTGGGACTCGTGGGCCGGGGCCGGGTCGGACTCCAGTTCGGGATGGGCCTGGTGTATTATCTGCTTCTCCCACTCCTTGTCCTCGCGGTGGCGCTCGAGCTCGGCGACGAGAGGGTCGAAGGCGACGGCGTGGTGGCGCGAGGGGGTGAGGGTGAAGTTGGAGCGGAGCTTGAGGCGGCGGTGGCGGTGGCCGGAGTGCTTATCCGGGGAATGAGAGAGGAATAAGAGAAGCGCCGCTGCGACGAGTATGTAAATGAATATCGACGCTTTGGCCATCGCTGCTAAGTGCTAACAGTAACAGCCACCACCACACCAGATCTGATTCTGAAGCTGTCTTCAATTCAACTCGCGATCACGTTCATGCTCGCCGCCTTTATCCCATTTTTAAATCGCATTTCCTCATTATCGCTTCTGTCACTCCTCTTGTTAATTAAATAACAAATACTTTCAATATAATCTCACAATTAAGAATTTTATACACTCAATTAATTATAAATTATTGTGCAGAGGATAACTTTTAAAATAATTATTATAAAAATTAATAATATTTATAATTGATCAATATATTTAAATTAAATTTAAAAATAAGATTAAATATGATTTATTAGTAAAAAAGAAAATAAATTATGTATTAATAATATATAGTAGTTTTACACTACATTATCAATTTGTTGATTTTTTTATAATAATTATCTTAAATGACATATAAATGGTATTTCTTTTTATTAATTAACCGTATAAATATGTTTTATATTATAAATATATAACCATTAATTTTTTGTTAAAACATTATTACTTTTGTTTTTATTTAAGAAAGCGCGCATTTATATAAATGAGTTATCAAAAGTGATAATTTTATAATAAAATAAACTAGTGAATTTAATATTCATACACCATCAAAATATAGAATTTTACAATATTATTTAATTAAAATTTATCAGTAAAAAAATAATTAAAATTTATATTGAACATAAATTTTAAAATAATTAATGTAAAGATTAATGTTTTATTTGGACTCGATAACCCCGTACTCGATGATCAATCAAATCGGCTACTCAGACTCCAAATATCTAAAAAATTTAAAAAGGTGAGAGGAAAACTTTATACTTTAGTCATAGGATAAAGATATAATCCTAATACCACAAAATATCTTTTATTAGAAAAAAGATAAAATAATTATCTTATATTTTCCTATTTACATTATCTAAAAGAAAAAATTGAAATTAGATAATTCAATATCTTCCTATATAAGAGATAATCGAGATTAGGTAAAACATTATTATTTCAACTCGTATATTATTGTTTGCATATTTCTATATTTCTAACTTGAGCATCAGAGTGTCCTTGCACTAGTAAGAACATTTGGTGTTTACCATGGGATTAAGGAAAGACTTTTCCTTCAACCACATCATCAATGGCAGCAAACAATGACAACAATTTTGAATGGGAAACGTCGCCCTTAGAGAACAGTACCAGAAGATCTAGGAAGACAACAACGTACATTCGGTCTCGGCAATCGGTACCATCAGACTCATTTACGAAAGACCAATGAAGTCGACACAATGTGAAGGGAACAAACTCCATCGGTTACTCAACAGGGTCCATAGAGTGGAGAATCAATTCCATACTTTCATGATGGCATTATGGAGACACTGCTAGCACTCGGACCCGGGTAGAAGATGCTGACCATAGATACAACAGACTCTCGAACCCAGATGAACACAAGATGCATTCGTCACCTAGATGAACATGTTCACTAGTGATGATGTCATCATGTGTCTAGTATTTTTGACAATCCTAAAGGGAGCAACACTTCACTAGTACATCCGTCTACAGAGAAATTCAATTAGGCTAAATTCGTGTTTGGCTCATTGATCAAAAGACTGAAACTTGCAAACGACTTAAATAAAGATTGTTACGCGTAGTTGGCTTAGACCAAAAGACCGAGTTACTTGGCTAAATCAAAAGACTGAAACTCGCAAATGACTTAAATAAAGATTGTGATATGAACCAATATAGGGGTTCATTGTTTTTCTACGGATCGTCCTTGAAAAGGTTTCTTGTTATAACAAAAGAAAAAGACACACGCCAAGTGTTTGGCGAAAAGAAACAAAGATAAAAACAATATGAATAAAAGTGCAAGGAAAAAAATAACAAATTTAACATGAACAAAATGCTAAATAAAAAAATAGAGTAAAGTAAAAAGGCAGAAAAGACAAAAAATGGAAGAAGACGCCACACCTTATGAAAAGTGATAAGTCCCATGAGAATTCGCCACAAAGATTATAGAAACCTTTGATAAGAACCAATGTTTGGTCCAATTAAAAACCCAAGAGGAACTTCTTCTCACACACTTTTAAAAGTGCAAAATTTTATTCAATTCAAAGGTGAGTACATAAGACAAATGAGTGGTTATTTTATAACCAACAAGTGGTGTCTCACTCCTACTTCTCTCCAATGTGGGACTTGAGTAACATATTCCTTATTAAAAATTATACTAAAAAAAGTCTAATTTGTGCTGAACTTCATGTCCCATTTTCATCATCATAGATGCAAAATTAGGACTTGAGACTAGAAATACTACTTGTAGGAAATCTTTAGAGCTTTCAAACGCATTAAAGAACATCTAAAACGGACATCTAGAAATCAAGTTATGTTGAAAACATTGGAGGTATCTAGGCTCTTCACTCATTAGTCTTTGGGCTCTTCACTTATTTTTCTTGGTCCTCATCAGATTGTCACATGCCCATATATTACTTGGCTAAAATTTTGATTGGAAAAAATATTAATAGATTGAGTTACTTAGCTAAATCCACAAACTGAAACTCACATACAAAAAATTAAATAAAGACCGCTATGCACAGTCGGCTTAGACCATAGATAACTTTGCTACAAAATTTGTTGTGAAAAAGATCGAGTTACTTGACTAAATCAAAAGATTGACGCTAGCAGTCAACTCAAAATAATTTGTTTTACTTCTATAATCTCTTAGAGTCAACTTTAAAGCATATGTTCTACTCAGACTCAATAAAACTCGTACTCGATGGTCAGTCGAGTCGGCTACTCAAATCCTAAATTTCTAGGAGATTTAAACAAGTAAGAGGAAAACTTTATCCCTTATTCATAAGATAAAAATATAATCCTAATACCATAAATTATCTTTTATTAGAGGGAAAATAAGTTAATTACCTTATTTTTTCCTTTTTACATTATCTAAAAGAAGAAGATTGATATTAGATAATTCAATTCCTCCTTATATAAAAGACAATCGAGATTCAAGTAAAACACTCTAATTCCAATTCACATACTATTGCTTGCATATATTTACACTTCTAACTTGAACGTTAGAGTGTCTTTTTAGTTATCCCCCCATAGTTCATGGAGAGACTTGTAACATCCCGGGCGCTGACGAGGGCGGGGAGTGATCGCCGGTGCAATGAGGCACGGACAAGGAGCGACTCCTGGCAGGCTTCCAGCGGAAGGGGTACATGAATGAATCGAATACACACCCGAACGAGAGGGATCCAGAGGCTGTGCAGGTATGGGACTGTACAGTTGAGGATAACTTAAAGGATTTAATAGGTACTACCTATACCAACAAGGTGCGATCATACCAGCACTAATGCACCGGATCCCATCAGAACTCCGCAATTAAGCGTGCTTGGGCGAGAGTAGTACTAGGATGGGTGACCTCCTGGGAAGTTTCTCAGGAAGTGTGTGAGTGAGGACAAAGCACACTAAAAAGTCTTGTGTTGATATGTGGGGACAGTCGTTGATCCTACAAGTGGCCAGGCGTTACAAGACTCATGAAAGAGTACCACCATGAGTAGGTCTTGTCAAATTTGGTAAGAATAGTCAATAAATTTATTTACCTATATAAATTATATATTTATACATAGGTTATGTTTGACAAAATATTTCAATTGGTGTCTAACTTTTTTTACTAACTAAAAAATTCATTTAATTGTTCGATAAATAAGTTATTCTCAATAAATGTATTCATTTTTCTTATTATATTTTTTAAATTAATCATGATATTATTATTTTGTATCATTTTACACTTTTAAATTACTTTAACATATAATTTTATTGAACGCTACTAACTTTTCAATTTTCAACTTAATTTTAAGAAACAGTAATAATACATCACATAAATATGACAAGATTGTTATTTGCCTATCGTTTCATCTGTCTAGTGGTACGGTTTTGCCTCAACAAGGGTCATCACCTATGAGACAATAGTAACAATTATAGACATTGAAAAATTAAATCGTGAAAACAACACCCATATATGTGTATACAATACACACTACATAATACTAGTACTGTTTACAAAAGTAAAATTGGAGGGGCAGTCGTCCCCTAAAACTGAAGTGTAGGTCCATCCAAAGATAAAATCGTTTGTTCAACTCTTATAACATGTAGAGAGACATACTATTACTAACGTTAGTCTCCTTAAAGCATTTAAACTTGTGATTAAATGACCTAACCCGGAGTGACATGTGTAAGTATTATTTTGTTCCCCTTTTGCTTACAAAGTTTCTTATTTGAGATTTGACACAAATAGTATATGAGTCGATCTACACAATTTTTCTTTCTTTCTTAATTTAAAAAGGCATGTTTATTTTTAATTTTTATGTAATTAAATAAGTAATAAGTTGGTTAATAACCAATAAGATAGTCTAATTCTATTAATTAAATATGCGTGAGTTGTTGTAAACTTTAATCCTTAAATTAGATTTCTATAAATAAATAAAAATATTTAATCAAATAATTCCACGTGTCAATAAATGTATAAATTCATCATCAAATGAAACATAATTATTCAAATCCATGAAAGTTTTGAATTTTGGGAAAATACAAGTTATATATATATATATATATATATATATATATATATTTAATATTAGACTCTTCAATTTTATCCTTAAATGAATTTGGGTAAGTTAAGTTTGTACTTCCTCAACTTTTTATATTTCATATTTTAGTTCTTTAACAAAATTTTGACAACTTTTAGTCATTTATTAACTTTTTATAACAAATAGGGATTATAAATATTAAATGTAACTGAATGATCGAGAATTAGTTTCATAATCGATTGGATTGTCAAAGCTTATAGAAATACTTTGGGATCTTATTAGAAAACCAAAAATCCTATGAAAAATAACAGTACAAATTGATCTAATAATAATATCTCTATTTTTTTCTATTTAATTTCTCTTTGTTGTGAATTTTCTCATTTTAAATATCTATTGCTCAATTAAATTCAAACCATCCAAATCACTTTGCATCTCCTATATTGACATAAATGTATGACACATTGAAGAAAAAAGAGAAAAAAAGATAACCAAAGGTTGAATACAAAAGTCTGAAACAACCAAAAGTCTAAAACACGAAGTTAATATATGACACATTGAAGTAAAAAGAGAAAAAAAGATGAACCAAAAGGTTGAATACAATGTTGACATAAATGCGAATCCAAGACGATTATGCTTACCAACGACCGATTGGTTGGTCAGGTGATACTACAACAAATTGTCCGAAAAACTCGCGAACCATATCATCGAAGGTAACTGTGACATGATCACTATATTGATGGCAAAGTAAGAAGCTTAATTTTTTTGAAACAGTAGTGTTAGATGGAGATGTAGAACAATTGGTCGAGGTCGTGGCAATGGCATCACCCACCTTCAGGTATCTGGTTCGTGCTGCTGCTGAATCATGAAACATGTTGGCTGCTACAACTACTAGAACAAAGACAAAAGCACTTGTTCTCCTTCCCATCTCTCTTTTGTTTTTGGAACTTTTAAGTAATTAAGGTAAGCCTGCCTTGGTTTTATTTTATAGAGAAAAAGGAAAAAACCAACTATTGCCGACTAATTGAGATGAGATATTAGTCCCTAGGTGTCATCTTATCATTTAATTTGTTTAAATTTTGAATTAACGTTATCTTATCTAATCCGACATTTTTAATTTAAAGAAATTTGAATTGAAGTTTAACTTTACTTACTTTTTAAAAAATCCTTTTTTAATATAAAATATAAAAGTTATATAATTTAAAATAAAAGATATAAAATATGAAGAAAGTAATGAGATTTTATCTCACTTTTTAAATATAAAATATAACGTTTAATTATTATTTTTATATCTTTAAATCAAATTTATCATATAGAAATAATTTTTTTGACTTTGTTATGGAAATGTGACCCCTGGATTTTTTTACAATTTCATCACCTTTTCTCATCCTTACGGGAGTTGGGGGAAAGAAAATCTAAAAAACTTATCACCACGGCCTCTAACTTTGCTCTCTTTTAACTGAATCTACAAGTTTTTAAAGGCCAGAGTAGTATTCAGCAAAAATCTGCCAAATAAACAACAATTTCAGGCTTGTGAGAGGGTTTCTTGGGTATTAAAGTTAACTTTATGGGGGATATGATAAGGGTTTCTTCAATGATGAGTCAATCACTCGAAAACAAGATAAAGGCATATATACATCTTAGATGGTCACACGGGAATAACATCACTGTCTCTTTACTTTTTCCTACCTCATCACAAGGGAATTTGGAGAAGTCTGACATCAGAATGTTCAACTGGCAATTCATAAAGCCTTGGTGATGCATCCTCACATAGGCAGGTGTAAGTGGAAAGTATTGCAACTAATCGGTGTATTTCATCATTTACTTTTTCTTTTTTAATTCCCTTACGTGTTTCCAAAACACTGCAGTTCTCCAATGGTTTGTGTGACAAAATAGCAATATGCTACCAGCGAAAATGCTTTTATTTCCTTACTTCGATCAATCACCATGGAACCTTGCTCCTGAAGATATATAAACTTCTCTCTAGCTTATCCTCTTAATAAAACTAACCTTTCAAGGATTTTTTAAACTTAGAAAAAGTTGACTTGAATCTTTCTGTACCATCTTTTTTCCTTCAAGTTGCCATGCTAGTGCCTTTATACCAATCATGATCATGGTTGATGATTTAAGGTTGAGTCATCCCACCAAAGGGTCAAGATTCCCTTCCTAGTTTTCATCCATCTAAATACCTCTTTGGAATACAAGGGACTCATCAACCCAAGTTATCATAACTTCCCTTAGCTAGTTCGGACCATTCCTATTTAACTTCTGCTATTCCATTCCATTTCACCGAAAATCTTATTAATCATCAATCATGCAGACCTCACTTCTTCGAGAGCTAGTTGTTGGAACTCCAGTCATCAGAAACATGTGATCAGCTTCAAAACTCGGTTAAAAGATACTTACCTGGTCATGCCACTCAATGCCAATATTCAACCACGACATCAAAACTTCTCCATATGTTAAAATCAACTTTTGTACATCAACTTTTTAAAAATCCCTCTCATTTAACTTCTTCAAAACTTCTCTAATTTTTTTCCTGGCCTACAAAACCTCTTAATATTTCTTTGTTTCTCAAGATCCAAAATTTGTTAAAGTTCTGAAAGTTATATACAATCATGTGCAGGTTGTCATTCCACTGAAGAAGACCAAGTGTGTGAACCAAAGAAATATGTTCAGAAGCCAAGACAGAAGTACATAGAGATGGTCACAGTTGACAATTTTGATTTCTGGTTCATCGGTGTATTAAAATATAAGAAAACTTTCAAATATCTTGAGCAGGCAGTTTCTCAATCTTAGTTGAGTAGCCAAATCCACCATTTGAATTTTGAACTCAAAGATTCATGTTGTCAAGCTTAGATGAGTTGCAAAACCTACTGTGTGAGCTAGAAGCTTCATGTGCTCAGGAACAAACACAGATATTCAAAAGACTATCAGAAACAAATTAAAACTTTGCAGCTGTGTTGATGATCGTGCGCTTTCTCTTTGATAAAAGGGATTTCAGTTCATGGTATATATATCCATCCTGCTTGACACTACATATCACCTATGATAGCTATTCAAACATGGTTCATATCAGCTAAGTTGCAGACTTAGCTGCCAGCATTTCACGTTGTGAATGCAAGAGTTCAAAATTTGGTGCATTATTTGTAGCAGAATCCAAGCTAAATGTATTCTGTGGCGAATTGGCTGGCAGTGCTAAGAGCCACACTACTTTTGTGGAAGGTATCCATCCATCCAGGCACAGACCTGTGCTACAAAGGAAGTAGAGGAGTAAAAAAATACATAGAAAAAGAGGGAACAAAATTGTTAGTTTCCCAAATGTACAGGTTTCAGCCCCCATTTTACCCATTGATTTATTATGTAAATGTTATCAGAACCAAAGTTTGTAATTCAGCTTGTATCATACCATCTAACATTTTAGTCAAATTTGTGTATAAGTATTTAAAGTTGAGTCTGTTTTATTTAATTAGTATCGATAATCAGCAGGAAGTCTGATAGAATTTGATAAATGGGCACTTCAACTATAGTTATTGAATTGATTTCGTTAACTGTTATAAAGTATTTTACTTATTTTAGTAACAGTAGAGTGATGTTTGATTAATTAAACTTAATATTGTTTGAAGTTATTGATCTCACATTCTCCCTGGATCCAACTTATAAATCAGTTGTAGGGAGTTTAGCATGAATCCAGATGGGTTGTGAAATATGGATGTGTAAGTGTAATCTCTCATGAGGACACGTTATAGACAGAAAGGTCATTTGGTGCTCAATGTTGAACCACACATGACTAAGTCCCACATCGGTAAGTAAAGATAACAATTATCTGAAGTTTGATCATAAAATGCACGTTACAAATAATTGGAACTCATACCTTTCTCGGCCTTTTGGCTAAGATCAAGTGTAGTATCTGTTCTTATCAGTTTAATATCTGATATGTGGGCCATTGGTCCACACGATATTAAATTTATTTTTTGAAGGGGAGGGCCCATTACAGTAGCTTGCTACTAGGGTTCTCAAGCGTCGCTCTCGTTTTGCACTATAGCATGAGCCTGGCGCACCCTACAGTACACGTTTAAATATTCTTCCTGTGTTAATTTCAGGTGATATTGTAGGACTTTGGTTTTAACTTTAACTGGTGGATCGTTGTTGGGTTGAGCCAATTTTAATTACAAGAGATTTTGTTGGGTTTTAATTAAACATAGCAAAATTACTGGAATGACATTTATTAGTGAGTAGTATTAATTGATGTTAATTTAGATTTTGTGAAAATAATCCGACTGAATACTGAATTTTAATGTTAATTGGTTTACAATATTCTTAAATTTTCTTTAGATTTAGTTATTTTAAACTTGTTTTTGTATAACTTTTATATCATTTTTTCTTATACGAAGTTTTGAATCCGAGAAATTTTCTTGCCAATTTTTATTGTGTATTGGTATTTCTTCATACATCATCCATTTTTCTCCTCTGTGAACTGAGTTGTTTTTTAGTGATTTATTTTCCTGCAAGGAGTTTATGCAAGTTTTGCTATGATTATTTAAGATACAAGTATAAGTTAATGTTTTTAGCATATTTTTGTATGCAAGTTAATGCAAGTTTTTAGATATAGTTATTTTAAACTTATTTTTGTATAACTTTTGTTACAATTCTCATACATAATTCTAATGTTTTATATGTATTCTCAAGTATAAGTTAATGTTTTTAGCATATTTTTCACAAATGATTTGTCCAATTTTATCATTCTTTAGCAGCGATGTTATAAAAGTCATTAAAAAAACCATCTATGAATTTATTGAATGAAGCTTCTGGACAAACATAAAGATACAAGTGATGATCAGAAACAACATTTTAGTCTGTGACAGTAAATGGGAGAGGTTCAAATATCAGCTGAATTGCAGACTAGGCTATTGGCACATTATGAAATACAAGACTGCTTCTGCAGAAGCTAAGCCAGCCAGGGACTTGTCATAGAAGAAAAGTTCAAAGGACAGAGAAATCGAATAAAGAGGGAAGAAAATTGGTTCTGAATAGTGACCGGCTTCAACATTTAAATGTTCTTGATTTCAATGGACGAGTTTACATTTTCCACTAGGCTATTGAAATGTTGACAAAAATAATGAAAGTCACTGCACTGATGCCATGGTAAAAGAAGACATAATAACCAGATGTTGGATATTTTTATCAGGAACAGGAACAAGATGCTACCTGTGCAGTTAAGATTGGAATTTTCCTCCCTAATTTAATCCTCTCGATCAGGTCAGCTTGTGGTGGCTCGTGTCAAAAGTCCCACATGGACTAGACAAGAGATGGAACTGAGAGAAGCTAATATTAAAAGAGAGATCATACACAAATAGTAGGCATCTTTGCGCTTGGGGCAATGACGCAGCTAGTGAGGTTCTAACCGAGGCGCGTCTATTGCTGGTTGAAAACTATTTCCAAACCCCCTCTTAGGCCTGGGTTCACCCCTGGCCTTAGAGAATTTCTGGAAGGGCTCCCTACGGGGTTAAGCCCTACTATTTTTAGTTCAATTTTTCTTAGTTATTCAAAGTTAATTTCAGTTTATTATGAGACTCTTTAAAATATAAAGAAATGAAGAAAGAACCTTAATCATCAGCATCGGGATGATGTACGAATGATTCGGCAATTTTCTTTTTCATAGTAGCCCTGTAAGCAATCTCACTTTATGAACGTATCATAGTTAGATCCCATAAAACGCACTGATGGCTTCGCTGATGACTGCCTGTGCTAATCAGGGTGCTTCGTCCTTTACTTTTTCTGGTTTAATTTCCAAAAGTGAGGTTGTCGAATAGTTTGTGTGGAAATATATTACTAGACATATGATTTGTTTCCTTCCATCAACAACCCTGGAATCTTGCTCCAGAAGATATATAAACCGAGCCTCAAAAAGCTAACCCTACAAGGGTATTTTTTCCTCTTAAAAGTTGACTTGGATCTTACCGTGCCATATCTCTTAAAGCAAGCAAACAGTCCATGATGTGAAAATATTATCTTGAATAATTGTCCATCAAGTTGTCATGTCAGTACATTTTTATCAGGCAAGGTGGATGATCCAAGGTTGAGTTGTCCCACTAAAGAAAGTGTCAGATTCACTTCCTAGTTTCCATCCCTTTAAATACCTCTTTGGAATACAAGGAGCTCATCTACCCAAGTTAGCATAACTTCCCTAGCAATCTAGTAGCTCCACCTGTTTCTGTTCACCCGCTGCTAGTCCCTTTGATAAAACAAAAATCCTTTTTGTTTTTGTTAATCATCAAACATGCAAACCTCACTTCTTCATAATCTAGTAGTTGGAACTCCAATCATCTCAGCTACATATGATCAGCTTCAAACGTCAGTTAACAGATACTTACTGGATCCTGCCTTTCAATGTCACTACTCAACCACAACATTGAAGCAAAGTAAAATTTTCTTTTCCTTTTCAGACAAATATTTAATTTTATTATGAAATATTGACAGGGTTACCAATACGAGAGATTCTATGTTTCAGGTGGAGTATATTCAGTTGCGAACAAACTTGGAAGGAAGACGGATAGTCTTTCACAAGGAGTCCAAGAACATGGTGAGTATCCTTGTAAATCTTGGACATGTTTCCAAGACAAATATTGATGGCACTGATAAGGAACTATTATGAACATCATGCCTAATTTTCATCAAAAGGACTGTGGTTTCGAGTGTATAACTAATTTTCTTCTCCCTTTAGTTGAGTTCAGTATAACAGTTGAATTGGCTTTGCTTGAGGCCTTATGAACATATCTAATTCTGTTTATATAATCTGAAATTGCAGTGAGACTAGGGGTAAACATATCTGAAACTGTTAAGAGGAAGTTAAGCTTAGGGGCTCGAATTCTTCAAGTGGGTGGAGTTGAGAAAGTGTTTAAGCAATTTTTTAGTGTGAGAAAAGGGGAGAGGCTGTTGAAAGCTTCCCAGTGTTATCTTTCCACCACATCCGACCCACTAGCGGGTCTCCTATTCATCTCTACAGACAAGGTTGCCTTTTGCAGTGAGAGATCAATGAAAGTTTTTAGTCAGAAAGGCCACATGTTGAGGATCCATTATAAGGTCAGTCATGAAGTAATTTATACATAAAACCTCTTCATATTTCTCAGTTTCTTGATCCAAGATTTATTGAAGTTCTGATAGGTATATATGGTTGTGTACAGGTTGCCGTTCCATTGAAGAAGATCAAGTGTGTGAACCAGAGTAAAAATGTTCAGAAGCCAAAACAAAAGTACATAGAGATAGTCACAGAGGACAATTTTGATTTCTGGTTTATGGGTATCATGAAATATCAGAAAACCATGAAATATCTTGAGCAGGCTGTTTCTCAAGCTTAGTTGAGTAGCGAAATCAACTATTTGAGCTTGAGGCTTCATGTTGTTGGGACAAACATAAAGATACAAGAGATGATCAGAAACAAAATAAAAATTGGATTTTGTCTTTGATAAAGGCAGCTCCACTGTTTTATCCATTGTTCTGGACACAACATGTTCGTGTGACAGCAAATAGAAGTGGTTAATATCAGTTGAATTGCAACACTTGGTTGCTAGCACATTGTGGACAAAGGTTGTGAGGACAAGAGTTCATCATTGATGCCTTCTTTGTTGCCGAGTGCAAGCCGCATGTATTCCAGTTGATGGTTGGTTGCTAATGCTAACTAGTTAAGGACCAAATGGCTTTTGCAGAAGGTATCCATCCATGGACTGGCCTACGAAGGGAGGGAGATTACGGTGGAAGAAAAGTTAAAAGGAAATATAAATTGAATAAGAGGGAAGAAAAATTGCTAGCTTCCCAACTGTACAAGTTTCAGGCTCATTATTTGTAAATATTTTCAGAACCAGGTTGCTAAAATTGTATTCTTCCTATCCAAGTCTTTAATAAAATTTATATATAATTATTTAAAAGTTTGTTTTAGTTAATAGCTTAAATAACTAACAGGAATGTGACAGATAAAACTTGAAAGTGATAAATGAAATACTCTGGTATAATTAGTGGATTTTTTTTAATTGACCGCTGTTAATTAATTTTGTTACTTATTCCAGTTAGTTGCAGTAGAATGATATTTGTTTTTAAAATTAAGGTATGGTTGCAGTATAGTCCAAATTATACAGGCTACATATTTTGTCTTGTTTTCTGACAGTCTTGACAATGTGACCTCTGGACTTTCAAAATATTGCTAGGATACCATTTTTGTGAACCAAATCTAGTCTGGCTGGTGAATACAAACTTTAAGAATAATTTTTTAACTACCTCCATATTTATATATACACATGCCCTGTAAAAACAGAAATATTTAAAATATTTCAATCAATACTCACGCTTAAATTTCAGCGAAATTGTCAAACAAATATATAAACTACACCACAAAAATTTTAAAACCAATAAATGAATTTATCAAACAAATATATAAATTACACCCCAAAAATTTTAAATTTCAACATATAATGTAAAACTTCCTAACACCCACAAGAAATAAGTGGCAATTTTTCTCAAGAAAATTGTCGACCTTGTACAATTTATTGGGTATGAAATTTAACTTTATGGGTTACTTATAAGGCATCACTTATCACTTATAAGTGATAACTTATACCTGTAAACCATTTGTAGGTACCCACTTGACAACATGCATAACTGACACTGGAGTAGATACACACAACCAATAACCAACATATATATTCCAACTAATTTGGTACCTAAGCTTTACATATGATATGAGACTTGGCAATTTGGTTTTCCACAAAACTTAGAAGTATCTCGAACACTCTTATCTTCCCCTACTGTTCCCCGGCACATGACTTTCATAGCCAACTTGCGGCCGCAGATAACTTTCCATTTTTGACAGACAATTTCACGTTCTATTGTCATGTTTTTTTAATATATTATTTATCCCTTACCAGTTACCATCCTCATAGCCCTGTCAGCAAGCTCACTTCATGATATGGTTTAACCTTTGACCCCAACAAAAAGAACTGACGGCTTCGTTAATGACTGTTTGAGCTTTAGTTGAGTCTCAAACCACATGATGAGAGCATGCATGCAATGGTTTTAGTTGCTGCTGATATCAATTTCTTCAATAATGAGTCAATCACTCGAAAACAAGATAAAGGGATATATCTATGTTCAGGGTATGGTCCCCTTTAATTTCCCTTAAGAAAAGCAAGAGATTGTGTTGTCTCCCACATCACATGTCGGCACATGTCATGTCACCTTGCCAAATGCCTACCCTTGAAGAGTGTATACAACATGCAAGTCCCAACTTGAATTTGGAGAAAAATGCCATCAGAAAGTTCAAATGCCAACTCATAAAGCCTTGGTGACACATCCTCAATAAGCTAGTAAAAGTATTGCAACTAATTGGTGTATTTCATCATTTACTTTTTCGAGTTTAATTTCCTTACCTGTTTCCAAAGCAGTACAGTTCTCCAATGGTTTGAGTGACAACATGGCAATATGCTATCAGCAACAATGCTTTTATTTCTTTACTTAAATGAATCACCATGGAACCTTGCTCCTGAAGATATATAAAATCTTTCTCTAAGCCTCTTAACATTAATATTTCAAGATTTTTTAAATTTTGAAAAAGTTGACCTGAATCTTTCTCTACCACTTTTCTAAAAGCAGGCAAACAATCCATGACATCAAAATATTTTCTTGAATAACTTTCCATCAAGTTGCCATGCAGTACCTTTATATCAATCATGGTCATGTTTGACGATCTAAGGTTGAGTCATCCCACCAAAGGGTCAAGATTCACTTCCTAGTTTTCATCCCTTTAAATACCTCTTTGGAATACAAGTGACCCATAAACTCAAGTGAGCATAACTTCCTTAGCAACCTAGTAGCTAACCTGTTCCTCTTCACCTGCTGCTAGTCCCTTTGATAAAACAGAAAAATCATCAAACATGCAGACCTCACTTCTTCATAATCTAGTTGTTGGAACTCCAACCATCTCAGCAACATATGATCAGCTTCAAAAGTCAGTTAACAGATACTTACCTGGTCCTGCCACTCAATGCCAATATTCAACCACCACATCAAAGCAAAGTAAAATTTTATTTTCCTTTACACACAAACATTTAACTTTGTTAAGACGTATTTATATATACCTGAAATTGTTTAGCTTGGTGAATGGATCTAATTCTATTTGTATTACTCTGAAATTGCAGTGAGACTGGGGACAAATATATCTGAGACTGTTAAGAGAAAGTTAAGTTTAGGGGCTCGCATTCTTCGAGTTGGTGGAGTGGATAAAGTGTTTAAGCAGTTTTTTAGTGTGGAAGAGGGAGAAAGGCTGTTGAAAGTTTCTCAGTGTTATCTGTCCACTACATCCGGTCCTCTAGCAGGTTTCCTTTTCATCTCCACTGACAAGGTTGCCTTCTGCAGTGAGAGATCAATGAAAGTCTTTACTCGGAAAGGCCATATGTTGAGGATCCGTTATAAGGTCAGTCACAAAGTAACATATAAATAGGCCAAGTTTGAACAAACTTAACAAGTCCTTATTGGAGAAAAAGAAAAGAAAGTAAAATAAATCAAACTTCTCTCACAAGTTTCTTGATCCAAGTTTTGTTGAAGTTCTAAAGTGTATTTGGTCATGTGCAGGTTGTCATTCCACTGAAAAAGACCAAGTGTGTGAACCAAAGTCAAAATATTCAGAACCCAACACAGAAGTACATAGAGATTGTCACGGAGGACAACTTCGATTTCTGGTTTATGGGTGTCTTAAAATATCAGAAAACTTTCAAATGTCTTGAGCAGGCAGTTTCTCAAGCATAGGTTAGTAGCGAAATTCAGTGTTGGAACTGCAAGATTCATGTTGTCAGGACAAACAAAAATACAAAGGATGATCAGAAACTAACTAAAATTTGTCTGCTATCACTGAAGATGTTGAACTTTGTCTATGATAAAAGGGATTTCACTTCATTGTACATATCCATCCTTCTGGACATGACATTTGACCCGAGATAATAGCGAATGGATGTGGTTAATATCAGAAGAGTTGCATACTTGGCAGCCAGCAAATCACATTGCAAATGCAAGAGTTCACCATTCGGAGCATCATTTGTTGCAGAATCCAAGCTATACGTGTTATGACTGGCTTGCAGAGCTAAGGATCAGAATGCTTTTGAGGAAGGGATGGGGCTACGTTAGAGCTCTATGAAGGGAAATTACTTTAGGAGAAAAGTCTGAAGGAAAAATACATAGAAAAAGAGGGAACAATGCTGTTAGCTGTCCAAATGTACAACTTTGAGGATCAATTACACATTGATTTATATAATGTAAATGTTTTCAGAACCTGCTTTTGTAATTCAGTTTGTATTTATACCATCTAACTTTGAAGTCAAATTTGTGTACAATTATTTAAATGCGAGTCTGTTTTACTGAAGTAGTTTAATTAATTAGCAGGAATCATTGGTCTCACTGGATCCATCTTTTGAATTAGGATTTCTCTAATTGTGGGGCAACATCTGATAACGGATAAGTTTGGTTTGTCCAAATGATACAGATATATAGGGTCTGGTTTTGTGACCAAATTGTGGCAATATAACGCCTGGACTTTCTTTCACAATTTCATCAACTTTCCTTGTGTGGAATTGTGCGATGGCAAACAGAAATCACCATAGCTTCCAACTGTTATGTATATGAGACTATTACAAAGGTATAAGTCCCACATTATTTTGGTATACTTACTTTCAAATTTTAACCTTTGAATACCTAAATGATATTGTAGATGCGTGAGCTTTAAATAAGTATAACGCTAGGTGGCTTTAATTTTTTTTATTTTATATTTCAACTTTCATTTAATTATTATATTAAAATTATTTAACGATTAAATTAATTAATGAATTTTTAACACATAAAAATAAAAATTATAAAAATAAAATCTTTAATATATATACTAAAAATTATAAAAAAAAATAATGGGTATGAGAACGGAGGAATAATTACATACCCATTTTTGTCTCTATCTAAAAGATTGAGTAATAGCCATATCCAGTAGCAACCCACGAGTTCGAGGTATTTCGTATTTGTCACAATGCAATCGCGCCACAACTTTGATTTTATGGAATCTTTTTATTTTCTCTTAATTATCTTTACAAATTTAATTTAATTTTGAATTTGAGCTTTTTTTTGTGTGTGGGTGGTTGTTTTTCCAGAACAATTCTCTCTTTGTACTTCGAAATTTTAGTGTTCCAAGGCTCTCATCTCTTAATCTTGCTATTCGGAACTTGAATTATCATATTCTAATTTATTTCTACTGTTGTGCATGATATATTTATTTTAGTTTATAATGTTTTAATTTTTTTTTACATGTTATATAAAAAATAATTTATTTATATTTTTAAAAAAGAGGCGCCCATGTTAGGAAAATTTCAGGCAGTCATAGGAAGAGTAACATTTGACCCTTTCAAAACTCTTTGTACTACAATACATATCAGCTTTACATGGCAATTTGCTTTTCCACAAAACTTTGAAGTGTGTCTGTCCAACACTCAGTCACAGACTCTTCCGCAAGCCAACGTGCACATGCAGATTAGTTTGCATTTCTGACTAAGACAATTTCAGGCTCCTTAGCTTTCTCTTAACCATCATATATAGCCCTGTCAGCAGTCTCACTTTATGATATAGTTTGACGCAACAAATAGCACCGATGGCTTCGTTAATGACTGCCTTAGTTTCAAAAAACCCAAGATTGCAATGGTTTTAGACTCTTAGTTGCGGCTGATGAGTCAATAACTGGAAAACAAGATTAAGGAATGGTCCCTTGAGAAAAGCAAGAGATTGTGTTGTCTCCCACATCAGCATGAGACTTGAACTATCATAAAGTGATCTTAACAATATTTTAGCATTCAACTTTCATAAATTTAGTATCCTTATGTTAGAGACGACGAAATATGATATTTTATTTTAAGCATAGGTCATATATATTAGATAGTCACATGGGATAAACTTCACAATTTCTTTAATTTTTCCTACCTTATCACGAGAATTTGGAGAAAGTTCAAATGCCAACTCATAAAGCCTTGGTGACGAATCCTCACATAGGCAGGTGTAAGTGGAAAGTATTGCAACTAATCGGTGTATTTCATCCTTTACTTTTCCTTTTTTAATTCCCTTACCTGTTTCCAAAACAGTGCAGTTCTCCAATGGTTTGTATGACAAAATAGCAATATTCTGTCTGCAAGAATGCTTTTATTTCCTTACTTCGATCAATCACCATGGAACCTTACTCCTGAAGATATATAAAAACCTTTCTCTAAAGCCTCTTAAAATTAACCTTTCAAGGATTTTAAAATTTTGAAAAAGTTGACATGAATCGTTATGTACCATTTTTTTTCTAAAAGCAAAGAAACAATCCATGACATCAAAATATTATCTTGAATAACTTTCCTTCAGGTTGCCACGCAGTGCCTTTATATCAATCATGGTCATGTTGATGATCTAAGGGTTAGTCATCTCACCAAAGGGTCAAGATTCACTTCCTAGTTTTCATCCCTTTAAATACCTCTTGGGAATACAAGGAACTCATCAACCCAAGTGAGCATCAGTTCCTTAGAAACCTAATATTTCAGATCAATCCCTTCAATTAAAAGAAACCTAATTAATCACCAATCATGCAGACCTCACTTCTTCGTGAGCTAGTTGTTGGAACTCCAGTCATCTCAGCAACATATGATCGGCCTCAGAAGTCAGTTAACAGATACTTTCCTGGTCCTGCCACTCAATGTCAATATTCAACCACAACATCAAAGCAAAGTAAAATTTTCTTTTCCTTTCTAATTTTCATTTTTGTTACACATACCTGAAATTGTTTATCTTGTTGAGCGGATCTAATTCAATTTATCCTACTCTATAATTGCAGTGAGACTGAGGACAAATATATCAGAATCTGTTAAGAGAAAGTTAAGTTTAGGGGCTCGCATTCTTCGAGTGGGTGGAGTGGAAAAAGTGTTTAAGCAGTTTTTCAATGTTGAAGAAGGAGAGAGGCTGCTAAAAGTTTCCCAGTGTTATCTGTCCACTACATCGGGTCCTCTAGCAGGTTTCCTCTTCATCTCCACTGACAAGGTTGCCTTCTGCAGTGAGAGATCAATGAAAGTCTTTACTCGAAAAGGCCATATGTTGAGGATCCGTTATAAGGTTAGTCATTAAATAATATATCTACACATGCCAAAATTGGGTGAACTTAACAAGAACTTATAGGAGAAGAAGATAAGAAAGTAAAATAAATCAAACTTCTGTCACAAGTTAAAATTAATTTTTTTAAAACTCTCTTATCTAACTTCTTCAAAGATAAAATGCATAAGATGATTTTAACTTGCAAAAGTTTTATTCATTTTTACCTCCTATTTTCTTCTCCTTTGAGTGTTCATGGAAAACTTTATCCTAGCCTGTATTCATATTTCTCAGTTTCTCTTTATCCAAGATTTGTTGAAGTTCTGAAGTATATATGGTCATGTGCAGGTTGTCATTCCGCTGAACAAGATCAAGTGTGTGAACCAAAGCCAAAATGTTCAAAAGCCAACACAGAAGTACATAGAGATTGTCACGGAGGACAACTTCGATTTCTGGTTTATGGGGGTCTTAAAATATCAGAAAACTTTCAAATATCTTGAGCAGGCAGTTTCTCAAGCTTAGCTGGGTAGCAAAATCCACCATTCAAACTTGAAGATTCATGTTGTCAGGACAAACACAAACATACAAAGGATGATTCGTAACAAACTAAAATTTTGCTGCTGTCATTGAAAATGTCGAGCTTTGTCTATGATAAAAGGGTTTTCAGTTCTTTGCACATATCCATCCTTCTGGACATGACATTTGACCTGTGATAATAATGAATGGATGTGGTTCATATCAGAAGAGTTGCAGAGTTGGCTGCCAGAATATCGCCTTGTGAATGCAAGAATTCACCATTTGGAGCATCAATTGTTGCAGAATCCAAGCTATATGTGTTTTGTGGCCTCGGCTGGCAGTGCTAAGGACTGCTTTTGAGGAAGGGACAGGCTTATGTTAGAGCTCTACGAATGGAGATTATTGTAGGAGAAAAGATTGATGGAAATATACTTAGAAAGAGGGAACAATACTGTTAGCTTCCCCAATATACAACAAGTTTGAGGCTCAATTTGTTTTTGTACCATCTAACTTTTAGTCAAATTTGTGTACAATAATTTAAATGGGAGTCTGTTTTATGTAAGTAGTTTAATTAATTAAGAGGTAGTTGTTCGTCTCACTGGATCCATCTTATAAATTAGGATTGCTCTAGTTCTGGGACTGTATCAGAAAACTGATATGTTTGGATTGTCCAGATGACACACATAGGATCTTGTTTTGTGAATGAATTGTGGCAATAACGCCTGAACTTTCTTTCACAATTTTATCACCTTTCCTTTTGTGGAATTGGTGAAATGACAATCAGAAACTATAGTAACCATATCTTCCAACTGTGGTGTGGATGAGACTAATACAATAGGTTTAAGTCCCACATCATTTGATTATACTTACTTTCAAGTGTTTATATATTGTTTTTTGTGCTAATTGTTAAATATATTTAAAGACACTTAGCTTGTGTGCATGAAATTACGTGAAGTAGCTTTAATGGAATTTTTTTTTATTCCTTTAGTTATTTTTAGGCATTTAATTGAATTTTGAATTTGAACTTATTTTCTCATTTTTTTTCCAGCTCTCTTGTCTCTCTTTTCTTCTTTGAAATTCTACAATTTCAGGGCTCTCATATTTTTAGTTTTGTTAGTTCTTAAGCCTCGTGACAAGAACTTTATTGATAATGACTTTGGTAACTCTATAGAAACTTTCCATAAAAACTCTATATTGAAACTCTACTAAAGAAATTAAAGATGTGTTTGTTGCAAATAAGTGGCTACCTCTCTTGTGACAAATGTTTGAGAAGCTGAAAAAGATGCTAGAGCACCAGAAAGTTAATTCCTCTCTAGTAAGGTCACCTGTGTCATAGCAACAGTAGCATTGACCCTTTCAAAACTCAAACAGAATCAAGGAATCTAGTTTAGTTGGTTAAGCAAGATGCCTAGGTTGTTGTAAGTGCTTATCATTGATTCCTAGGGATAAAAAAAACCTCAAACAGAAAGAGCTGAAGAAGGAACTTCTGCTACATATCAGCTTTACATATGAGACCACATGGCAATTTGCTTTTCCAGGAAACTTTGAAGTATGTCCAACACTCTTCTCTTCCGCTAGCACATGACTTTCAAAACCAACATGCGGCCACCGATCACTTTCCAATTCACATACATAAACAATTTCACGTTCCACAGCTTTGCCTTCATTCTCTTAATTATCCCTTCCCATCATAGCCCTGTCAGCAATCTCTCTTTAGGGATATATATAGTTTGACCCAACAAAAAGCACCCATGCCTTCCTTAACTGCCCGAGTTTTTAGTTTAGTTTCAAACCCCAAGAGAGCATGAATGCTATATATGCATGGTTTTAGTCGCTGCTGAGTGCTGATATCAATTTCTTCAATGATGAGTCAACCCCTCGAAAACAAGATAAATGCATATCTATATTCAGGGAATGGTCCCCTTTAATTTCCCTTGAGAAAAGCAAGAGATTGTGTTGTTTCCCACATCAGCATGTAGGCACATGTCATGTCAGCATGCCTAATGCCTAATCTTGAAGAGTGTATATGTTAATCATAAATGCTAATCAGTATTTTTAGAATATTGATTAAAAAATTAAAAGGAAAAATATTTTATTTAGATACACAAAATGATAGTGTTTATGATTTTTTTTTTACGTTTTCAATTAATATTTTTTAGTTTCTTAATTAATGTCTTAAAAGTACTGATTAACAACATCCTTAATATATATATGTATATTGTCACATCCCATTCAAGTACCAACTTTAACTTTCATAAAATCTTAACAATATTTTAGCATTGAACTTTCATAAATTCAGCATCCTCATTCAATCTTCAACCGTTTTAGAAAAAGCAAAAATAAAATAAAATGATATTTTATGTTAAGCAGTCTGTTAATTGCAAATAGGTCATATATATTAGATAGTCGCATGGGATAAACTTCATGTCTTTACTTTTTCCTACCTTATCACAAGAGAATTTGGAGAAATCTGGCATCAGAAAGATAAGATTAAATGCCAGCTCATAAAAGCCTTGCTGATCCATCCTCACGTAAGTAGGTGTAACCGAAAAGTATTGCAACTAGTCGGTCGGTGTACTTCATCATTCAACTTTTTCTTCTTTAACTTCATTACCTGCATGTTTCAAAAACAGTGCAGTTCTCCGATGGTTTGTGACAAAAGGCAATATGCTGTCAGCAACAACGCATTTATTTCCTTACTTCGATGTAAACCTCTCTCTAAGCCTCTTAAACTAATTAACCTTTCCAGAATTTTAAGTGTTGAAAAAGTTTAATATTTCTGTACCATCTTTTTCTTCTAAAAGCAGCCAAGCATGCAATCCATCCATGACGTCAAAATATTATCTTGAATAACTTTCCGTCAAATTGCCATGACAGTGCCTTTATATCAACCATAAACGTGGTTGATGATCTAAGGTTGAGTCATCCCACCAAAGGATCAAGATTCACTTCTGCTGCTGATAAAAAAAAAAAGAAGATTCACTTCGTAGTGTTCATCCCTTTAAATACCTCTTTGCAATACAAGGGACTCATCAACCCAAGTTAGCATAACTTCCTTAACAACCTAGAATTTCAGACCATTCTTCTTGATCAGGATCCTTATTAATCATCAATCATGCAGACTTCACTTCTTCAAGTTGTTGGAACTCCAATAATCTCAGCAACATATGATCAGCTTCAAAAGTCAGTTAACAGATACTTACCTGGTCCTGCCACTCAATGTCAATATTCAACCACAACATCAAAGCAAAGTAAATATTTTTTTTTCCTTTACACACAAACATCTAACTTTGTTCAGACGTATTTATATATACCTGAATTTATTTAGCTTTGTGAATGGATCTAATTCTGTTTATATTACTCTGAAATTGCAGTGAGACTAAGGACAAATATATCTGAAACTGTTAAGAGAAAGATAAGTTTAGGGGCTCGCATTCTTCGAGTTGGTGGAGTGGAAAAAGTGTTCAAACAGTTTTTTAGCATGGAAGAAGGGGAGAGTCTGTTGAGAGTTTCCCAATGTTATCTTTCCACCACATCTGGTCCTCTAGAAGGTTTCCTCTTCATCTCCACTGACAAGGTTGCCTTCTGCAGTGAGAGATCAATGAAAGTCTTTACTCAGAAAGGTCATATGTTGAGGATTCGTTATAAGGTCAGTCATGAAGTAATATATATAAAGGTTAAATTTGGATAAACTTCTCAGCAAGTACTTATAATTAAGAAAAGAAAATAAAAAGGTAAAATTAATCGAACTTCTCCCATATGTTCGAAACAATTTGTGCACCTCAACATTTTTATAGAAGTTCTCTGATCTAACTTCTTCAAAATGAAACGCATAAGTTGAATTGAACTTAGTATAAGTTTTATTCATTTTACTTCCTGTTTTCTTCTCTATAAGTATTCATTGAGAACTTTATCTTGACCCATCATATTTCTCAGTTTTCTCTTTATACAAGATTTATTGAAGTTCTAAAAGGTATATACGGTCTTGTGCAGGTTGCTATTCCACTAAAGAAAATCAAGTGTGTTAACCAAAGTTCTAATGCTCAGAAGCCGACACAGAAATACATAGAGATTGTCACTGAGGACAACTTTGATTTCTGGTTTATGGGTGTCTTAAAATATCAGAAAACTTTCAAATATCTTGAGCAGGCAGTTTCTCAAGCATAGTTGAGATACTTGAGTAGCAAAATCCACCATTCAAACTCGAAAGATTCATGATGTCAGGACAAACACAAAGATATAAAGGGGACGATCAGAAACAAATTAAAATTTGGCGGCTCTCATGAAGATGTTGAGCTTCGTCTCTGATAAAAGGGATTTTACTTCATTGTAAATATCCATCCTACTGGACAATTGCAGACTTGGCTTCTGTGGTTCATATCAGTTGAATTGCAGACTTGGCTTCCATCAAATCTCGTTGTGAATGAAAGAGTTCACTGTTTGGAGCATCATTTGTTGCAGAATCCAAACTATATGTGCATTATTTGGACGAAAATGCTTTTTGAGGAAGGGATAGGCTTATGGTAGAACTCTTTGAAGGGAGATTAATGTAGAAGGAAAACTGTTGGCTTCGTTCTCAAACGTACAAGTTTGAGGCTCAATTACACATTGATTCATTATATAAATGTTTTCAGAACCTAAGTCTGTAATTCAGCTTGTATTTATAACTTCTAACTTTTAGTGAAATTTGAGTATAATTATTTAAATGCGAGTCTGTTTTATTTAAGTAGTTTAATCAATTAGCGGGAAGTTTGATATAATACATTGATAAATGGACACTTCTAATATAATGAGTGAGTCGATTTTGTTAATCACTATTAATTAAATTTGTTCCTTATTTCAGCTAGGTTTTTTTTTTGAAGGAATTTCAGCTAGTTAATTATAGCTGAGTGATGTTTGATTATTTTAACTTAAGTTTGGTTGAAGTTATTGATTTCACGGTATCCATATTATAAATTAGGATTGCTCTGACTGTGGGATTAATGCATCTGAAACGGACAAGTTTGGATTGTCCAAATATTGTGGCAATATAACTCCTGGACTTTCTTTCACAATTTAATCCACTTTCCTTTTGTGGAATTGTTAGAATTACAATCAGAAATGCTAAGCACCATTTATAAGCATCGTAGCTTACAAGTGTAGTGTATGTGAGACTATTAACAAAAGGTTTAACTCCCATGTTGATTGGTTTTACTTGCTTTAAATTGTTGTACTCCAAACTATGCGCATATAAGGAGGAGAGATACTATACACAATCTTACCTTTGTATATGCAAATATATATGCAAAGAGACTATCTCCATATTTGAACTTATGATCAACAATTTATTTAAATCCCAGGATACTTATCTTTGAGGGTACCATTTTTGTGACCCAGCCAAAACTATTTCCATTGAACACAAAATTTCAAAAGATTTTGTGAACTGCCCCCCCACCACCATACTGAAAAGGGTTTATTGGGTATTAAGATTAACTAATTTATGGGTAGGTGATAAGGGTCTTAATGTATCATTTGATAACTTCTTATACCTGTAAACCATGTGCTGGTAACCCACTTGACAACTCGTGGTACCAGATTGAGTTCTTTCATACCGCTTGACTACATGTACAAGTTACACTTGAATATATCTACCCAAAAAATTGAGATTAATTGTTAGACAGCTACTCCTAATGCAACA